>CM056050.1:48334664-48715855 GCA_029574335.1 Rana kukunoris
TTATTTATTATAGGAAAAAAGTAAAAAATATTGCATTTTTTTCAAAATAGTCGCTCTGTTTTTGTTTATAGCGCAAAAAATAAAAACCGCAGAGATGATCAAATACCACCAAAAGAAAGCTCTATTTGTGGGAAAAAAAGGACGCCAATTTTGTTTGGGAGCCACGTCGCACGACCGCGCAATTGTCAGTTAAAGCGACGCAGCACCGAATCTCAAAAAGTGCTCTGGTCTTTGGACAGCAATATGGTCCGGGGCTGAAGTGGTTAAGATTTAATAAGTTATAGGAGGGATTGAGGAGCTTTAGGAATCTTGGGGAGGAGAGGGGGGTGTAGAGGGGCAAATGAGGGAGTAAGAGGGTCATGGGATTATTTTCTTCTATGGGTACCCCCCTATCCCCTTTTTTTCTTTTTTTTTTTAGCACTCTGAGTAATAAAAGTTTTCTCTCAAATGTTTTTTCTTTTCTATAGGCATATATATGGGGATATACAATTATAGACATATATTGGTAGTCTAGGCACTTTAGAGAAATAAAGACTTCTCCCAATGTTTTTTGATAGGCACATATACACTTTAGAGAGATATAAAGAACTCCCCTTATTTATTTTTTATTTTTTTACTTCGATAATTAAAGGGTAGGGTATGGGACTGGTGAGTCCCTCTTAATTTCTTAACGTCACACATTTTTTTTCTCTCATGCACTTTGAGAAATAAAAGTTTTCTCTCAAATGTTTTTTTAGGCACATAAAGGGAAAAAAAATTATATACTTTTTCCTGTTTTTTTCTATTTTTTTTTTATTTTTATTTTTTTTGGTTATATGCACTTAGAGGAATAAGATTTTTTTTTTGTCACTTCGATAATTAAAGGGTGAGTCCCTCTTAATTTCTTGACGTCACAGGGTTTTTTTTTTTTTCTTCTGTTATGCACTTTGAGAAAATAAAAGTTTTCTCTCAAATGTTTTTTTTTTTTTTAATAGGCACATAAAGGAAAAAATGTTTATATATTTTTTCCTGTTTTCTTTTTTTTTTCTTTTTCTTCCCCCCCTTCTTTTTTCTCTCTCTCTCTCTCTCCGGAGGTGGTTCCCTGAGGTCTGTAACTTTTAAATAGTAGGAATACTAGAATAAAGAGTATAATGGATTTTATCATCCATATTAAATAATATATTACCCTTAATTTTGGGCATAAATACATATTACATATGTATAGTTTTCGTATATTATGGTGTACTGCTTCGATTACGTCTAGCCAGATATATTCATTTTTACACATATTTCTTTGGATTGGGTAGGGAATTTTTTAAGATAGGTCATCAGTGATAGAGTTTCTCGTTACTGACAACATTCCCCATTTAAATATGACGTATGTTGCGCTGACCACCCGAGGTTCAGGCCTAGGTGGGGTTTTTGTGCTATTTATTGCAGTTAATCAGTATGCCGCCCGTGCCCCAGGACAACATCAGACTTGTGACAAAACGCGTCAAAGGGGTGATGAGCTGACGTAACCACACTGTTTAACGTCCGGAAGGATGGGCGTTTGTATCGTAGCCGGCCGGTAAATTTTATCCATGCTTGATGTACTCTACCTAGATTTAAGTGCATACAGTTTCATTTATTAAATTAATAGTTTGGTTTTACACTATGGCGAGCCTTTCCTTTTTTGGGGTTGCTATGAGTACGGGAATCGAGTGATGACTCTGGATCCTTGAGCCTCCGTGGAAAGGATAAGACCATCCACTTTGATAGTGGTGTTTGGAGGCTTTTTTTGGTTTGATCACCCATCTACTTGCCATTCCTGGAATTAAAGTCCCTGGCTGGGTGTTAGCCACAAGCGAGTCAGCTTTTAGAAGCTGGTAAGCATGCACTTTATGTGGTGGTGGATTTACACTTTGCATGTCAATGTGAACATATTATCAACACAAGGAGGAAATCAAGCACCCATTGCTTGTTTGCTTGTGGGATGCACTACTCAAGTTTCTCATTAGAGAATCTAGAGAATAAACTGGCGAACGTTGACATTTTTGGGAAAAATTTTTTTTCCATGAATTAAAAAAAACGTAGCAGTAACGTTAGACCAATTTATTTGCATAATATGAAAGATGATGTTACACCGAGTAAATAGATACCTAACATGTAATGCTTTGAAATTACACACACTCATGGAATGGCAACAAACTACAGTACCTAGAAATCTCCGGCGCTTTAACCACTTTCATCCTGCGGCCGACTATTTTACGGCCGCAGGTGGCTCTGATCTGCGGGGAGGCCACTGGTGCGTGCCGCGTCAGAGCTGTGTCCCGCCGCGTCACACAGGTGCCAATGCACATGCCTGGCGGCCGCGATGGCCGCCAGGACCCCAGTGATCGGCCGTCACAAAGCCAGGGATGTGGAGCTCTGTGTTTAAACACAGAGCTCCACATCCTGTTAGGGAAAGAGGAGACCAATGGTGAATCACTCCCAGGGTACATATTTAACCCCTTGATCGCGCCCTAGTGTTAACCCCTTCCCTGCCAGTCACATTTATACAGTACTCAGTGAATTTTTATAGCACTGTTCGCTGTATAAATGTGAATGGTCCCAAAAATTTGTCAAAAGTGTCCGATGTGTTTGCCGTAATATCGCAGTCGTGACAAAAATCGCAAATCACCGCTATTACTAGTAAAAATAAATAAAAAAACGTAATAATTCTATCCCTTATTTTGTAGGCGTTATAATGTTTGTGCAAACCAATCACTATATGCTTATTGCGATTTTTTTTTACCAAAAATATGTAGAAGAATACGTATCGGACTAAACTGAAAAAAAAAAGTTTTTATTTTTAAAATGGGATATTTATTATAGCAAAAAGTAAAAAAAAAAAACGCACCGGTGATCAAATAATAATAAAAAAAACGTCAATTTTGTTTGGGAGCCACGTCGCACGACTGCACAATTGTCATTCAAAGCGTGACAGTGCCAAAAGCTAAAATTTCGCCTGGGCAGGAATGTGCCCAGTAAGCAAGTGGTTAAAAAATAAAGGTTACCAGGTTAAAGTTACAGAGGAGGTCTGGTGCTAGAATTATCGCTCTGACTGTAACAATCACGGAGATACCTCACAGGTCCTGCTTAGGTTAGTATTAGAGGGGGCAGTGGGGGAAGCTGCACACTGAAGGTTTTTGCACTGAATGCATGAAAGTAAAACATCTTTAGCCTTTACAAGCACTTTAAACCTAACAAATGATTTCCAAGTAATCCTAATAAACATCTTGCCTGTATAATGCACAATACTTCCAATGTCCATGAAGCAGGAAACATAGCCTATGGTAATCGCAAAAACCATTACTGGAAACTACTAAGTGCAAAAAAAGTGCCCAGGTCTACATGGAACACGACAAATAAGGTTTGAAAACTATTCCCCACAAAGAAAAAGTCGAGTGTTGAAGTCATGTATTTTCAAGTGCAACTTCTTGGAAACTGAAGTAATACGGTACATTAGACAAGGCCAACGAAAAAAAAAAAAAAGAACTGAGCGCCATAACACACTCCTGCTTATATAAGGTACAAATTTTACAAAAAAGGTTAGACAAAGTACAATATGGAATCATTATAAATTTCCAGAAATGAAGGCTACTAAACTGTGCAATTAAAAGCTGCTCTTCATTTAGTGCCATGTACCACAAATAGGACAATAACTAGCAATGAAATATAAAGTCTTCTTCAACTTACAATATTGTGAACTCCGATTGCACATTGCACCCAACTCGCATGGCAGTTCACACTGCCATATGCGAACTGCTGGGGAGTGTCATACAATGGTAATGACACCCCGATTTCAGCTCGCATATCGCACTGCAAACTGACAGTTTGGACATGATTCGGATTGCATAGGTGTAAACACCCAATGCGATTCAGGTGCAGACCAAAAAAAGTGTCCTGTGCGTGTTTGGTCTGAGTGCGATGCGATCTCAGCCATACAATATAGCTAAAATCGCATTGCATGTTGGGTAGTGGTCAGTGTCAGTGGGGTAGTGGTCAGTGTCAGTGGGGTAGTGGTCAGTGTCAGTGGGGTAGTGGTCAGTGTCAGTGGGGTGGTGGTCAGTGTCAGTGGGGTGGTGGTCAGTGTCAGTGGGGTGGTGGTCAGTGTCAGTGGGGTGTGGTCAGTGTCAGTGGGGTGGTGGTCAGTGTCAGTGGGGTGGTGGTCAGTGTCAGTGGGGTGGTGGTCGGTGTCAGTGGGGTGGTGGTCGCTGTCAGTGGGGTGGTGGTCGGTGTCAGTGGGGTGGTGGTCGGTGTCAGTGGGGTAGTGGTCGGTGTCAGTGGGGTAGTGGTCGGTGTCAGTGGGGTAGTGGTCGGTGTCAGTGGGGTAGTGGTCGGTGTCAGTGGGGTAGTGGTCGGTGTCAGTGGGGGTAGTGGTCGGTGTCAGTGGGGTAGTGGTAGTGGTCGGTGTCAGTGGGGTAGTGGTCGGTGTCAGTGGGGTAGTGGTCGGTGTCAGTGGGGTAGTGGTCGGTGTCAGTGGTTAGTGGTCGGTGTCAGTGGGTTAGTGGTCGGTGTCAGTGGGTTAGTGGTCGGTGTCAGTGGGTTAGTGGTCGGTGTCAGTGGGTTAGTGGTCGGTGTCAGTGGGGTAGTGGTCGGTGTCAGTGGGGTAGTGGTCGCGTCAATGGACGATGTCAGTGGGGTAGTGGTCAGTGTGGTAGTGGTCAGTGGGGTGGTGGTCAGTGTCAGTGGGGTGGTGGTCAGTGTCAGTGGGGTGGTGGTCGGTGTCAGTGGGTTAGTGGTCAGTGTCAGTGGGTTAGTGGTCGGTGTCAGTGGGTTAGTGGTCGGTGTCAGTGGGTTAGTGGTCGGTGTCAGTGGGTTAGTGGTCGGTGTCAGTGGGTTAGTGGTCGGTGTCAGTGGGTTAGTGGTCGGTGTCAGTGGGTTAGTGGTCGGTGTCAGTGGGTTAGTGGTCGGTGTCAGTGGGTTAGTGGTCGGTGTCAGTGGGGTAGTGGTCGGTGTCAGTGGGGTAGTAGTGGGGGTAGTGGGGTAGTAGTGGGGTAGTGGTCGGTGTCAGTGGGGTAGTGGTCGCGTCAATGGACGATGTCAGTGGGGTAGTGGTCGGTGTCAGTGGGGTAGTGGTCGGTGTCAGTGGGTAGTGGTCAGTGTCAGTGGGGTAGTGGTCAGAGTCGTGGGGTAGTGGTCAGAGTCAGTGGGGTAGTGGTCAGTGTCAGTGGGGTAGTGGTCACTGTCAGTGGGGTAGTGGTCACTGTCAGTGGGGTAGTGGTCAGTGTTAGTGGGGTAGTGGTCAGTGTCAGTGAGGTAGTGGTCAGTGTCAGTGAGGTAGTGGTCAGTGTCAGTGGGATAGTGGTCGGTGTCAGTGGGGTAGTGGTCGGTGTCAGTGGGGTAGTGGTCGGTGTCAGTGGGGTAGTGGTCGGTGTCAGTGGGGTAGTGGTCGGTGTCAGTGGGGTAGTGGTCGGTGTCAGTGGGGTAGTGGTCGGTGTCAGTGGGGTAGTGGTCTGTGTCAGTGGGGTAGTGGTCAGTGTCAGTGGGGTAGTGGTCAGTGTCAGTGGGGTAGTGGTCGGTGTCAGTGGGGTAGTGGTCGGTGTCAGTGGGGTAGTGGTCGGTGTCAGTGGGGTAGTGGTGGGTGTCAGTGGGGTAGTGGTCGGTGTCAGTGGGTTAGTGGTCGGTGTCAGTGGGTTAGTGGTCGGTGTCAGTGGTCGGTGTCAGTGGGGTAGTGGTCGGTGTCAGTGGGGTAATGGTCGGTGTCAGTGGGGTAGTGGTCAGTGTCAGTGGAGTAGTGGTCGGTGTCAGTGGGTTAGTGGTCGGTGTCAGTGGGGTAGTGGTCGGTGTCAGTGGGGTAGTGGTCGGTGTCAGTGGGGTAGTGGTCGGTGTCAGTGGGGTAGTGGTCGGTGTCAGTGGGGTGGTGGTCGGTGTCAGTGGGGTGGTGGTCGGTGTCAGTGGGTTAGTGGTCAGTGTCAGTGGGTTAGTGGTCGGTGTCAGTGGGTTAGTGGTCGGTGTCAGTGGGTTAGTGGTCGGTGTCAGTGGGTTAGTGGTCGGTGTCAGTGGGTTAGTGGTCGGTGTCAGTGGGTTAGTGGTCGGTGTCAGTGGGTTAGTGGTCGGTGTCAGTGGGTTAGTGGTCGGTGTCAGTGGGGTAGTGGTCGGTGTCAGTGGGGTAGTGGTCGGTGTCAGTGGGGTAGTAGTGGGGTAGTGGGGTAGTAGTGGGGTAGTGGTCGGTGTCAGTGGGGTAGTGGTCGGTGTCAGTGGGGTAGTGGTCGGTGTCAGTGGGGTAGTGGTCGGTGTCAGTGGGGTAGTGGTCGGTGTCAGTGGGGTAGTGGTCGGTGTCAGTGGGGTAGTGGTCGGTGTCAGTGGGGTAGTGGTCGGTGTCAGTGGGGTAGTGGTCGGTGTCAGTGGGTTAGTGGTCGGTGTCAGTGGGTTAGTGGTCGGTGTCAGTGGGTTAGTGGTCAGTGTCAGTGGGTTAGTGGTCGGTGTCAGTGGGGTAGTGGTCGGTGTCAGTGGGGTAGTGGTCGCGTCAATGGACGATGTCAGTGGGGTAGTGGTCAGTGTGGTAGTGGTCAGTGGGGTGGTGGTCAGTGTCAGTGGGGTGGTGGTCAGTGTCAGTGGGGTGGTGGTCGGTGTCAGTGGGTTAGTGGTCAGTGTCAGTGGGTTAGTGGTCGGTGTCAGTGGGTTAGTGGTCGGTGTCAGTGGGTTAGTGGTCGGTGTCAGTGGGTTAGTGGTCGGTGTCAGTGGGTTAGTGGTCGGTGTCAGTGGGTTAGTGGTCGGTGTCAGTGGGTTAGTGGTCGGTGTCAGTGGGTTAGTGGTCGGTGTCAGTGGGGTAGTGGTCGGTGTCAGTGGGGTAGTGGTCGGTGTCAGTGGGGTAGTAGTGGGGTAGTGGGGTAGTAGTGGGGTAGTGGTCGGTGTCAGTGGGGTAGTGGTCGCGTCAATGGACGATGTCAGTGGGGTAGTGGTCGGTGTCAGTGGGGTAGTGGTCGGTGTCAGTGGGGTAGTGGTCAGTGTCAGTGGGGTAGTGGTCAGAGTCAGTGGGGTAGTGGTCAGAGTCAGTGGGGTAGTGGTCAGAGTCAGTGGGGTAGTGGTCAGTGTCAGTGGGGTAGTGGTCACTGTCAGTGGGGTAGTGGTCACTGTCAGTGGGGTAGTGGTCAGTGTTAGTGGGGTAGTGGTCAGTGTCAGTGAGGTAGTGGTCAGTGTCAGTGAGGTAGTGGTCAGTGTCAGTGGGATAGTGGTCGGTGTCAGTGGGGTAGTGGTCGGTGTCAGTGGGGTAGTGGTCGGTGTCAGTGGGGTAGTGGTCGGTGTCAGTGGGGTAGTGGTCGGTGTCAGTGGGGTAGTGGTCGGTGTCAGTGGGGTAGTGGTCGGTGTCAGTGGGGTAGTGGTCGGTGTCAGTGGGGTAGTGGTCGGTGTCAGTGGGGTAGTGGTCAGTGTCAGTGGGGTAGTGGTCAGTGTCAGTGGGGTAGTGGTCGGTGTCAGTGGGGTAGTGGTCGGTGTCAGTGGGGTAGTGGTCGGTGTCAGTGGGGTAGTGGTGGGTGTCAGTGGGGTAGTGGTCGGTGTCAGTGGGTTAGTGGTCGGTGTCAGTGGGTTAGTGGTCGGTGTCAGTGGTCGGTGTCAGTGGGGTAGTGGTCGGTGTCAGTGGGGTAATGGTCGGTGTCAGTGGGGTAGTGGTCAGTGTCAGTGGAGTAGTGGTCGGTGTCAGTGGGTTAGTGGTCGGTGTCAGTGGGGTAGTGGTCGGTGTCAGTGGGGTAGTGGTCGGTGTCAGTGGGGTAGTGGTCGGTGTCAGTGGGGTAGTGGTCGGTGTCAGTGGGGTAGTGGTCGTGTCAATGGACGATATCAGTGGGGTAGTGGTTGGTGTCAGTGGGGTAGTGGTCGGGGTCAGTGGACGATGTCAGTGGGGTAGTGGTTGGTGTCAGTGGGGTAGTGGTTGGCGTCAGTGGACGATGTCAGTGGGGTAGTGGTCGGTGTCAGTGGTCTTGGGGCTCTGGACCGTGTTGGTATAGGGGGGGCGTTTGGGGTGTCTGCTGTTTTTTTTATTTGTTTTTTTTTTTATTTCATTTTTTTATCTTTTTTTATTTATTTTTTACAATTTTGGATTTTTTTTTATCAGCCCTGTTGGGGGCGTTGGTGACATGTCAGAGACCCCTGACATCTCCTATTTAAAACAGAGAAAGAACAGAGGACAGAGTCCCCAGTCCTTTCTCTGCACAGAAGATGAATGGAGAGAAGACAGTGGCTCCTCTCAATTCATAAACTGAAGCAGAGTAACACACAGGTTACGGAGCGATCGGTAACGAACACTCTGTGTCCCATTCAGAAAAGAGAGGGGCTGGTAATTTACATACCTTTCTCCGCACTCCATCCTGACACCCATCACAGCCAGCTGGAGAGGATAGGAGAGGGAAAACACAGAGGGGGGATGTGGACACACAGAGCAGAAGGAGGGGGAGGAACGGAGGATGAAGCCACAGCGGGGGGATGTGGACACACAGAGCAGGACGAGGGGGGGGGGGAAGACACAGCGGGGGGATGTGGACACACGGAAAGGGACAAGAGGGACGGAAGAGAACAGGGCACTGGGGGAAGACAATGAGGATAGTGGGGGATGATCTGTGTGACGAGGTCAGCTGCGAGCACCGATCCCCCCTGCATGGCTTTTCAAGTGAAAGCCGCGGGAGGGAGGAGGAGAAGCAGATGATGAAAAGCCATGCAGGGGGGGGGGTGCTCACAGCTGTCCAATCGCACCAATCATCCCCGACTGTCATGGGACATTGATGTGTGTACAGAAATGACAGGGGGCTGTGAGCGCGCTCTGCTTTTACCCAGAACACGCTCTGGCCAAGGGGAGTGTAGAGGTGGGCGGAGAGTCTGCTGACATTATGACTCTGCCCACTAAGCTCCGATAACAGACCCGCCCACTGAATCTACTGTTTTTGGGGGCTTCTAACTGCTAAACGGGACACATTTGATAGGCAAGGATACATGCAAGAGGCATGTATATCCTTATAGTTCAGTACTATGGCCGTACTTTATAATTGATGAGAGTGGGTTTACATTCACTTTAAGAACAAACCTACAGACTCAATTTTGTTTATAACCCGGGGACTGTCTGTATTTACAAAGCCTAGTAGTATAAGGATTAAAAAATAGTTTATGTTGACCGAGGGCATTTAGTCTGCTTTAAGTTTCTGATGGCCTCGCGCAGATATACTGCGGTAGAATGTCTCTCCTTGGTGAAATCCCGTATATATATGGTTTTGCCCAGGAGAGACACCAGAGGAGCACCACCAGAGAGTCAGCACAAATCCCTGTGCTGTTGGAGAAGAGGAGACAGATCATATGTTCCTACAAAGTCGCTCTTATTTTTTGTTTAATGGCGCAAAAAATAAAAACCGCAGAGATGATAAAATACCAAAAGAAAGCTCAATTTGTGGGAAAACCAGGATTTTTAAACAGATTACCTGAACAATCCTTTTCTTGGAGTACGCAATGGGACACAGAGCCAGTGGTTACATAATGGGTTAAGGGTCGCCAGCGGTGATTGGACACTGGCACAACCAACTGAAGACCGTTCCCCTTTATATAACCCCTCCCATCAGGGAAGTACCTCAGTTTTGTAACAAAGCAGTAAGGTTTCCATAAGAAGGGTGTACGCCAAGAAAAGGATTTTACAGGTAAGCTGTTATAAAAATCCAGTTTTCTTTATTGTACACCACGGGACACAGAGCCAGTCATTACATAATGGGACGTCCCAGAGCAATGATCAATGAAGGGTGGGAGACACAGATCAAGCAGGCTGCTTACGGACAAGAGGCCCTATACTGCTGCCTGCAGCACATCCAAAGGCGGTATTCTCATGTCCTTTCACATCTACTGGAAAATGTATGGACTTAAGATCAAGTAGCAGCTTTACAGATCTAAGCCATCGAAGCCTGGTGATGCACTGCCCATGAAGCACTTATAGCCCTGGTAGACTGCGCCTCAACAGAGAAAGGAGGAATCCTGTTCTTTAAACCATAAGCTTGAATAATTACTTGTCGAATCCACCTAGCTATGGTGGATTTTGATGCTGCTTGTCCCTTCTTGGGACCATCTGGCAAAATAAACAAAACATCTGTTTTACATATCTGAGTGGTTGCCTGGAGATACACCTTTAGTGCTCTCACTAGATCTAGAGGAGTGCAATATACTTTCCTCCGCTGTCCGCGGATCAGGAAAAAAGGAAGGCAAAACAATATCTTGATTCAAATGAAACGCTGACACCACCTTTGGTAAAAAGGTAGGATGGGGGTCGTAGAACAATCTTGTCTTCGTGACAGATTAAATAAGGCTCTTTACAAGAAAGAGCGGCTAATTCTGATACTCTACTAGCAGAAGAGATAGCAATCAAAAAGGCCAATTTCCTGCTCAAAAGGATCAAAGGAATATGGCGAATAGGTTCAAAAGGTTGCTTTTGCAACACTGACAATACCGAATTCAAATCCCATGGGCACAAGGGAGACTTGACTGGCGGATTGATCTGCAGTACCCCCTGAATGAAAGTCCGAACTGAGGGAATGATATGCCAGCGGTCTTTTAAAAAGGACTGATAGAGCCGAAATTTGACCCTTGATGGTACTAAGGGCTAATTTCATATCCACTCCTAACTGGCAAAAGGCGAGAATCCTACTGTTTCACACCAGGAAACATATGCCTTCCAGACTCTATAGTAGATAAGCCTGGAGGCTGGCTTTCTAGCATTAATAGGTGTAGAAAAAACTGGACCCAAGATCCCTAATTTCTTCAAAATGTGGGTCCCAGGAGCCAGACTGTCAAATTTAGCTTTTGTAAGGAAGGATGGAACACTGGACCCTGAGACAGCAGGTCGTGAAGAAGCGGAAGCTTCCAAGGTCTTCCTACCGCCATATTTATGATCTAAAATAAATGTAACATCATAGAAAAGTGACCTTACGAGAGTTGCCAACACCCCAGGTCAATCAGAAAAATAGGGAACTCCCCCAGGGGAGGGGCTTTTTAGGCAACAGTAGTAAGCGTAGACGTAATGGTACAGAAAACAAAAATATATTTAATAATTATTTAATCATATAAAATAAATCAGACAATATAACGCTTTCCAAATATACAAAGTTACAAAATCGAGACTGATCCACATAAAAAAAAAAAAACTTTGGGCCTTGTAGAGTTTTTTTATGTGGATCAGTCTCGATTTTGTAACTTTGTATATTTGGAAAGCGTTATATTGTATGATTTATTTTATATGATTAAATAATTATTAACTATATTTTTGTTTTCTGTACTATTACGTCTACGCTTACTACTGTTGCCTAAAAAGCCCCTCCCCTGGGGGAGTTCCCTATTTTTCCATATTTATGATCTAGGCGTACCAGGGCATTCTGGGCCAATTTGGGGCCACTAGGATTACTGGAATTGCCTCCTTCTTGATCCTGCGAAGTAGCCTTTGTAAGAGAGAGATCAGAGGAAATGCATAGATCAGTGAGAACTGATTCCAGGGAATTATTAGAGCATCCGATCCGTAGGCCAGAGGATCTCTCATCCTGGATACAAAGTTGTCCAACTTCCTGTTGAACCTGGAAGCTAGCAGGGTCTACGTCCGGGGTTCCCTATTTCTGACATATGGCCTGAAAAACATCAGGGCGGAGAGATCACTCCCCTGGTGACAGCTGCTGGCGACTTAGATAGTCCGTTTGCCAGTTTTCTACCCCTGGAATGAAGATTGCAGAGAGACGAGGAACATGATCTTCTGTCAATGCCAAAATCTGATTTACCCCTTTCTGAGCACTCTGACTGTGGGTGCCTCATTGGTGATTAATGTAAGCTACTGCAGTAGCATTGTCAGATTGAATCCAAACAGGGTGGCCCTGTAACCTGTGTCCAGGTTCTGAGGGCTAGATATATTGCCCGAATCTCCAGTATGTTGATGGCCCAGGTTCCCTGGGCTGAAGCTTCTTCTAACACTGCTCCCGAGCCCAATAGGCTGGCATCTGTAGACACCACCTTCCAGGTGACTGGGAGAAAGGATCTTCCTTCTCGCAAGTTCTTGGTTTTTAACAACCAACTAAAGCTTTGGCGCACCTGTGAAGACAAGCGCACCTGTGAAGACAGGCGCATGGGTAAATTCACGGCTTGGATCGTCCTGTTTCAGATGGCTAAGACTGCCTTGAAGTAGTCTTGAGTGAAATTGGGACAGCCTCGAAGTCTTACCTAATAGCCTCATGCAAAGGTGAAGAGACGGCCCCTTCTTTGCCATGACCTTGTGGATCAGATTCTTTAGAGACTTGATCTTTGGCTCTGGCAAAAATATCTTGCTTTGGGCTGTGTCTATGAGCATGCCCAAATACTCTACCCTTCTTTGGGGTTGTAGAGAGAACTTTTGTAGGTCTACGATCCCTCCTAAATGCTCCAGGTACTTTATTGTAGTAAGCACATTGTGATCTAATCCTGGCACTGACTGATCTGTCAGATTTGCCAACAGAGGAGCTAGCACCTTTGTAGGTACCCGGGGGCGCGGTAGCCACACCAAAGGGCACAGCCACAAACTGGAAAGGGCAATTGTGACGGTCGTCGAACATATCTCCGCCATCCATTCCCTTCTTCTCCCATAAAAGAAATCACCCAATATTCCCCGACTAGGAATATCCCTGGAATCGCTGAATAATCCACACATGAGCCATGGCTTAATGCTGAATGTAACAGGACACACTTTATTGAAAGTACACAGCACACTTTATATTGAAAGAACACAGCTCCATTTACAGGATTCCACATCCCGCCAGTACCCAACAACCGCTTTCCTATTGGTCCATTGTAAAGTATGCAGTCTCTCTCTAATCACTCTGGTCCTCTTAAACCATGCAATGAGGACTTGAAAATGTCTCCGCAGAGATTGGTCAGGCCAATGCTTGAATAGCCTGAATATGTGTGGCCAGGCCTGTGATGTGTTTTCAGACAAAAGCCCCAGGGGGTCAATCAATGTACACAATAGCCATTCTGCCACAGAACAATGGGACCGTCTGGAGAGTCATTACCAGAGACAGGGCAGAAGTCATTTACACCTGATAATAGAAAGGCTTTAGATAGGGTTATCACACAATGGACAATGAGTATTTCTTCTACACAAGTCTATTGACCTGGCTGTTGACCCGAGGTTCAGAATTAAATCTCCTGTAATACATGAATTAGGATTTCAGTATTTCATGGTCCATGACATTACTCCCCCTCCCAAGGGGAAATAGTTCAACATCCGCAGTGGGACCCAAACGGGTCACTCGAGGATGTTGGGCAAGTAGTCTTAAGGTTCCAGGACTGTCTGCCAGGATAACCCATCCGCCTTCCTGGTTTGAGGCCCTGGCCCATAATCGGACGGCAAGAGGCTTGCATTCAGTCCTCTCCAAAAGCCCCTGTCCCGGCTAGGCCTGTCACACATCTCCCCTTTTGGCAGGGGACTAACCCAGTAGGAGACACCAGATGGGTTGTCTCTGAATTCAGTCAGTAGTTCCAGTCCCCCAATGCCGGTATCCATACAGTACCCCAAATCACTTGCTCCAAACTGAGCATTACTCACCCCACCATCCTCTGCCTCTCTCAGGGAACACGTCTGCCGCTGGGGAGAGGCCTGGACTAGCCCTTCTCCCTGGAGTCCTTTCAGCCGCTGGAGAGATGACAGGGTGGCTGGGCTCAGTCCATCATGCTGTTGGGGATCTGGGCCAACTGGCCACCATTTATGGTGTATACCAGTGGAGACTGAAGTCCCATCCACTGATGTGAGGTGAAAATCCCCCAGTGCTTGCAAAGCAAAGCCGACATCCTCCTGTTTCAGTCCTGTACCATTTTCTGGGGTTGTGCCAGTGGAGACTGAAGTCCCATCCACTACCCCAGGAACCCCCTCTTCTGTTAGGTGAAAGCAGAGGCCCGGGGCACTCTGCTCTGCTGCCAGCTCTTCCGCTGGGTTGCTGTGAGTGGAGACCACAGTCCCATCCACTGATATCCACTCAAGCTGTAGTGGGGTGCAGCCGCCAGTAGCATCCTGTCCTGCTGCCAGTGGTTCAGCTGGGAGTAAGAGCTTTACCACCTCAGCTGGTTGCTGGGGAGGGGGGCCAACCGTCCCGGCTCCCTGGAACTCCACAGTTGGTCCCGGTGCTGGGCAGAGATGGCTGGCAATCTGCCCTGTTGCCAGCACTTCTGCTGGGGGTGCATAATCCATAACATCCTCTGAACAGTCCATACATTCTGTAATCTGTGGCTGGGGAGTGATCGCCATCTTCTCACCCTGAGCCTCCAAAACTGCCACAGGGGTGGGGCAGAGGTCTTGAACCCTCTGTCCGGCGAACAGCGCTTCAGCTGGGGAAGTTCCTTGTAACTCCACAAATACTGCTCTTGGGGCTGGGCAGAGCACAGTGAAGTGTGGCCCTGATACCAGCTCTTCTGCTGGAGGCCCATCAGGTTGTTCTTCCTCAGCAGAGAAGTCTATCAGATTCCCTGTCTCTGCAACTGGTGTCTGGGGATAGAGGTTCACCATCTCCTGTCTTTCATTTGGTGCTGCTTCTTTAGGCGTTGTCACCGATCGTCGTATTTCTGCAATTCTCAGCTCATGTTGCCGCTCTCGTTCTTTCTCATCAAAAGCTTTAAAAGCTCTAAACGGAATCTTCCTTGTGTCTGCTGTGCTGTACTCACTGTTTGGAGAATGTGCGGCTGCTTGTTGGACTGCTGCCAGTTTTAACTGTAGCTCTGCGTTTCTTATTTGTTTAGCCTCCTCCGCTACTAGGGTCATCACTTTCAGCACCACATCCGCTGTTGGGTTCGGACCGAACCATGCTAATTTCTCTCTTATTAGCTTGTTAGCTGGTGATTCCTCCTCCTGAATCACTGGTGTCCTCATCTTCTGTACTGCTGGCGTTGCTGCAACCGAGTTCTCCTGGTCTAGCTCCATTTATTCTGCTATGATGACACGCTCGGTTTTGTTGCTAGCAATCCTTCCACAAACTTCCAGTAGTCCTTTCCGTGTATTTCTTTTAAGCAGGGTGTATCAGTCTTCCATTCACTGTTCCCAGTGTCTGCTTGGAATCCTGGTGTAAAGGAAAGTAGAAGGGAAAATCCCGCTGCTGCCAACCAGTTGTGACGGTCGTCGAACATATCTCCGCCATCCATTCCCTTCTTCTCCCATAAAATAAATCACCCAATATTCCCCGACTAGGAATATCCCTGGAATCGCTGAATAATCCACACATGAGCCATGGCTTAATGCTGAATGTAACAGGACACACTTTATTGAAAGTACACAGCACACTTTATACAGGATTTGGAACATCCCGCCCCCAACAACTGCTTTCCTATTGGTCCATTGTAAAGTATGCAGTCTCCACTCTGGTCCTCTTAATCCATGCAAATGAGGACTTGAAAATGTCTCCGCAGAGATTGGTCCCAATGCTTGAATAGCCTGAATATGTGTGGCCAGGCATGTGATGCGTTTTCAGACAAAAGCCCCAGGGGGTCAATCAATGTACACAATAGCCAGCCACAGAACAATGGGACCGTCTGGAGAATTGAGACAGGGCAGAAGTCATTTACACCTGATAATAGAAAGGCTTTAGATAGGGTTATCACACAATGGACAATGAGTATTTCTTCTGAGTCTATTGACCTGGCTGAGGTTCAGAATTAAATCTTCTCTAATACATGAATTAGGATTTCAGTATTTCATGGTCCATGACAGCAATGTTCTACCGTGAACCTTAAGAATATTTGGTGAGCGGGATGGACAGGTACATGTAAATATGCATCCTTGATGTCTATAGACGCTATAAATTCTCTGCCTTGTAAGGTGGCAACCACGGATCGAATAGTATTCATTTGGAAATGGCGAAAGTTCAGAAACTTATTTTGAGATCGTAGATCCAGGATGGGTCTGACGTCTCCATCTGGTTTTGGAATCACAAAGAGGTTTGAATAAAAACCTGAACCTTGCTCTTTTAGGGGTACTTCTGTTATCAACCCTTGAGACAGCAAGTTATCCAATCCTTTGAAGAAGGATCCTCTTTTTAGTGGATCTTTGGAGAGCCTTGAACTTCAGAACTAAGACGATGGGATCTTTCGAAATTCCAGTTTGTACCCTCGGAATACTGTGGATAGCACCCACTTGTCCTGGATTTCTGTCCACCATGCTGCTGAAAACTGACAAAGCTGTCCCCCCACTCGGTCGAGCGGGGGTGCCTCTTCACAAAGGCTTTGGGGTTTTGCTTATTAGCTCTGGAAAACCATGGCTTCTTGTTCTTCTGAGCCTAATTTTCTTTAGCTTTTGTGGCTGGCTGAAAATGCCGTCGCCACTGGCTGGGGCAGATTTTCCGGAAGTCGGGGAAAGAGAACGTTTAAAACAAGGCCGCTTGTTCTTTCTCTTCTCTGGTAAAAGAGTGGTTTTACTGCTCGATATCTTTTGGATATACTTTTCCAGATCATCCCCAAAGAGGCATTCGCCATTAAAAAGGGAAACTGGAAAAAAGCTTCTTGCATGGGACTCCTGCTGACCAATGCTTTAGCCAAAGGATTCTGCACATATGCACCAGCTGGAGTGTGAGGCGAGGTGCTTGCTGAATTGAATCTCTTATGGCATCCACTGTAAAACATAACGCTTTAAGTAAATTCTCCCAAAATTTGTCCTGATCTGTAGGCAGATGCTTCAGCCCCTGTTTTACCTGTTCCTTGGGGACCTGACACATACCAACTGCTGCTACAGCAGGTTGGGCAACTGCACCAGCTAAAAGGAATGACAATTTTAGTAAAGATTCCAACTTCTTTTCAGAAGGATCTTTAAACACTTGTATATTGTGCACCGGACAAGTCAGGCTTTTATTCATACAAGAAATCACAGCATCTACAAAAGGCAGACTCCACTTCTTGGAAAACTTCTTCTCCATAGTATAGAGAATGTCAAATTTCTTAGGAGGAGAAAAACGCTTATCTGGATGTTGCCAGCCTGCGTAAATTAGCTTTTATAGCAATGGATGAACCGGAAAACAGCATGCACCCTGCGGGGGTCTTAGTGAACCCAGGGAGGAGACATGTGATTCAGTTAACTCTAAAGAGGGTAACTTAAATGCAGAATGCACTGTTTCAGCATAACATTGCACCTGTGATTTCAGAATTTGGGAAGCAGAAAAAGGTTCCTCTGATATTCCTGATCCCTCCGACTCCTCATGCTTGTCCTCTGCAACAACAACAACAGAAGGAGATCTGTTTCACTTTTTGTCCTTTTGTGAGCACTTTGTGATTAACGTAGCGATTCTCATTTGCTTAGGGCAGCTGTCAAAGTGTCCTTAGTGTGTGCACAAGTGAAAAAGATATTCAGCGCTGGAAAATAAATTATTAAACTAGAACCTAAACTATGCAAGCCAGCACTGGAGATAATTCATAAAAAATCCCAATAGCAAATATATATAGAAAAAGTGCAGCGCAAATATAAACAAATATAAATACTGTAACCAGTATATGAACTAAAAAGTGCATAGAAAATAAATAATCGTGATAATAAGGTCCATGTGTGAAAAAAAAGTCCATAAATCAATCAATCCGCAGCAAGACCCAGCAGACAAAGGATTCCAGAATGGAAGTGAAAAACATGACACCAAAAAATATCCTCCACCAGTGACAGATGGACTCTCACCTCATTACTTTGACCCGTATGGATCTCAAAGCTTAATCTGTGTAATCAGAGCTTCAGCTGCCAGCTCCCATAGGAAACGAATGGATGGAAATGACACCTTAGATCCGGACCCAATGGCTTAAACCAATCATAACATCATATGGAAAAAAGAAAGGGAAAAATCTAGTGCTCTCCGGTTGAAAAAGACTTTTAACCACTTAAGGACCGCCTACTGCACATTTACGTCGGCAGAATGGCACGGCTGGGCACATCAACGTATATATATACGGCTTCCCCGTGCTTCTCTGTGGCCGTAGCATCGATCGCGTCATCCCTGTAATAGGGGTACGCGATCGATGACGTCACACCTACAGCCACACACCCCTACAGTTGTAAACACAACACATAGGCACACATCCCCTACAGCGCCACCTGTGGTTAACTCCCAAACTGCAACTGTCATTTCCACAGTAAACAATGCAAATTTAAATGCATTTTTTGCTGTGAAAATGACAATTGTCCCAAAAATGTGTCAAAATTGTCCGAAGTGTCCGCCATATTGTCGCAGTCACGAAAAAAATCGCTGATCGCCGCTATTAGTAGTAAAAAAAAAAATTAATAAAAATGCAATAAAACTATCCCTTATTTTGTAAACGCTATAAATTTTGCGAAAACCAACCGATAAACGCTTATTGCGATTTTTTTTACCAAAAATAGGTAGAAGAATACGTATCGGCCTAAACTGAGGAAAAAAAATGTTTTTTTATATATTTTTGGGGGATATTTATTATAGCAAAAAGTAAAAAATATTGCATTTTTTTTATAAATTGTCGCTCTATTTTTGTTTATAGATCAAATACCACCAAAAGAAAGCTCTATTTGTGGGGAAAAAAGGACGCCAATTTTGTTTGGGAGCCACGTCGCACGCCCGCGCAATTGTCAGTTAAAGCGACGCAGTGCCGAATCGCAAAAAGGGGCAAGGTCCTTTACCTGCATTTTGGTCCGGGTCTTAAGTGGTTAATCAAGCAATGAAAAGTTGCACTCACATGTAAGGACACTCTGTAAGCCGAGTGTCAGCATAACAGCATGTAACAGCGTGTGTACAGGACCGTCTCTCTGTACTCTGCAGCGATCGTGGGTGACGTTCTGCGTGGCTCCTTCCCCTGTACGCGTTACATCCCGTGGGCGGGACTTCCTCAGCGTGGGTTAAGGGAACACACGCTAAAACGTCCACTTGACCTATATTTATATGTAGCCTCAGCATATCCCCCAATCACAACAGCATGCAGACGCCGCCCACAACAGCAGCTACAGCTAATCTGAGGAGCCAATGCTCCGGAATAGAGGCTGAGATAAGGGTTTATTTTAAGCAATGGTTATGTATGACTAACAGTGACCAGTCAGACTTAGTCCGGTAAACAAAAGGAAAAATATTAAATATAAAATTCACCGGAGGAGTCTAATCACGTCTTAGAACATAATCCTTATTGGTAAAATTAGATAAAATTGGTGCATATATGGCATGAATACACTCTCAATTATATGCCAATATGTAAGAATATCATTAAAATAGAAAAACGTCAGCCACAATCGCCACATTAAGTGAATATGCAGAGAAGACTATACTCAATATCAGCTATGGATAACTGTACAACTAGAGATACAACATCATGAGCAAACAATCAATACTGGTACAATGTATAATCATGTTACAGATACAATCTGGAAAAAGAACAATGAAGACCTGAAGACTCACACATGGACCTTATTATCATGATTATTTATTTTCTATGCACTTTTAAGTTCATATACTGGTCACAGTATTTATATTTGTTTATATTTGCGCTGCACTTTTTCTATATATATTTGCTATTGGGATTTTTTATGAATTATCTCCAGTGCTGGCTTGCATAGTTTAGGTTCTAGTTTAATAATTTATTTTCCAGCGCTGAATATCTTTTTGACTTGTGCACACACTTAATTCATTTTTATTTGGCAGCAGGAATGGAAGTTTTCTCATATTTAGAAAACCGTGAGGTTATCCTCACAGATGTCTTTTCAAAAACAGCTAGCTCCTCTGATCAAGGTGATCTTGAAACCTCATTTAGGAAACTAGGATACCTGTTTGATAAGAAAATTAAAACATGGCGGGATATAATGTCATTTGACCATTATTTGACAGTTAAGATTATCCCTATCACGTCTTAGAACATAATCCTTATTGGTAAAATTGGTAAAATTAGATAAAATTGGTGCATATATGGCATGAATACACTCTAAATTATATGCCAATATGTAAGAATATCATTAAAATAGAAAAACGTCAGCCACAATCGCCACATTAAGTGAATAGAAGAGAAGAAGACTATACTCAATATCAGCTATGGATAACTGTACAACTAGAGATACAACATCATGAGCAAACAATCAATACTGTTACAATGTATAATCATGTTACAGATACAATCTGGAAAAAGAACAATGACGACTAGAATTACATGAAAATAAAATAGAATACAATAAAATAAATAAATAAAATTGACTTTAAAATTGCCATAAAAATTACAAATTAAAATACTCCAGAAAAAAACATCAGTCCCCCTATAATTCACCTCATCTATCTGAGATGAAGCAATTTAGGTCGAACTCTACGTTCAAACCAGCCGGGGAGGCTACCTTGAGCTCAAAAATCCAGAAGGATTCCCGACGACTCAGTTGCCTGATAAAGTGTCCACCCCTCCAGTGTTTTGACACCTTCTCAATCCCCCAAATTTTTTTTCCAGTGTCTGGATACGCTATGAGTTTTGATACCTCTTCTAATACAGCTAATATGTTCCCCTATCCGTACGTGGAGTGCTTGAGAAGTTCGCCCCACATATTGTAGTCCGCATTCACACTCTAACATATAGACAACCCCTTCAGTGGTACACGTGACCAATTGTTTGATGGGGTACTCTACATTAGGGGTGTTGAAATTAATCGTAGCATCGGTGAATCGCGATTCGACCACTCACGATTCGATTCCGATGCTACGACTTGCATTAATCGATTTTTGATGACGTCACCTGCGCGCCGCTATATGCACTGTCTGAAAGCCAGGAAGCCGTGGGCGTCAGCTACGGGCGTTAGCCGCGCCTCTTTTTCCGCCCCGCTAATGCAGCTGAAGGAACTGTGGGCTTCAGCGCACCTCTTTACCCTCCCCACCTGCTGATGCAGCTTAAGACGCCGCGCCTCCTTTCCCGCCCCCCGCTGACGCCATTCCCAGCCGCCCGTCGCCATGTGGAAGCATGGAGCAAGTGTCCTCGGTCCCGGTCCCGACCCCCCCAGAGCCTTCCTCCTCACCTCACCTCACGCTGTGCACACTGCACAGGCTGCGGCTGTGGGAGACCCGAGACGACCGAGTACTGTAGTACTGCAGGCAGCAGATCACCATCATCATTAGGTACTTGGGGGATGCACAGTAGCAGCAACTAATGGGCACACTGGCAGCAATTGGTGGCACACTGGCAGCAATTGGCGGCACACTGATGGCAATTTATGGGCACAGTGGCGGGAACTGATGGCACACTGACGGCAATTTATGGCACACTGACGGCAATTTATGGCACACTGATGGCAATTTATGGCACACTGATGGCAATTTATGGCACACTGATGGCAATTTATGGCACACTGATGGCAATTTATGGCACACTGGCGGCAATTTATGGCACACTTATGGCAATTTATGTCACACTTATGGCAATTTATGTCACACTGATGGCAATTTATGGCACACTGATGCCAATTTATGGACACAGTGGCGGCAATTGACGGCACACTGACAGCAATTGGTGGCACACTGATGGGCAATAATTTGGGCACACTGGAAGCAATTGGTGGCACACTGGCGGCAATTGATGGCATACTGGCAGCAATTGATGGCATTGGCACACTGATGCCACACTGGTTTATGTATGTCTTATTGTTTTAGTGATTGATTCACATCACAACTTTATCGATACCTTTTTTTTGTATGTTTTTTTGCTTTTGCTCATCACTGCCACACACATGCAGCCATGCATTGCATGTGTGGGGCAGTAATGAGCAAAAGCAAAAATCATACAAAAAAAAAAAAAAGGTATTGATGAAGTTGTGATGTGAATCAATCACTAAAACAATAAGACATATACGTAAACCATAATTTATGACATGGCATACATTGTTGTTTGGCAGGACTTTAAGAGACAATGTCCACAGTCTCTGATCCTCTCTAGTATCATGTCCGCAGTCTCTGATCCTCTCTAGTATCATTGTCTGCAGTCTCTGATCCTCTCTAGTATCATTGTCCGCAGTCTCTGATCCTCTCTAGTATCATTGTCCACAGTCTCTGATCCTCTCTAGTATCATTGTCCGCAGTCTCTGATCCTCTCTAGTATCATTGTCCGCAGTCTCTGATCCTCTCTAGTATCATTGTCTGCAGTCTCTGATCCTCTCTAGTATCATTGTCCGCAGTCTCTGATCCTCTCTAGTATCATTGTCCGCAGTCTCTGATCCTCTCTAGTATCATTGTCCGCAGTCTCTGATCCTCTCTAGTCTCATTGTCCGCAGTCTCTGATCCTCTCTTGTCTCATTGTCCGCAGTCTCTGTCCATCTCTTGTAGTATTTTGGGGTCAGTCTGGAGCTCCTCTTTAAGATGTCTGCTGTATTTACAGTTTGCTACATGCAGAGAGTTTTTTTTAAGAACAGATGAAAACCGTGCGCAGTAATCTTGATGCATCGTGATGCATCGCGGAATCGAATCGAATCGTGGACTTGATAATCGTAATCGCATTGAATCGTGAGACCGGTGAAGATGCGCAGCCCTACTCTACATGCGTGACCGAGGAGGTAAAAGTTTTTCGTTTTTTGACATTTTGACAGGCGTAAAAACCTGATAAGAAATCAAATAACCTGGGTTGGGCAACTATTGGTGGATCTATGACCCCTGGAGCAATACAATTCCTTAATGCCGGAGCCTTCCTATATATGAATTGGGGGCGTTCAGGGAGAACAGGACCTAAAGTCAGATCCCCCTTTAAGATGGGCCAATGTTTGGCTACAATTCTCTCGAATTTTTTGTGTTGTATGTTATAGTCCAAAATTAATTTATAATTGCTAGGAATTTCATTGGCCACCAAACCAGGAGGTTTATCAGCAACAATGGTACCTCTATCCATAGACCTCACTTTCTCAATTTCCTCATTGATAATCGGTAGGGGATACCCCTTTTGTGTAAATCTCTGCTAGTATTTGGGTTTGTGATAGGAAATCATCCTCAGATGAGCAATTCCTACGCAGTCTAACAAATTGGCCCTTTGGGATATTACATAACCAAAGCTTATGGTGACAACTAGAAAGCGGTATAAAGCCATTACGATCAGTGACCTTAAAATGATTCCTGGTTTGTAACAGGTTGTTCTTTTTAAAAATTTCCAGGTCTAAGAAGGAGATCTGATCGTAGGACATCGTCCAAGTTAATACAATATTTTTGTCATTAGTATTCAACTTGTTCATAAAAGATTGAAGACTGAGCATGTCACCCTCCCAGGCCATTATCAGGTCATCTATATATCTTTTGTAACACAGTAGTTGTGGGGGTCTGTCCTGAAACACTACGTCTTCCTCCCAGTGGGCCAAGAATAGATTGGCCACACTGGGAGCAAAACGAGCGCCCATCGCCACCCCGCACCGCTGTAGGTAAAAGTCCCTATTATACCAAAAATAATTTTTCAAAAGGCAAAAATTAAGACAATCAGACAGAAACTGCCTGTGTTGACTAGTCATATCGGTATTATCCAATGCCCATAGAAATGAGGCTACAGCATCCTCATGGCTAATGATGGTGTATAGTGATCCTACATCAGCAGTGATCAGAATAGTGTTCTGCATACATGGCAAAGAATCCAAAATCTGAATGATTTGTTTGGTATCACGCAAATACGCCCTCATTTTGTGAACAAGAGGTTGAAGAAAGAAGTCAAGGTATTGGCCAAGTCGGGATGTGACCGAGTCTATACCGTTGACTATGGGACGGCCCGGCGGTCGCTCAGAGTTCTTATGTAATTTGGGCAGAAATTATATAATGGGTGTACGGCAATGATAAGGGTCTAGGTAGGAGGCTTCTTTTTTATTTAAAATCCCCTCACTTTTACCTCTCTCAATTAAGGAATGTAGCTAATTTTTTAATTAAACCATCGGGTCCTCCTCTTAACAGTAAGTAGGTATCATGATCACTCAATAATCTGGACATTTCCTCCTGGTAGTAGGCCTTACTAAGGACCACTAACCCTCCCCCTTATCTGCGGGGCGGATAACTATGCCATTCCTCTGCTCTAAGGATCTGATGCCTCGTTTGATATTTTGTGAATCCCGTACTTTCTTTATCTGCATTTCTTCCAAGTCCCTACATACCATGTTTTTAAAAACATCAAGGTGCCTATTATCATTGCACTGAGGGTTAAATACTGATTTGTTCCTAAGGTTGGAATGTGTGAAGACAGGCGGAGAAGCATTACTTTGTATCGGGTTTGAAAGAAAATATTTTTTCATGTTCAAACCCCGGATATATTTATGAACGCTCACGTACGTTTGAAATTTATTTAAATTTCTGATAGGCGCAAATTTTAGCCCTTTGTCCAACACACACATCTCGTCTGCCGAAAGAGGGGTGCCACTAAGATTAAAAATCCCTGCGCCTAATAGGGTCTTAGTCTTTTGGACTCGTCTACCCCCCCTGGTTCCTCTCGGTTTTTCCTTTTTTGACCCGATGGTCCACCTCCAACAGGGCCCGGGGGTCTCTGAGGTTCCCTCCACCCCCCTCTCCCCCATATTGGGGTATGTGGTGGAGGACCCCTCCAAGGGGTCCTCTCCTGACCTAAAAAATGATAGTTAGGAGAGGGTTCTTCCCAATACAGGGAGTGCAGAATTATTAGGCAAGTTGTATTTTTGAGGATTCATTTTATTATTGAACAACAACCATGTTTTCAATGAACCCAAAAAACTCATTAATATCAAAGCTGAATATTTTTGGAAGTAGTTTTTAGTTTGTTTTTAGTGTTAGCTATTTTAGGGGGATATCTGTGTGTGCAGGTGACTATTACTGTGCATAATTATTAGGCAACTTAACACAAAACAAATATATACCCATTTCAATTATTTATTTTTACCAGTGAAACCAATATAACATCTCAACATTCACAAATATACATTTCTGACATTCAAAAACAAAACAAAAACAAATCAGTGACCAATATAGCCACCTTTCTTTGCAAGGGCACTCAAAAGCCTGCCATCCATGGATTCTGTCAGTGTTTTGATCTGTTCACCATCAACATTGCGTGCAGCAGCAACCACAGCCTCCCAGACACTGTTCAGAGAGGTGTACCGTTTTCCCTCCTTGTAAATCTCATATTTGATGATGGACCACAGGTTCTCAATGGGGTTCAGATCAGGTGAACAAGGAGGCCATGTCATTAGTTTTTATTCTTTTATACCCTTTCTTGCCAGCCACGCTGTGGAGTACTTGGACGCGTGTGATGGAGCATTGTCCTGCATGAAAATCATGTTTTTCTTGAAGGATGCAGACTTCTTCCTGTACCACTGCTTGAAGAAGGTGTCTTCCAGAAACTGGCAGTAGGACTGGGAGTTGAGCTTGACTCCATCCTCAACCCGAAAAGGCCCCACAAGCTCATCTTTGATGATACCAGCCCAAACCAGTACTCCACCTCCACCTTGCTGGCGTCTGAGTCGGACTGGAGCTCTCTGCCCTTTACCAATCCAGCCACGGGCCCATCCATCTGGCCCATCAAGACTTACTCTCATTTCATCAGTCCATAAAACCTTAGAAAAATCAATCTTGAGATATTTCTTGGCCCAGTCTTGATGTTTCAGCTTGTGTGTCTTGTTCAGTGGTAGTCGTCTTTCAGCCTTTCTTACCTTGGCCATGTCTCTGAGTATTGCACACCTTGTGCTTTTGGGCACTCCAGTGATGTTGCAGCTCTGAAATATGGCCAAACTGGTGGCAAGTGGCATCTTGGCAGCTGCACGCTTGACTTTTCTCAGTTCATGGGCAGTTATTTTGCGCCTTGGTTTTTCCACACGCTTCTTGCGACCCTGTTGACTATTTTGAATGAAACGCTTGATTGTTTGATGATCACGCTTCAGAAGCTTTGCAATTTTAAGAGTGCTGCATCCCTCTGCAAGATATCTCACTATTTTTGACTTTTCTGAGCCTGTCAAGTCCTTCTTTTGACCCATTTTGCCAAAGGAAAGGAAGTTGCCTAATAATTATGCACACCTGATATAGAGTGTTGATGTCATTAGACCACACCCCTTCTCATTACAGAGATGCACATCACCTAATATGCTTAATTGGTAGTAGGCTTTCGAGCCTATACAGCTTGGAGTAAGACAACATGCATAAAGAGGATGATGTGGTCAAAATACTCATTTGCCTAATAATTCTGCACTCCCTGTAGTCCTGTAATGGGGCATAATGGTTATACGTGGGCAGTGGGGGGGCCTGTGGGTGACCTCCTCTACCCCGCTGTTGACCATTACCCCTATTGGGAACAGATCTCCACGGAGGGTTATCATATGTAGCCGGTTTATCATATTGCACAGGTTGCTGTGAATATGGGTAACTGTTAGCAGATTGGGAAAAATTAGCTGATTGGGAAAAATTACCCCTGCCTTTGCCCTTCCCTTTAACTCTACCTTTGGATGGGCCTTGCCCTCTCCTGCTTGGGGTGTGCATTCCAGAGGCCGTGGGATGGAATTCCACAGTATCTGCCCAGGCAACCTGGGGGCTCTGGGGTACAGGTGTAGGTATATCTGGTACCGGTTCTGAGGTATCCATTGATGCCAACTGAGTGGGATCAGATTGGGTAGTAATAAGAGATTGCCATTTAAAAGCATGGTAGATGACGAAATCATTAAGATCTCGCAAGAATTTCTTGCGTTTTTTTATCCTGTATCTCCTAATCCCACCTAATTAATTTATTTTTCAATTCTCCAGATAAACGGATAAAATCAGGAGAGTCCTTACTGGGCTCTATACGATCAGTAATAACCTTGATCTGGCCTTCTAGCCATTTCTTTTTACGTTGTTTACGTGTGAGTAAGAATCGAATCAACTCAAAACCCTTATTAGTGAAAAAGTCATACCATTCTTTGTTAGAGTCCTCATCAGTAAGGCCGTTATTAGGTGGTAAATCCCACCTTAGACGCCTAGGGATTATCACGATTATTTATTTTCTATGCACTTTTTAGTTCATATACTGGTCACAGTATTTATATTTGTTTATATTTGCGCTGCACTTTTTCTATATATAAAAGTGTCCTTAGTGACATATGCAGGCCCAGGCACCACAGGAGAGGGTTCTACTCCTGATAGCAGCAATGGCTCACCCTGTACAGGTGCGTCCGATAATACCGGAGAGGAAGGTACCGAGCAGGCACGGCTAGAGCCTCTGTCTCTGGTGGCGACGCATTTTTGTCTTTTTTCTCAAATTCTTTCCTGGGAAGGCATACTACTAAGCAAAGCCGAGGTGCTAGTTTAGCAATCTACATAAAGTATGCAACTTAACACACAGTTTCATGCTGTATAGACCATGGTGAGTACAAACTCAGTTCTCTATTCCCCCCAATGGCAGCAAAAAAGAAGACACCTACTCAACATTTTAGGAAAAGGTCCTTAAGTTATTCTTAGGTTTCCTTTCCTCTTATCTTATCCCCGCCACAGGTTTTCTGCTATAACCAGACAGAAGCAATCTTCACCCCTCACGGCGGGTTTTGTGTGCCAACCGTCAGGGATATGGGTTCCTACTTAAAGGAGACCTCTCCCCTGGGCCCTGTAAAGGACCCTTACCAGGACTTTTAGTGTAGTATAGTGAGTAGTATAGTGTATAGTGTAGTATAAGTGCTGGACCCTAGAGCCCAGTTCTTCGAAGAGAGACCTTACAGGTGACACCTCATGCTTGAGGCCCGGATCCCATCCAGTTTTGGCATAAAAATTAAGCATCTTGATGGATTCGAAAGCATAGCTCTTTTTACCCCCAGAGGGTCTCTTTGGCAGAGCTTTCCTTTAGCACATCCTAATCGCATCCAACACCTTAGACACTGGCGAGAACTGTCTTCAATTGGTTGTGCCAGCGTCCAATCACCGCTGGTGACCCTTAAACCATTATGTAATGACTGGCTCTGTGTCCAGTGGTGTACGATAAAGGAAAAAGAATGCAAATTTAATTTGGGTACAGCATTGCATGACCCCGCAATTGTCAGTTAAAGCGACGCAGTTCCAAATTGTAAAAAGTGCTCTGGTCAGGAAGGGGATAAAATCTTCCGGGGCTGAAGTGGTTAATCCAAAAATAAAACAAATGTAAAGGTGTAATACAAAGCACGGGACAAGGTCAAAAAGACTCAGCCCCACCCCCTGGCTCCCGTGTGACTGGCTTTGATTCACAGCAGCGGAAGCCAATGGCTCCTGCTGCTATTAATCTACCCAATGAGGACCCAAGACAGTGGCTGGAGCTGCTGGGCTCATGCTCGTCACTGGAACTATCAGGGTTCAGGTAAGAAAGGGCGGCAGCTGCAGCGCAGAAGGTTTTTCACCTTAAAGTGGATGTAAACCCTCACATATACCCAGTGAAGTGAAAAAGCCTCAGATAATACACAGAGATTAAACAAATCTCCCTACATAAGTTTTACCTGTATATCTGCTGTCTTCAGCTTTGTATATTCTTTAGAAAGTTCAGATTGGGCAAGGAGATTTTCCTGTTTAGCACTGCAGTAAAGCCTGGGCATACAGCCAAGGCAGCTGATTGGAGGAAAGGCACACACCCCCTCTCTTTATAGGTAGAGACTTTCAGAACTGTTCGCTGAATAGATCAGCACTCTGCCAATTTATTTATAGCAACTTCCCCAACACAAAACTTGGGCTGCTTTTATCATATGCGACAGAGAACTTGTTGGGAGTTATCATGCTGGTAACAATAGATAGAAGCAGGAGAAAGGCACGGGGACTCAGGGTTTTGAAGATAGATAAGAAAACACTACAGATTGCTGTGCCCGGCTCAAATTCCATGAATCGAGTTTACATCCATTTTAATGCATAGAATGCATTAGGCTGAAAAACCCTGAGGGTTTACAACTCCTTTAAAAAATATAGCAGAAAATGATCACGAAGAATACAAAATGTAACTTAAAGGTAATTTAAAAGGCTCAATAGTAATTAGCTCCACTATAATATTTCAGATCCATTTGCAAGCTATGGCAGAGTCTAAATAAAAAAAATATATACAAAAAAAGAGAGAGTGAAAAGAAAAGCTTTTGGTAAACCAACATATATTTTTGGTGTCCCCATGCCTCCAAGTAGCAACTCCACTAATTGGCATACCACCACTGGAGTTTAAACTCAATACACAACCCCAAAACAAAAATGTATGCTATGTACATTTTGCAGCAATTAAAAAAATCATTATCAAAGGCCAAATTCACCTTTAGGAACATGTTACATCTGTATTTAGGGTGTAACACAACATGCTCCTAAGCACCCCCACACAACCCCCAGAGCCGCCCCCCTTCCCCACCGTGACACCAGATGGGGGTTCTTATCCCCTGCAGCTGCAACATTTAAAATTGTCCCAGTCGTTCAGGGCTCTAGAGATCTGTGCATTAATGATCTATCATCATGCAGATGAAATGATAGTTCTTATTGGGCTATGAGGACAGTAATCAGAGCACTCTTGGTTCAATAAATCTTCCTCCAGATTTCTAACCAAAAGCCCATACAGAGTCCAGTCTCATGCAACTCAATTAATAACATTTGTATAATGTGTTTTTTTTTTCTAGATTTTTGGTTGATATTCAGTCTATATCATTTAACCACTTGTTACGGGGCACTTTGCACCTCTCTTCCTGCCCAGGCAAAGTTTCAGCTTTCAGAGCTGTCACACTTTGACAACTGCGCGATCATGCAACACTGTACCCAAATGAAATAATTTTTTTTTACACAGAGATTTCTTTTGGTGGTATTTAATCACTACTAGATTGTTTGCTAAAAAAGAAAAATATTACATTTAAAAAAAAAAGGTTTTCTTAAGCTTCGTACACACGATCAGTCCATCTGATGAGAACGGATGCTTCCAAGCATTCGTCAACTTGATTCTGAGCATGCGTGGATTTTTAACCGATGGTCGTGCCTACTAACGATCGGTTTTGACCTATCGGTTAGGTATCCATCGGTTAAATTTTAAAGCAAGTTTTTTTGTTTTTTTTTAACCGAAAGTTAAATAACCTATGGGGCCCACACACAATCGGTTTTGACCGATGAAAACAGTCCATCAGACCGTTGTCCTCTGGCTATGCTATCGTGTGTACGAGGCCTTAGTTTATCAGTACATTTTGTAAATAAGTAATTTTTAACCTTCAGTGGTGTACGCTGATGAGCACTAATGAGATGGCACTAATATGCAGCACTAATAGGCAGCGCTGTATCCTGGCCCAGGCCTAGGGCAGCACTTTGCAGGGGGCAGCACGGAAAGTGTCCCCGCTGGCTTGTGCTACACTGCTGGTGTAACGCAAGCTGTTTCTAATTTTGACTGTCCTATCATCCTGGACCACAAACCCTCCTCACTGTGCTATATATTTCTGCTGCACCATTGACATGGTTATATCTTCTTAGTCCTCTCCATAAAATTATCAGAAATTTGTGCTTGAAGTAGAACTATAGAAAACACCTTTTTGTCATTTTGGTTTATTTATTTTTTTACCATCCCTGTCCCATTGCAGAGATTTCCCTTCACTTTCTGCCCCATAACTAAACAGGAAGTGATAGGAAATCTATGCAAATTAAGGGAATCCATTCCCCCCACCCATGCTTTGAGAACTAGTGTCCCCACTCGAAAATTTCAGGGTGGGTCTTAAACATAAAGGGGTGTGGCCTTGACAGGAAGGGGGTGGGTCATATTTAAATTAGGGGGTGCACAAGTTTAGTCTGGCCTAGGGCAGCACAAAACCTAAATACACCACTGCTGATAGGCAGCACCAATAGGCGGCACTGACAGGCACTGGTGGACACTGAAAAGCAGCACTGACTGGCATCACAAAACAAACAGATGGAGGTGGGTGGATCAATCCCCCCACTGGCAATGCAGAGTGCCCACAAAGGGTTTTGCAAGAATGCAAAACAAACACTACAGAAAGGATGACAGGGAACACATCTCTACATTTATATGGTCTAGCAGACTCCCTGTTAGAACACATTACATTTTCTCTGGGTGGTCAGGCTCAAAAACATGAACATAAATTTACACAGGTACAATGAATCGATTGGAAACACTAAATTACATTTTTTTTTACGCTGGACATCAGTGCACTCAAATCTATTAACAGAATTGAATATGTAAAAACACAAAAAAAAAACACTATTGTCAGACCTGATTTGATAAACCCATTTGCTCCTGGCACATACAAAGACTTTTCTATATGGCAAAATTGCAGGTATTATAACTTTTCAAATACGGATATAATATATCTCTACTCAAAATCACTTGTTTACAATGGTAATGAAAAGATGAAGTGCAATGAGGAGCAGTTCTCTGTAAAATAATCTGATTCAATTTTTCAGTGAACCAAGGCCATAGTAGGAAAAAAAAGTTTGTGTTTAGCCTGAACCAACCCCTTTAAAGCCATCCTGTGTTTAAATGCTCAAACTGATAAATAGAAATTAACCAAAATGTTGAAATACATCCGAATCCTAAAGAAAATGCTGCTTGGGGGTTCCTCAAGTGATGGTTAAATGACCAAACGCCTAGGATTTTGGTCATGTGATCTCTGCGAAGAAGAAAGATCAGTTAGTTGAAACTGTACACTGCTGCTGGTAAACGGACGTTTAGGAGCAGTTGGGAGTTTTTTTTTTAACTGCCCCTGAACTCTCCTCTATGTTATCTTATCAGTACATGTATAGTCGTTTCTAGGAAGTTGAGTTTAGAGGTTTTGGAACACAAAAAAATTAGTTCAGAAGCTGAGTTTACAGGCATTTCAAGTGCCAAATGCCTCTAAACATGGCTAAACGCAGTAACTCCTTCTTAGCCACATTTCGTTTAGAGGCGTTTTTTCATTTTTGGCCATTTTGAAAAAAATATATATATTTATATAAAAATTTGGAAAAACGCAGCAGCAAAACTAAAGTTTTAAACGTCGGGTACTATCTGTCAAGTTAAATTGTTCAGGAGAGGTTGTAAAAACAATCCTGTGTACATGAAACCTAAAAGAGCAAATTTGTATCTGTAACTCTTTTAATCTTTATTCGTCCTTTGCAGCAAGACCATTTATGACCATTACATTTCAGTTTTAAAAAGAGTTTGCTTATAAAGTGCAAAGAGCAAAGATATTGAACATCCAATAGCAATGGATGTAATTAAACAAAATGAAAGGTTAAAGGAGTTGTAAAGGAAACATTTTTTTTTTTGCTGAAATGACTGTTTAGAGGGTATAGAGACATAATAGTTAACTGATTCCTTTTAAAAATGATTAAAAATAGATAAAAATCAATCATATAATGTGCCTGCACTTTCAGTTTCATTTTTCATCTAGTTTCATGTTTGTGTGAAGTACAGAGACACAGAGCCAATACAGGGCAGTGTTTGTTTTTAAATTGAAACTGATTGGTTCTGAGGGGTGTTAGACACATAGTAATCACACCTCCTTGATTAGAGACCACAGAGAGAAGCTCCCAGTACTTTTTTCATAAGGAAACGGACAACCAGGAAGTGTGCAGAACAGAGAAGGATTACAGCAAAAACGAACAATGAGGACATGAAACCAGGACTGCATTAGGGTGAAGGAAGCCATTTAGCTAAAAAAAAAAAATTCCTTCAGTGACCCTTTAAACTAATAAAAGCAGATATGATTACTGTATGCTTCATCATACTTTAACCACTTTAGCCCCGGACCATATTGCTGTCCAAAGACCAGAGCACTTTTTGTGATTCGGCACTGCGTCGCTTTAACTGACAATTGCGCGGCCGTGCGACGTGGCTCCCAAACAAAATTGGCGTCCTTTTTTTCCCACAAATAGAGCTTTCTTTTGGTGGTATTTGATCATCTCTGCAGTTTTTATTTTTTGCACTATAAACAAAAATAGAGCGACTATTTTGAAAAAAATTCAATATTTTTTACATTTTGCTATAATAAATATCCCCCAAAAAGATATAAAATAAAAAAAATTTCCTCAGTTTAGGCTGATACGTATTCTTCTACATATTTTTTGTAAAAAAAAAATCGCAATTAGCGTTTATTGATTGGTTAGCGCAAAATTTATAGCGTTTACAAAAAAGGGGGTAGTTTTATGGCATTTTTATTAATATTTTTTTTTACTAGTAATGGGGGCGATCAGCGTTTTTTTTCGGTACTGCGATATTATGGCGGACACATCGGACACTTTTGACACATTTTTGGGACCATTGGCATTTTTATAGCGATCAATGCTATAAAAATGCATTGGATTACTATAAAAATGCCATTGGCAGTGAAGGGGTTAACACTAGGGGGCAGGGAAGGGGTTAAGTGTGTTCCTATTTGTGTTCTAACTGTATGGGGGGGTGGCCTTACTAAGGGAAATCACTGATCTTCTGTTCATACATTGTATGAACAGAAAATCAGCGTTTCCCCCGCTGACAGGAACGAGAGGTATGTGTTTACACACATACCTCCCGTTCCCCGCTCTGTAACGAGCAATCGCGCGCCCCCCTAGTGGCCGAAAAGGAGAGGACGTAGAGCTACGTGCTCCCGCGAGAAAGAGCCACCGTCCCGCAGTTATATGACGGCGGGCGGTCGGGAACCAGTTAAATGAACTTAATGCGTAAATGATCTGTCTCTATCTTACCCGAAGGCGAATCAAAGGTTTGTCTGGCTGACGAGTATTTCCGAGACGCTCCCTTTCAGCTATATCCAGCATTGATTCTATCTGTAAGAAATAAACCAATATGAATACTTACATTGAATGTTAACATTTACTAATAGTATAACATACAAAATTGAAATAATGGGGAAAACTGAAAAACAGATACGGTACCGCTAATACAAAGGTAAATAAAGTGAACGTGTGCCTCCCTACCCACATCTTTAAGATATAATGCTCCCTAATGGTTGTCAGGATCCAGTGAGCTCATTCTGAGGGATGGACCTTTGTTTTTAATGTCATGACTGTATCTGATATGTCTGACTACTTCAAAACCCTGAGAAAGATTTACATTGAAACACATCAAACATGGAGTCTTCTGCTTTGTAAACTATATACTGAACCGTTTTTCAACCAGTGTGCCACGGCACACTGGTGTGCCGCGAAGAGTCCCCAGGTGTGCCTCGGCAAAATGACCCCAAATATTGGCAGCTATCTAATGTAACACTACTGCTGGGCACTTCGTTATCATTTGACTTTACAGCGGTGTTGGTCTGCAGTGTAAAACTCATTTCCCGGCACTCAGGAAGCTGTGCTGGCTGTGCGGGCCTCCCGACCGCGTCATGCCATCCGAATACGTCATCGGTTGCTATGGGAGGGTCAGACGCACGCACTGCTTCTGTGACGCGAGAGCCGCGGGAGTTCCGTCCTGAACTCTGCCTGGCACGCTTTTCCCTGAGGGGGAAGAAGAAAGAGTAGAGTCACCGTGACCGACACTGCTCCCCTGCCCGCAGACATGGCCACCCACTCAGAGAGAGAGAGAAGGCCCTGAAGCTGAATGAGCAGCACCAGGCCATCCTGTCTCGTATGCTGAGGGAAGCGGACAACAAGTACTGCACTGACTGCGAGGCCAAGGGTAAGGTGGTGAGGGGGGCTCTGCTATGAATAACCAGCTGTCTCAGTCACTGACACCCCACATCCTCAATTCATGGCTACAGCACTCTTGATCTGATTGGTTGTTGTGCAGCTCTGACAGTTCTTCTTTTAGTGTATGTGTACACATGTCTGTTAGTGTGTGTGTGTGTGTGACAAAAGTAGTTCTGATGGTACAGGAATAGGGGGGTCAGGATTAAAAGTAACATACATACAGACAGATGTGCATGCACACAAACAGACACACGTACGAACACACACTGTGTGTGTTTGTACGTGTGTCTGTTTGTGTGCGTGCGCATCTGTCTGTATGTATGTTACTTTTAATCCTGACCCCCCTATTCCTGTACCATGAGAACTACTTTTGTAGGGTTCGAGATAGCAGCAAGGACTGCTGCTCCTCTGAAAAGCAATTTGTGTTCATATCGCTTTTCAGGGACATTTGTCAGCCTTACTTATATCTTGCCTCCTCACTACCTGTTTTAAGCCCCTAAATGCAATGCACACAGGTGCGGGGTAGTTGCAGTGCAGCCCCATTCACCCTGGGTATACCTCCTGCTGCACCTACAGCATGTTTATACCCCCAGCTGTTGCCTCGGCAGCTAAAGGGGCAAAAGTTGGGGGGGTAAAAACAGCTCAACCATGTGGTTTTACTGCCTCTCCAGCCTGACATATGAACAAGCTCTTGGTTCTGTGTGGATGCGTGCTGCGTGTAGGGCAGCCCATTAATTTCCCTACCCGCAGCAATGCGGGGAAAGAAGTCCCCGACCCTTTTTTTAAAATTGTGCCATAACAAAAGCAACCCATGTTTGCCAATGAATGGGGCACCATTAACAATTAATGGCACCCCTAAAGAGCAGAGCATTTGCCTGTGTGTCAAGAGCGAGCGCGATTTTGCGCGCGTTCCGCAACACACATCGACGTGAACCAAGTCTTGGACAGGGGTGCCTCAAGACTGAAAATACTTTTCAAGGGCGCCCCGACTGGAAAAAGGTTGAGAAACACTGTACTGAACTATTATCTGTACATTGTGAAAATGGAGTGGTTATGCAGGGGTGCCCAACCAGTGGCCCGGGGACCACCTGTGGCGCACGGAGTCCTCTGATGTGGCCTGTGACCTCCAGCTCTGAGAGGAAATAAAATAGAATACCGTTATTAAAGGTACATTTATTACTAAAATTGCATTGTATATATGGGCACAGGGCCGGCCTTAGGCCTTTAGGCGCCCTGTGCGAGAAAGCTTTACAGCGCCCCCTAGTGACCACGCCCCTCAGTAACTACGCCCTTTGGTAACCACACCCCTCGGTAACCACACCCATTTCTCCAATACCGACTCCATTTAAAGCCTTCCATTCCTTTATTCACACAGTATAATAACGCCACTTATAAAGTAAATCACACGGTATAATAACACTACCTGTAAATTTACTATCAAATATCAAACATAATTACAATAAAGTATTTTTTAACTTTTGTATTTACTATTCCTTTAAGAAACACCCTATTTAAAAAAGAAAATACAAAACAGACATTAAGCAGTGCACTTATAAAAAAAGAATTTACTTACAGAAAAAAGGTTTTACATCTGCTGCCTGCATCTGTGGATTCTTGCCCTCCTTTGTCTTCTCAGTGCGCATGGCGTATGAGCTCCTCATAGCAAGGCAAGGACAGCCGCCATGCCGTCTTTCCGGCAGAATCTGCCTGCGGGCTGCCAGGTGTACCTGTCACTACTGTGTACCCCTCTCCACAACTGCACCTCTGGGCCCCTTTACATTACACATCCTGCACCTCTGGGCCCCATTACATTACAAAGCCCCCTACCCTTCTGGACCCCTTTACATTACACAACACCCATTACATTACAAAGCCCCCTGCACTTCTGGACCCCTTTACATTACATAGCACCCTGCCCCTCTGGGTGGACACCTTTACATTACACAGCACCCTGCACCTCTGGGCCCCTTTACATTACACATCCTGCACCTCTGGGCCCCATTACATTACAAAGCCCCCTGCCCTTCTGGACCCCTTTACATTACACAACACCCATTACATTACAAAGCCCCCTGCACTTCTGGACCCCTTTACATTACATAGCACCCTGCCCCTCTGGGTGGACCCCTTTACATTACACAGCACCCTGCACCACTGGGCCCCTTACATTACACAGCACCCTGCACCTCTGGGCCCCTTATATTACACAGCACCACTGGGCCCCTTACATTACACAGCACCCTGCACCACAGGGCCCCTTACATTACACAGCACCCCACAGCTCTGGACCCCTTTACATTACACAGCACCCTGCATCTCTGGACCCCTTTACATTACACAGCACCCTGCACCTCTGGGCCCCTTACATTACACAGCACCCTGCACCACAGGGCCCCTTATATTACACAGCACCCTGTACCTCTGGGCTCCTTTACACTACACAGCACCCTGCACCTCTGGACCCCGTTACACTACACAGCACCCTGCACCTCTGGACCCCTTTACACTACACAGCACCCTGCACCTCTGGACCCCTTTACACTACACAGCACCCTGCACCTCTGGGCCCCTTACATTACACAGCACCCTGCACCTCTGGGACCCTTACATTACACAGCACCCTGCACCTCTGGGCCCCTTACATTACACAGCACCCTGCACCTCTGGGCCCCTTTACACTACACAGCGCCCTGCACCTCTGGGCCCCTTTACACTACACAGCACCCTGCACCTCTGGGCCCCTTACATTACACAGCACCCTGCACCTCTGGACCCCTTTACGCTACACAGCACCTTGCACCACTGGGCCCCTTACATTACACAGCACCCCACAGCTCTGGACCCCTTTACATTACACAGCACCCTGCACCTCTGGACCCCTTTACACTACACAGAACCCTGCACCTCTGGGCCCCTTACATTACACAGCACCCTGCACCTCTGGGACCCTTACATTACACAGCACCCTGCACCTCTGGGCCCCTTTACATTACACATCACCCTGCACCTCTGGGCCCCTTTACATTACACAGCACCCTGCACCTCTGGGCCCCTTACATTACACAGCACCCTGCACCTCTGGACCCCTTTACGCTACACAGCACCCTGCACCTCTGGACCCCTTTACATTACACAGCACCCTGCACCTCTGGGCCCTTTACATTACACAGCACCCTGCACCTCTGGGCCTCTTACATTACACAGCACCCCGCAGCTCTGGACCCCTTTCTGCTACACAGCACCCTGCACCTCTGGACCCCTTTACATTACACAGCACCCCACAGCTCTGGACCCCTTTACATTACACAGCCTCGGACACCTGTATGTTACACAGACACCCCCTAACAGTTTTGGACCCCCTGCATGTTATGCAGACCCCCGTACAGTGCATACCCCTCCCCTACAATACAGATCTCTCCTTACAATAGTGCGAACCCCCCCCCCCACAATACAGAACCCCCCTACAATAGACCACCCCTACAATAAAGAACCACCCCCCCCACAATACAGAAAACACCCCCCCCTACAATACAGATAAACCCCTACAGTGCAGACCCCCCAACAATAAAGAACCCCTCCACACACACACACAATACAGAAAACACCACCCCCTACAATACATATAAACCCCTACAGTGCAGACCCCCCTAAAATACAGACGACCCCCCCTTCAGACCTGTAAAGCAAGCAGGCTCAGATAACCTGCTTGCCGCGTGCTGCACACACAGCACAGTACAGGCAAGGGGGAGGCGGCTTCACTGCTCGGCTGCGTGACTGAGACAGTCACAGGCAGCCGAGACTCAGACCACGGGTGTGCCGACGGCTCGCTGGGATGCGGCTTGCACGGCACCACCCCTGCAAAGCCAGGCACCCGGCAAGGTCCTCTTCAGTGGGGGGGGGGCGCCGGCGCCGGCCTGACACCCACAGTGTGCGGCACGCCCCCGCCCACTACTTAATACGTGAGCAAATTAAAAAATCTGTGCGGTCGCCAGGCGCCCATGTTGCTATGGCGCCCTGTGCGATCGCACTGTCCGCACTGTTCTGCAGTGGTTACTGGGCTGCTTTTAAACTGATCTGCCAGTGCAGAGCAGTGCATCTGTGAGTTACCTGCACTGAGCCATAGACTTCTATTACCTGCGAGTTTGGTGAGCTTTCTGAAAGTGCACCATACCTATAGGATATAATAGAAGTCTAAGGCAAAGTGCAGCTAACCTGCAGGGAAGCCACATGGAACTGTTCTGCACTTGAGGTGCAGGTAAACAATAGTACATCGGTATGAAAGCAGCCATAGGCTCCTTTCACACAGTGAGTCTGACCTAATCGTACCCTTCATTCACCTCTAAGAAGCAGCAGATGCGGAAAAAAAAGGAGGAGTAGAGTAGGCTGCCCTCTACCCTCTCTGTTCATTGTGGCCTGTGAGCGGTTACCAAGTCGCTTACGTGGCCCTCACTCTTCAAAAGGTTGGGCATCCCAGAGTTAGAGGATGTCATTGTTTAATCGGCTCTCCTTGCAAACCGCTGTAGGTGTACGTCGGTCTTTGCCTAGGAGATAGCGGAGCCATGCCCGTGGGTCCGGCGGACTTGATGTCCGCCGGCAACCCATGATCACTGTGTACAGAGTCTGGTAAAATAAGTATTGAACACGTCACCATTTTTCTAGGTAAATATATTTCTAAATGTGCTTTTGACATGAAATGTTCACCCCATGTCCGTAGCGACCCATGCAACCCATACATACAAAATACTTAAAACAAAAAAGTTCAGAAGTGAAGTAATGTGTAATAAAATGGAATGACACAGGGAAAAAGTATTCAAAAACACTAAGGCCCCTTTCACACTAGGGCGGGGTCAGCGGTATTTTTAGCCACGCTTTACCGCCAATGTCACGGCGCTATTCGGCCTCTAGTTGGGCGGTTTACCCCCCCGCCGCTAGCAACCGAGAAAGGGTTAAAAACCACTGCGAAGCGCCTCTGCGGAGGCGCATTGCTGGCGGTATAGCCGCAGTGTCCCATTGATTTCAATGGCCTGGAGCGGTATGCACACCGCTCCTTCACCACTCCAAAGATGCGGCTAGCAGGACTTTTTTTATTGTCCTGCTAGCGCACGGGCTTTTACACTGGAGATGCAGCAGCATATGTTTAGGGTCGGTTTTCAGGTACTATTTTTAGCGCAAAAGCACCTGCAAACCGCTCCAGTGTGAAACGGGTGTAACTGAAATATATTTAATACTTTGTACAAAATCCTTTGTTGGTAATAGGGATGAGCCGAACACCCCCGCGTTCGGTTCGGACCAGAACCGTCGAACAGACCGACCGTTCGCGCAAACATTTAGAACCCCATTGAAGTCTATGGGACTCGAAAGTTCGAGTTCAAAAGTGCTCATTTTAAAGCCTACTATGCAAGTTATTGTTGTAAAACGTCTTTGAGAACCCGGGTCTTGCCCCAGGGAACATGTATCAATGGTAAAAAGTTTAAAACATTAGTTTTTTCAGGAGCAGAATATTTAAAGGATTTTTTTTTTTTTTTTTCATTTTTTTATTTAAGCATCATTAAAATTACTGCTCCAGGAGCAGTGATTTTAATGATGCTTAAATAAAAAAAATAAAAAAATCCTTTAAATATTGTACCTGCTGGGGGTCTATAGTTTGCCTGTGAAAACGTCTTTGAGAACCCGGGCAGTTAATAGGCCCTTTACAGGCGCTATTTTGTAAAGCGCCTCAGTATGAAAGTGGCCTTTCTGATACAGTGCTGACAATTTAAAGCGGAGCTCCACCCTGATTTTTTATTTTTTTTCAAAGATCTAAAAAAAAATAAAAAAAAATTAAAAGGAAAAAAAAAAAATACTCATCCTAAATAGGCTGTTGCTATGCGGAAGTCCCGTATCTGCCATCATGATCCGCGGTGTGGTTTTCTTCCTCCTCCTCTTCTCGGTGTCTTCTTGTGAATGGGCCGCGCTGCATTCTGGGAACTGTGTGTATCCCAGAAAGCAGCCGGACCATTCACAAAGCGCCGCGCTGCTCGCACATGCGCAGTAGGAAACGGGCAGTGAAGCCGCACGGCTTCACTGCCTGTTTCCCTGACTGTGGATGGCGGTGCCGGGATCGAGGATCGGCATCGGGGGGGGACGTCAGCGCGGGCGCCTAGGACAGGTAAGTGTCCTTATTCAAAGTCAGCAGCTACACTGTCAGTAGCTGCCGACTTTGAAAAAAAAAATGCGGGTGGAGCTCTGCTTTAAGCAGCGCATTACACATTTTGTACATATTCCTTTTCGCTCTTTTAATGCTTAGAATCCAAGATCCTTATTCCACATTACATGCATAAATACACTCATTATTGCCAATTTAGACGGGGTCAATTTAACCTACCAGGATGTTTTTGGGATGTGGCAGAAAACCGGCATACCAAGAGGAAATCCATGTAAGCACAGTCAGAACATGCAAACTTTGAATAAATGACCCTAGTGCTGCAAAGCAGAAGTACTAACTAATAAGCCCAATATGCTGTATACTTTATTTAAAATCAGTGAAATATGTCTAGTATTGTAAAACCATGATCACTTCAGGCTTAGGTCAGGAAATATCACATTTCATTCAGTTTTAACAATACTAGTTAAAGTGGGGTTCCAACCACAATAAGCATTTTTTAAATGCATGTCCTTTCATCATGCATTTTTAAAATATAAATCCAGTCACTTACTATTTTACAATCCGCCGCCGCTCCGCATAGTTATTCAAAAAAGATAGTTTATAAAACTTTGTCCACACCGTTGTCATTTTGCTTGTGGGTATTGTGAAGCCCACAAGCACTTACTTCCTGGAAGTCTTGGATGGGGAGTGATAATGGGGAAGCGCACTGCATCCTGGGAAATGATAACACATATTTCCCAGGAGCATTAGCGTGCTGAGGAGCCGAGGGAGATGATGTCAGAATCCTAGGTGATTCCTAAGGCAGATTTCGTGGGACCGCATAGCAACAGGCATTTCCAGGTGAGCAAAAAAAAATACTTTTTTTTTTTCTTTTTTTAGGTCTAATAAGCACAATAATGAAAAAAAAAATTTGGGATGGAAACTCCATTTTAACCTCCCTGGCGGTATTCCCGAGTGTGGCTCAGGGTAAGATTTCTGTACTAAAAGCAGTAACCCCGAGCCACACTCGGGATTGCTTCGCAGCAGCCACAGGCAGGCTTTACTTACCTTGTCCCTGGATCCTGCGACGCTGCCGCGCTGTGTGAGCGAGCAGTGTCCTTCGTGCTCGATTCACAGTGTCCCTGTGCCGCCGATCTCCGTTCCCTAAGACGTTACGATGCCTGGGGGCAGAGAACGGCGCCAAATTCAAAAAAGTAAATAAACACGTTACATACAGTATACTGTAATCTTACCGCATAATCTTACAGATTACAGTACTGTATGTAAAAAATACACACACCCCTTGTCCCTAGTGGTCTGCCCAGTGTTCTGCATGTCCCTTTGTAAAAACAAAAACTGTTCTTTCTTCCTGAAAACTGTAGATTGCCCATAGCAACCAAAAGTGTTTCTTTATGTCAAAAGTGATTTTAGATCAGCTAGAAAACAGCGATAATAAATTATAATCACTTGCAGAATTGAGCGATAGCGATTTGTGGGGAAATTCGTCATAAAAAAATAAAAGTAATGACAGCGACAATTCTGCAACTGAGCAAATTTCAGTGATTTTGAGTTGATTACATTATTGAATAATTTTTATTATAATTATATTATTATTTGTTATAATTATCTATAATTATTTATTATATTATAATTTATGATTTTGTTTTTCAAACTTTTTCATACCCGAGATGTCTGCTAGACTCTTGTTCGGACAGATTTAAGTGAGTTATTCCTAAGAATTACAGGCCTACAATGTAAAACGGCAAGGCCCAAATTCACGTACATCTGCGCATTATTGGACCGGCGTAGCGCACTGCCTTTACGTTAGACTTGCGCAATGTAGCCGCGTAATCACCCTATTCTCGTAGCTTTTGCGCAGAAAATTGCGCATGCGTAACGTTATTTCAGAGGCGTAATACAAATTGGGAAGGACGTGGGCCCATGCAAATGAAGGGCCGGCCGGCTGGCTCGCGCATGCGCGCTTGAAGGAGACCATGGTCAGCTCTGCTATGCGCATGCTCACAACTCGGGAGCGGCACAATCAGTGAAATTGGAAATGGACTAAGGACTACGCAGACAGCATAAATAGACAGACACAAACGCACTTGCATTGCAAAAGTACATCCCTTTGTCCCTTCCCATTTAACCAAGTGCTTTTGTCCCGTTGTTCGTTGCGTTGTGTTTGTATTTGTCAGATTAGTGTTTGTTAGTAGATCTTTGAAAGTGTTTTTTGATAAGTGTTTGAGAGACTGTTTGTTTGATATATTTCTGTTCGTTTGTTTTCTTGCTGAATTTTTGCTGTTTGTTTTTGTGACTGTTTTTTGCTGAGTGCTTGTGTGATTTTTTGGGTGTTAGTTTTCTCTTTGTGTGTGTTCTTGCTTGATTGGTTGTTTGCTCTTGCTTGCTTGCTTGTTTTTGTGACTGATTTTTGTTGACTGGGAGGGAATTTTTGCAGTATGACAGAGAGAAAGCGAAAACTCAATTTTACTTTGGGGGGAAAAAAGAATTCTTGCCCGGGCCATTAGCGATTATGGGCGTTTCCTCCACGGCCCAGGCAGTGCCAACACCACCCCGGCCAGGAGGAGGGAGATTTTGGACCTCATCACTAAGCAGGTCAATTCAGCGGGGGAGGGGGAGACACGGACCCGGTCTGGGATTGACAAAAAAATTAATGACCTCCGGCGTCTGGTCAAACAGAAGCTGTCCAAAATGCTTGCCCATGCCAGGGGCACAGGAGGGGGCCCACCATGCCGTATTAGGCTGACAGCGGAGGAGCGTGCGGTGGCCCTGACCTTTCATTGGCATGAAGTGGAGGGCCTGCCCGGCTTTGACTCAAGTCCGGAGCCCGTGGTGCCAGGTAAGTATTTTTTTTAATATCAGGTGTGTAGCATGTGTGGGGGAGGGGGTGAAAGGGAATATGTGGCAAGTGTGTGGATCCTCCAACCTGTGAATGTTTTGTGTCATACACAGATGTGCAGGAGGGTGCAGGGCCATTTGGCCTGACCGCACCATCCCCAGGACAGCAGACTAATGAGGCCCCCCCAAGGCCGGAGTCCACGGAGGAGGTTGAAGAGGAGGAGGAGGAGGTTGAGGAGGAGGAGGTTGAGGAGGAGGAGAATCATGAAAAGGAGGAGTCCATGTCAGGCACTGGACTTTTGGTTTTTGAGGACTCTTCCCCTCTGGCTGGCAGCCCTCCCTAAGGGGGAGCCCCCCCCCCTCCTCCCCCAACATGGCTCCCCTCCCAAGGGCCTCCCCTTCTCCCCGGCCACAAGCATCAGATGGAGGCAGGAAGTCGTCCCAGAAGACCAGGGGGGTGGTCGATCTCCTGCCCGCCACTCTGAGAAGGGACCAGTTCCTCCAGACCCGCCATCTGGGACAGGTCAGCCAGACATTGGTGCGGATGGAGGAGAGCCTGTCCTCCATCAAGGATACGCTGGGGAACCTGGACTCCCACTCCCAGGCTTTCACAACCTGCCTAAACGAACTGCAGACGACATCAGCAGGCGTTGGGCAGGATGTGAGGGCCCTTACCCAGGCTATCCAGGCCAACACGGCAACACTTGGTGCTGCCCTGGACAGAATAGCCGTGGCCTTGGAGGGCAGGCCGCCAGGTGGGCAGAGATCAGGGGCTGCTCCTCCTTCCCCGGTTTTCCCCCTCCCCCATGAGTCTCCCCTGAGGAGCCGGGGCCGTGGCCGAGGGCGCCCCAGCCGTGGCTCACGTCAAGGGCAATAATTTTTTTATTTTTATTTTTCTGGAACATTTTTGATTTTGCTGGTCGTTTTTTTTTTTTTTGGGTTGTGAATGCTTTTTGAATGTGGGGGTGACATTCCTGCCGGAAAAGGGCTGTCACCCTCAATTTTGGTGGAGTAGGGTTCCCCAGGACCAGGGAGAAGTGATCCACAGGTCCGTGTGAATGGTGTATGAATGTACAGTGACATAATTGGAGCCTTGGCGTGGCGTTGCTGATCACAAGTCCTGCATGGTGGACTGGTGCCAATCCAATTTGATGAGGATGTGGGGTGTGTGTGCTAGGGACCACAGTGGTGTGCATGCATGCATTCTCATTGTGCCATGATTAATGTGTGTGTTTAACGTGCAAAGATGCCCAATGTGAGCTGTCTCCTGGCTGCTCTTCCCTCAGAAGACGGGGTATCCTCGGTTAGGGGGGGATTGTCTGGTTCAGGGGTCAGGTCATCACGTAGGTCAATCTGCAGGCCCTTTCTTACTGCGAAGTTGTGCAGCATGCAACATGCACCGATGATCTGGCACACAAAGTTTGGGGAATACAAGAGGGTACCCCCAGATTTATCCAGGCATCGGAAACGTGACTTCAGGAGGCCAAAGGTGCGCTCCACCACTGCACGTGTTTGGGCATGTGCTTGATTGTATCTTTCCTCTCCTGGGGTTTGGGGGTTCCGGATAGGAGTCATGAGATGGGGTCCCAGTGGATATGCAGAGTCACCTGTAAGGGAAAAGACAGGAGGATGTTAGTCATGCATGTGCCCCTTGTGATGTGTGCATCATGGGAGGGGATAGTCATGCCTGCCACCCATGTCACTCACCAACCAGCCAGGTGGCCCCATACACGTTCTGATCGAATTCCATTCGGATGTGGCATTGATTGTATATGTAGCTGTCATGGCTGGACCCTGGGTGTTTGGCACAGACGTGCCATATGAGGCCTTGGGCATCGACTATCAACTGTACGTTGATGGAATGCCAATGCTTCCGATTGCGGTACATGTGCTCTGTCTCCTGGGGGGGCTGGAGTGCCACATGTGTGCAATCAATGGCCCCCACGGTGCGTGGGAATCTGGCAATTCTGTAGAAATCTGTCATTGCCTTCAGCTCCTCAGTGGTGGGTTTGATGATTTGGTTGGCCATGCGTCTGAGGATTGCAGGGACAACCTGGTGCACACATCTGCTAATGGAGGATTGTGACATCCCAGCCACCACTCCACTTGTACGCTGAAAAGAGCCACTGGCAAGGAAATGGAGTGTTGCCATGACCTTGACCAGTGGCTGCACTGCATGTGAGCGTTGTGTTGGGCTGGTGATGTCCTCCTGCAAGGTTGTGGTTAATTCCAGGATGGCATGAGGGGTGAATCTGAAGATGCGATACACCTCAGAATCACTCATGCCAAACAGGTCTATGCGGGTGCGGTATATCCTCTCCTGTGCCATCCTCCGTGCCCTCCTCCTTCTTTGCTCCTCTAAAGTCAGTAGTATAGCTATGCGCGACGATGCCCCTGGCATGTTGGCATACAGATTGTTCTGCAACACATGTGACTGCTGAGCTCCTCACTAACAGTGTTGCTTTATCTAACAAGTAGACTTTTTTTCTCTTTTTAGACCAGCTTTTATATGGTCTAATTTTAGACAGGACATTTTTCTGTTGCGCACACTGCGTAGCCTGCGCTGCCCCAACATTCTTTTGTGGATCCCCGTAAGTCCCTCATTAGCATATTTGACTAGCAAATCAATGGTCTGTCTAGCGAAATTACGCCGGACAAAAAAAAGTAGATTTCTTGCGTATCTCGCTTTGGGGATGCCGTGCATCGAAACGCACGCGCACATTTAGACTTACGCACGCGCATCTCCTGTTGCGCAGGCGTAATCGCTCTGTGAATCTGGGCCCAAATTTCCTTGCAAAATATTGGTACCGCTTTCAGCACCTAAAATCTGAAATAATCATACCGCCAGGGAGGTTAAAGAGCCCTGGCTGTCAACTGAAGCATAAGATCCGTTATCCTTCCCTGTATCCCTTCAATTTGATGGCACGAGCAGTTTAAGGTTGTAGTTGTTTCAATAGATGTATTAGAAATTATAGAACAGTTACAATGTATGTTACCCAAGCTGGGGTATACCCAGTGGCTTTTATTTGTAACACTTTCTATTTTTTACAAAAAAAAGTAAAAAAAAAGAGAGCCCTGGCTGTTGCAGCGAACCAACTATTATTTGTGTTCATGGAGACAATGATCATTTACTTCCCTGGCTATAGTGGTGTACAAATTAGTATTTTGCCACCAAAAGCTTTATATATTTTTCTTTAAAAATGTCATTAACATCTTCCAGATTCTGCATATGTTTCTGTTGTGCCCTTGTCTTATCCAATGTCACCAGCTCCTAGGCCACCTAGTGACGGAATAGAGAAGTGCAGCAATTCCAGAATTAAGGTGACATTTTTTGACCTCCTAACAATTGGCCAAGGCAACTATCACTTGGCAAATAAATGTAATAGCAACTGTGCCTTAAACATTAGGGTGTTACATATATTTCATATTTTTAAAGCTGAACTCCATTCAGGCAAAACTCGAAGAGTACATCTCTTTCATTAACACATAAAACGTATGGTATTTTTAAAATGCAACTAGTGTAAGTATTTGAAATTGTCCTGATCTGTAAAAGGAAACAAGAGTTTAACGAGCAGAGCGGCAAACTTGTCATTGTGCTGCAGCTACAGTGCAGTTACCAATCAGCAAGCTGATGGGCGTATTTAAACCAGTGTGCCTGTCCAAGCTGTTATAATCGTGCAGTAGTGGATGAGAACCTGGCTGTTGCTTGCTGGCTTTTCAACTTCTTAAACTTAACACACTGGGGTTGATTTACTAAAGACAAAAAGACAGTGCACTTTGCAAAAAGCAGTTGCTCCAGAGCTTCATAAATAAGACTTCTATCATCCAATCAAGTGCAAGCAAAAATGCTGTTTTTGTTACTTTACTTGCATGTGATTGGGTATTCTTTGCAAAGTCAAAGTGATTGTAAAGGTTTGAATGTTTTAAAAAAAATAAAAAAATAACCAACATGTCATACTTACCTCCACTGTGCAGCTCGTTTTGCACAAAGTGGCCCTGATCCACGTATTCTGGGGTCCCTCGACGGGTGTCTCGGCTCCTCCCTGCATCAGCTAACCCCCCTGGGAAGCGCTTTCCCAAGGGGGTTACCTTGCTGTCGCGCTCCCAAGTCCTGCATTTGAGTCCAAAGACACGAATGCTGGACTAGGCCCCGCCCCCTGTGTCATTGGATTTGATTGACAACTGCGAGAGCCAATGGCTGCGCTGCTATCAATCTATCCAATGAAGAGGCGAGAAGACCGGCCCAAAATCCAGCACGTTCTCGAAGCGGGACTTTCGATGGCTCAGGTTAGTAAACGGGAGGGCTGGGGGGCCACTAAGCATCGGATGTTTTTTCCCCTTAATGCATAGGATGCATTCATGTGAAAAAATGGCAACCTTTACAACACCTTGAAGCCTTACCTCATTTACTAAGCTCTGGAGCAACCTAACTTGAAGAGGGCAACTGCACAGTCTATTTGCCTTTAGTAAATCAACCCCGTTGCTATCCATCTTCTGAGTATGAAGTGTGCAAAGTCTGGAAGTTGACAAGTAGTAAGTTCCTGATTTCAGGTAACCTACCTTACACTCCATCTAGAGCAGCAGACTTTGCTAAAGGAAATAAGATTCAGGGCCAGATTCTCATAGAATTTCGCTAGCGTATCGTAAGCCATTTACACTACGCCGCCGCATCGTACTAGAGCAAGTGCCGTATTCTCTAACCATTTGCTCCGTAGTTTGCATTGGCGTAGCGAAAATGGCCCAGCGTAAGCCCGCGTAATTCAAATGAGGCGGCTTGTATTTAAATGAAGCGCGCCCCCGCGTCGAACGAACTGCGCATGCGTCGGCCGGGGAAAAAGCCCAGTGCGCATGCTCCAGCTCACGTCGAAAAGCGTCGTTGAAACCGACGTCAAAATGATGTGAGCGTCACTACGCAATGCCCCTATTCGCGAACGAGTTAGTAAAACGACGTAAGCGACGGAAAAAGCCGACGCTGACCCGACGCCATACTTAACATGGCATCCGACGGCATCCGACGGTACTTCGTAAGGTTACTCCACATAGAAGCTGGGGTAACCTTACGCGGACTAAAACGACGTACGCGACGGGGCGGCGTAAAAGCGATCGGGAATCGGCTTACTAGCCTCATTTGCATAGGCAAATGAGAAAACAACGTAAAGGCCACCTAGCGGCCGGAGTTGTCATTACAACTACGATCCGCAAGTGTAATGGTTTTACACTTGTCGGATGTTGAAGCATAACTATGCAAAAGTGATGCTAAGCATCGCGGCCACTCCGTCATATCGCCGCTGAGAATCTGGCCCTCAGTGTTTACTAAATGGAATCAGCAATTCACTGGTTGATTATATTTAATGCTCGAAGGTGTGCTTCGAAAAATGTTTTCCGTTATACTAGCCAGAGGTTTTCTGGTGTCTATGCAGTATTTCCTAACTTGTTTTCAAACAGAATACAACATTTTATGATTTGTATTCTCTTTGTATTTTTATATATGCTTCAGTACATGTGTAGACTTGCCACATATTCCCTTGTCAGTAAACAGCCTTTGCAGATTGGAACAAAGAAAAACAGGCATTCCTAGATGTTCCACCAACAACAAAATATATTCTGTACACACAGGAATGCCAAGGTCTGCAAATAAGGTATGTATACACAGCAACACAAGACAAGGCGATGACATGATGGTAAACAAAGAATAAACTAAAATAATGTTGAACTACCTTTTCTACGCAGAAGTTTTCAATGTCTTGTGTCACTTTAGGATTGTCGGGATTGAAAATGTCTGGGTAATCAGCCAAAACAAGGTCTTCAATGTAGAACTGTCGTACGGTTTGCAGAGGGAGTTTCTGCATGTTCATTTTCTTATTTTTGATCCGTAATAAACCCACATGTCTATAAAATGAAAGGAAGGAGACTTTTAGGAGTTACAAAATTCATAAATAAAAAAGTTTTTATCAAAAACATTAGACTGATTAAAGTAACCCTGTTACTAACCCATCGAACAGTAATGTTGAATAGAGGCTGTTTTAAGCTCTTTCCTGCTCTATCTCTCATAGCGATACTTAGAAAAAAGCTTTACCTTTACCCATTAGTCATTAGTTCAGCAAACAAAAAAAAAAAACAATTCATCTGCAACGGTCACCACCGCATACGACCTTCCATCCACCCACGACAAGTTATTCCGACACTCCACAATCCGGCAGACATGATCCATTCCATTTCCCATAATCAAGACGAGACTCCGCTCTGTACTTGTTTCCAAATGAATGAACTCTTTATTGGTTTCTTAGCTTTCTTATATATCCAGTACAGCATGTTAAAGTTAATCACAGGACAATACAATCTCCACCCCCCTATTCACACACTGGGGCTAATTCTCTAGCAGCCTTTTCGGCACCGATACTGACGAGATCCATCACATTCCTTTATCAATAGAATTCAAACAAAATACAATTGCCATGCTAATTCAATACATCTTAAGAGAGACGTTAACACAGGGCTTTAAACAGTTTTATCACACAATGAAAAGGTCTTTGGAGCAGACCTGGATTAACACCTCTACACAATGAAATATCTTTCACAAGCCGGGTCACTTAGCATTTTAAAAGCAGATGTCTAGTAGGAACACCTTAATATCTCAGTATCCTGCCATATGAAGTATCAATAATGTCCCATCTCATGTAATACATGAAGTATGATTTTATTAGCCACCCTATGCCCAAAAGGGCACAGGGTGGACTTAGACCCAGGAGTTATTAGTGCCGCTGGCACAAGAGTATCTCTCATCCTTCCAAAGTCTCTGGTTGTCACGGTTCATTCCGTTACACCATCCAACTGAGAATGGGAGTAGAATGTCACTGTATTAATCAGGACCAGAATTCCGACATTCAAGGGATTGAGAGTGGGGGTCGGAGTCATAAATGCGCTTTATTTATGACTTCCCCCCACACCACCCTAGCAAATCTACTGTCCCTCTTGGACTTTCAGGGTTAATAGTCAATCAGGACAAATCAGAACTCTGAAATTCAACCTGTCCAATTTGGGGAGCCTTCAGTCTCAATATCCTTTTCTGTGGCAAGAAACGTCTCTTCCCTATTTAGGAATTGACCTAACCCCCAACATTTCCTCACTTTAAAGTGAACTGTTCTCCCCTATTTGCTTCTGGAGGATGTGAAGGTGTGCGTGGTCTGACCTAAACCTGTCTTGGATGGGGAGAATACTTTTGGGTAAAGATGACAGTCCTACCTATGCTCTAATTGTATTTCAGAACTCTGCCTATTTAGGTCCCGTTAACGCAACACAGCAATTTCAATCAAAAAATTTCCAATTCATCTGGGTTTCAAAGGGAAACAGAATAGCACTGGCTACAATGTATGCCCCCAGGGAAGCGGGATGTCTGGGAATACCGGCTTTTCAAAAATATGTAGCGTCACAACTGGCACAATTGTGCCAACTCCATAGTAAACACTATAGGCCAAACTGGGTGTCTCTTGAGGCCTAAGCCTGCTCCCCACTTGCAATTGATTTAATTCTGTGGACTCCCCAAATATAGTAAAGTAGTTATGTGCCCTACACTCTCCTATAACTTACGCTTATAGGACATAAGCTGTAGAAGGTGGGCCTTGTGTTCTACCCATACACCAGTGGCTCCTATATTTGGCAACCCCCATTCCCACTCGGCATGTAATTAGCACACTTCGGTTAGCAATTGAATGAGGGACTTTATCGTATAGGGGACTATCTTGACCATAGAAGAATTTGATCCCCATCTTATTTTATAGATAGCCTGGAGATGCGCCCAATAGAGAATTTTCACTTACAGCAAATTCTCCATTTTCTCAAATCATTACAGATAAACTTGCTCCAAATTGGTGTGTACCATGCGCGAGAACAGGTGCATGCAAGATGTATATTTACAGGGGAGTGAGAGTTTCCTTGCTGTATAAATAATGTCTCAACCCTCTGAGTAGTTTATCTTACCAGTCTGCGTGGGAGAGGGATCTAGGCATAGCCCTTGAGGTGGAGGGTTGGCGTAAATGGAGCACAAGAACTCATAAAGGAATCTTAAACGTTGTTCTGATCTGGCTATAAAGTACATGCCAGAGAGCACTTGGTCCCAGAGCGTCTTTCAAAAGTGTACCCGGGATCGCCAGCCTTCTGCTTTAGGGGTTGTGGTCAGATAGGTACGGTTCTGCACATGTCCAAAAGTGTGCCGTTTTTGAATGAGGGTACACTTCTTTATTTTTTCAGTCACAATGGTTAATATACTAAAGTATAAATGTGATCTCCCTCTTAGTGGGGGATTATAGGGGAGACCATGGTCAGTTTCTCTTCCCTGCCATTGCACTTCTAAGTCCCCTCTCTTATTACATGTGTCATAGCGAGGATTGTTCGCTGCTCTGCTTTACACTGTTCGTTCTTTACTTTCCAAATACTCAATAAACACAATTGAACCAGAAAAAAATAATGGGGTTATGGCAGCTAGATGCTGCTATAACCACGGTATACGTCAAAGTGATGATGTATACATACAGTGGGCGGTCCAGAAGTGGTTAAGTAAAGCCTGTACACACGATCAGAAAATTATACAAAAAATACCGCTTTTGAAGCGATTGTGCGATAATCGGATTGTTAGTAGAGCGCTTTCGAGAGTCGACCAGGACAGTTCATCTGATATTATTTGATTGGACAAACACTAACAAAAAAAAAATTGTACGATGCCAGATCATACGATTTTCGTTTAATCAGTACAGCTGTCGTTCAAAAATGCAATATAAATAAATTACAACACATGAAATTACTTCTGAATTTTTATTCTGTCGTAATTTTCGTGACTTTAGTAAACTCATCAGATTCGATCTGAGATTTGAATGCAAAAAAATAATAATCATCTCATTATGTGTATCGGGCTAAAAGCCCCTTTCACACATGCAAACTCTGTGTCCGTTTTTCATCCATCGGTTGAAAACCAACCAGAATATTGGCATGCATTATATAGTGGATTCACACCAGAGAAAAAAAAACAATAATTCTCCCACTCTACAGGACTCTGGTCCAACCGCATCTTGAGTATGCCATCCAGTTATGTGTACCAGTCCTTAGGAAGGATGTGCTGGAACTGGAGTCCAGAGAAAAGCAAAACAAATAATTAAGGGTCTGGAGGATCTCCGCTATGGGGAAAGGCTACAAGCATTAAACGTATTCTCTCTGGAGAGGAAGCTCTTGAGAGGGGATAGGATAGCGATATACAAATACCGTATTGGTCACCCTAGCATAGGGAAAAATGTTTTAGTTAAAGGGACTTTAAAAAGGCACATGGTTATTCACTGAACTTTGAAAAGAAGCGGTTTAACCTTAAACTGCGTAGAGGATTCTTTACTGTTGGGATGTTGAATTCTCTTCCACAAGCAATGGTATCAGCAGGGAGTGTCGAAAGTTTAAAAAACGATTAGATGTGCATCTAACAATCACAACATATAGGGGTATACAATGACATAAACACATGCATATGCGTACGTACGCACGCACGCACGCACGCACGCACACCACAGGTTGAACTGGATGGACTGGTGTCTATTTTTCAATCTTACCGACTATGTAACAACGTAATCAATGCAGCTCTATTGAAAAAAGGAATGCTCATTCATTCATAAATATGTTTGCATCCTCTTCAGTCAACATACATTTTTTGGAATGAATCAAAGCTTTATTTTCTTCTGTAAAAAAAAACCCAAATTGAACAAAAAACGTATGCAAATGGGCAAATAGTCAATTTTTGCATGAAAAAATGGCATCAGGACTCAAGTCGTTAAAGTGGTTGTAAAGCTTTGTGTTCTTTCCCCTTAATGCATCTTATGCAAAATAAGTAAAAAAAAAAATTATAACACCCCTGTCCCCGGTAGCTCACACTCAGAAGTGAACACACACAAGTACCGCCCACATATGTAAATGCCGTTTAAACCACACCTCCTCTATAACTCTAAACTGGTAAGCGTCGCCTATGGAGATTTTTAACTACATGCCGACCGCCCGCCGTCATATTTCTGCGGGACGGTGGCTCTGCTACGCGGGAGCACGTAGCTCTAAGTCCTATCTTTTTCAGCCGCTAGATGGCGCGCGTGCCCGGCGGCAATTGTGTCCGCCGGGCACGCGCGCTCACTCGTTACAGAGCGGGGAATGAGAGCTATGTGTGTAAACACATAGCTCTTGCCCCTGTCAGCGGGGGAAACGCTGATCTTCTGTTCATACAATGTATGAACAGAAGATCAGTGATTTCCCCTAGTGAGTCCACCCCCCCCCATACAGTTAGAACACACCAGAAACACACTTAACCCCTTTCCTGCCCCCTAGTGTTAACCCCTTCACTGCCAATGGCATTTTTATAGTAATCCAATGCATTTTTATAGCATTGATCGCTATAAAAATGCCAATGGTCCCAAAAATGTGTCAAAATTGTCCGATGTGTCCGCCATAATATCGCAGTACCGAAAAAAAACGCTGATCGCCGCCATTACTAGTAAAAAAAAAAAAAAATAATAAAAATGCCATAAAACGACCCCCTTTTTTTGTAAACGCTATAAATGTTGCGCAAACCAATCAATAAACGCTAATTGCGATTTTTTTTTACGAAAAATATGTAGAAGAATACGTATCGGCCTAAACTGGGGAAAAAAATGTTTTTTTAGATATTGTTTGGGGATATTTATTATAGCAAAATGTAAAAAATATTGCATTTTTTTCAAAATAGTCGCTCTATTTTTGTTTATAGCGCAAAAAATAAAAACCGCAGAGATGATCAAATACCACCAAAAGAAAGCTCTATTTGAAGGGAAAAAAAGGACGCCAATTTTGTTTGGGAGCCACATCGCACGATCGCGCAATTGTCAGTTAAAGCGACGCAGTGCCAAATCACAAAAAGTGCTCTGGTCAGGAAGGGGGTAAATCCTTCCAGGGCTGAAGTGGTTAAGTACCGAAGTTTGGCTCAATTCCATGAGTGTGCGCAATTTCAAAGCATGACAAGTTAGGTACCTATTTACTCGTAACATCATCTTTCACATAAAAAATTGGGCTAACCTTACTGTTTTGTTATTTTTGAATGCATGAAACTATTTGTATTTGAAAAATTATTACGTAAATACAGTGCAAGATAACAAGTTGCAATGACCGCCACTTTATTCCCTAGGGTGTCTGCTAAAAGTATATATATAATATTTGGGGATTCTGAGTAATTTTCTAGCAAAAAAATTATGATTATTACATGTACTGCTGTTCTATATATGGTGTAAAGGCTTCTCAGCTGGCTGACATTTGCAGATCTCATCACAGCAAGTTTTTGGTTATATTATCCAATTTTGTTACATTTACAGAGTACTGTTCTTAGGCAACAAATTATTAGATTCACAACAGGTTTGGCATAGAGCATAAAGTGGGATGACGCCATGAGTTCTATTTTAGAGTTCATGTTTTTGGATGGAAGAAATTTGAAAATATTTCTTACTCTGTAAATCTAGATAGTTGCTGGTGAAACAAATCAAGATAACGGTTATAGTGGTTATGCAGTTTTTCTTAGCACATCCTATATTTGTAACAGAATGCTGATATTCAATAAGCTCTCAACATAATGGGGCTTCATGTCTTGAAGAGAGTCTGTACTGCTCACATTCTTATGTACAAACAGTCTAATTTAGTATCAAAATGTAGAAAGTTATGAAATTGTCTTGGGTTCTCACAAGTAGCAGGCCATATAAGCAATGCCAACATCTTGCCAGACGCAGGGACATTCTGGCATAGCTAGTCCCATCAACATCTCTAGGCACAGTGATATATCATAATCATGAATTGCATAGATCACAAAAACAACTGAACTAATACGCTCCAGATGACGTCATACGACAAAACCGGTCGAGCGGACTAGAAGCTGGTCACAAACACTCCTGAATTGATACGCCTGTTTTTAACTTCTGTAATTGATTTGGTTATATCCGTGCCCCAGGAAGACGTCACGTGTGACGAAACATGTCGGGCAGAGCTATGCACTGATGCCATTGTGCCCCATGTGACCCGGAAGTGCAGTGATTCGGTTATATTTGTGCCCCAGGAACACGTCACGTGTGACGAAACATGTCCGGCGGAGCTATGCACTGATGCTATTGTGCCCCATGTGACCTGGTGCAGTGCAGCTTCCCATGCCTTTCTATGCACACGATTGTATGCTGACATTATCTGAGGATTTCTGTATCATGGAGGACACCTTTTAATACCCAGATGGATGTGATGAATGGTTTCTCTATGTGATATTTGATCTCTTGGAGATCTTGAGCTCTGGTAAGGGTCAGTGTTGGATGTTGGTGGAGGTTCTGTGTGGCGTCACATTCATTGCACCGTCTTGTGGACCAACTGCACATTTGGCAATCTTATCACCAGTTTCTACGTTTGGACTTTAATACTCATGTTACACAAACCTCAAATTTTCAATATAACATCACGTTTAATATTTGTATTAGTTCAGTTGTTTTTTGTGATCTATGCAATTCATGATTATGATATATCACTGTGCCTAAACATATTTCATATGTACATTTCATGAGGCATTATTTTTCTTTTTTTCAATCACAGCGCGACTCCTCCCCCATTTTTTATGTATTTTAATGTTGTATGACATTATTGAGTTACAGCTTTTTTCTTATTTTCACTATATGGTATGCGCAGTATTTTTTCTATTCCATCAACATCTCTGCCTGATCAGTAATCCTTCTCACCGCAAAGTCCATGTGACATAATGACTTGATCAAATGACTGTCTGACAGTGGAAATGTTGAGCATTATAATGCCTATATTTGCTGATTATTCTTTATCTGTTGCAGCAAATATTGTCTATCTACAAGAAGCATGTATATTCCTTGTGACGGTGGTAGAACATATCCCCGTCAAGCCTTCCCTTCTTCTCCCATAAAAGAAATCACCCAATATTCCATGAGTAGGAATATCCCTGGAATCTCTGAATAATCCACACATGAGCCATGGCTTAATGTTGAATGTAACAGGACACACTTTATTAAAAGTACACAGCACACTTTTATACAGGATTTGGAACATCCCACCCCCAACAACCGCTTTCTTATTGGTCCTTTTTACAGTCCCATCAGTTCCCCTCAGGTCCACCTTCCATGCAAATGAGGATTTGAAAATGACACAGCAGAGATTGGTCACAACGGTTTCAATAGAAGCCTGTCATGTGCATTCAGACAAAAGCCCCAGGGGGTCAATCAATGGACACAATAGCCAGCCACAGAACAATGAAACTGTCTGGAGACCAGAGACAGGGCAGAAGTCATTTACACCTGATAATAGAAAGGCTTTAAATAAGGTTATCACACAATGGACAATGAGTATCTCTTATGAGTCTGTTGACCTGGCTGGGGTTCAGAATAAAATCTCCTGTAATACATGAATTAGGATTTCACGTAGAAACCCTTCCGTATTTCATGGTCCATGACATTACTCCCCCTGGCAAATAGTTCAACATCCACAGTGGGACCCAAACGGGTCACTCGAGGATGTTGGGCAAGTAGTCTTAAGGTTCCAGGACTGTCTGCCAGGATAACCCATCCGCCTTCCTGCTTTGAGGCTCTGGCCCATAATCGGACGGCAAGAGGCTCGCATTCAGTCCTCTCCAAAAGCCCCTGTCCCGGCTAGGCCTGTCACACATCTCCCCTTTTGGCAGGGGACTAACCTAGTAGGAGACACCAGATTGGTTGTCTCTGAATTTAGTCAGTAGTTCCAGTCCCCCAATGCCGGTATCCATACAGTACCCCAAATCACTTGCTCCAAACCGAGCATTACTCACCCCGCCATCCTCTGCCTCTCTCAGGGAACACGTCTGCCGCTGGGGAGAGGCGTGGACTAGCCCTTCTCCCTGGAGTTCTTTCAGCCGCTGGAAAGATGACAGGGTGGCTGGGCTCAGTCCATCATGCTGTTGGGGATCTGGGCCAACTGGCCACCATTTATGGGGTATACCAGTGGAGACTGAAGTCCCATCCACTGGTGTGAGGTGAAAATCCCCCAGTGCTTGCAAAGCAAAGCCGACATCCTCCTGTTTCAGTCCTGTACCATTTTCTGGGGTTGTGCCAGTGGAGACTGAAGTCCCATCCACTACCCCAGGAACCCCTTCTTCTGTTAGGTGAAAGCAGAGGCCCGGGGCACTCTGCTCTGTTGCCAGCTCTTCCGCTGGGTTGCTGTGAGTGGAGACCACAGTCCCATCCACCGATATCCACTCAAGCTGTAGTGGGGTGCAGCCGCCAGTAGCATCCTGTCCTGCTACCAGTGATTCAGCTGGGAGTAAGAGCTTTACCACCTCAGCTGGTTGCTGGGGAGGGGGGCCAACCGCCCCGGCTCCCTGGAACTCCACAGTTGGTCCCGGTGCTGGGCAGAGATGGCTGGCACTCTGCCCTGTTGCCAGCACTTCTGCTGGGGGTGCATAATCCATAACATCCTCTGAACAGTCCATACATTCTGTAATCTGTGGCTGGGGAGTGATCGCCATCTTCTCACCCTGAGCCTCCGAAACTGCCACAGGGGTGGGGCAGAGGTCTTGAACCCTCTGTCCGGTGACCAGCGCTTCAGCTGGGGAAGTTCCTTGTAACTCCACAAATACTGCTCTTGGTGCTGGGCAGAGCACAGTGAAGTTTGGCCCTGATACCAGCTCTTCTGCTGGGGGCCCATCAGGTTGTTTTTCCTCAGCAGAAAAATCTATTAAATCCCCTGTCTCTGATGTCTGGGGATAGGGGTTCACCATCTCCTGTCCATGGAACCCAGAAGATGCTATAGGTACTGAGCAGAGGTTAGAAGAGCTCGGCCCTGCGGTCAGAACTTCAGCTTTGGGAATGGCAATCTCCAGGTTTTCCACTGCCGATTCACTGGCATACTGCTGGACAGGCACATTCCTCCATTCAAGATCTTCCCCTGCAGAAACAGGATCATTAAGGTCAGTCGGCACTTGCTGCATCCGCCATATAACCTCCTGGTCCATAGCTGCAGGGGCAGGTTGGAAAAGCACACTGTTACCCTGCCACATGGATGATTCTTCAGCCAGGATTTCAGCATTGTCCACTGGTATTTCCTGATAGTCCCAGGCAAAGGGAGCCCGGCCCTGGCGCTGAGCAGAGTCTAGCAGCTGTTTGTAGGCGATCTCCAGGTCCCATCCCCGAGGGGCCAGAAATTCCAAATCTTCCTGTAGCCAGTGTGCTTCCGAGATATTCAATTTTTTCTCTCTGTGCTCCATTATGTCCTCCAAGCGCCACTCCCGATCATCCCCAAAGTCGGGATCACTGGACATCCTCCAATACAACAATCCCAGGCCATCATAGTCATAGCCTTCTGTGGGGCTGTCATCCGCTGACCATGGGCACTCTTGGGCTACATACCACCGGAGGGCTCTGTAGCTCTCATCCAGCTGCATCTCTGCCCGGATCAGGCTGTTTAATTCCGCTATCCACTCCTGCTTCGGTTGTTCCCCCAACAACGGCATTCGTACGTCATACTGCGGCCAGTACCTTGCATAGATGTAGGGCAGGACCTCTCCTTGGTGTTGCTGCTCCAGAGCTAGCGCTTCCTTCCAGAGTTGGCACTGAATCACATCTGCCCATCCCAGCAGGACCTCCTCTGATACGGGTCCTCTATGCTGTATCCGCATCTCTTGTAACCTTCTTTGGAATTCCTCTTCCATGGAGACTGGTGTCTGCACCTCTCCTATCTCTTTAGTTGGTGCTGCTGTGCTGTACTCACTGTTTGGAGAATGTGCGGCTGCTTGTTGGACTGCTGCCAGTTTTAACTGTAGCTCTACGTCTTATTTGTTTAGCCTCCTCCGCTAACAGGTTCATCACTTTCAGCACCACATCCGCCGTTGGGTTCGGACCGAACCATGCTAATTTCTCTCTTATTAGCTTGTTGGCTGGTGATTCCTCCTCCTGAATCACTGGTGTCTCCATCTCTTGTACTGCTGGCGTTGCTGCAACCGAGTTCTCCTGGTCTAGCTCCATTAATTCTGCTATGATGACACGCTCGGTTTTGTTGCTAGCAATCCTTCCACGAACTTCCAGTAGTTCTTTCAGTGTATTTCTTTTAAGCCGGGTGTACCAGTCTTCCATTCACTGTTCCCGGTGTCTGCTTGGAATCCTGGTGTAAAGGAAAATAGAAGGGAAAATCCCGCTGCTGCCAACCAGTTGTGACGGTGGTAGAACATATCCCCGTCAAGCCTTCCCTTCTTCTCCCATAAAAGAAATCACCCAATATTCCATGAGTAGGAATATCCCTGGAATCGCTGAATAATCCACACATGAGCCATGGCTTAATGTTGAATGTAACAGGACACACTTTATTGAAAGTACACAGCACACTTTTATACAGGATTTGGAACATCCCACCCCCAACAACTGCTTTCTTATTGGTCCTTTTTACAGTCCCATCAGTTCCCCCTCAGGTCCACCTTCCATGCAAATGAGGACTTGAAAATGACACAGCAGAGATTGTTCACAACGGTTTCAATAGAAGCCTGTGATGTGTATTCAGACAAAAGCCCCAGGGGGTCAATCAATGTACACAATAGCCAGCCACAGAACAAAGAAACTGTCTGGAGACCGGAGACAGGCCAGAAGTCATTTACACCTGATAATAGAAAGGCTTTAAATAGGGTTATCACACAATGGACAATGAGTATCTCTTATGAGTCTGTTGACCTGGCTGGGGTTCAGAATAAAATCTCCTGTAATACATGAATTAGGATTTCACGTAGAAACCCTTCCGTATTTCATGGTCCATGACATTCCTATTCCAAACTTACTGTGTCTTGGGTATTTCTTCCAGATCAGTGCAAAGTTCCAATTCAAAACTTTGCTTCTGTTCAGGAGCTTCCTGTAATAAAGACCAGTCACTGCTGCTCTCTCCCCTTCTGCAGGGTGACTGGTCTTGTATCCGCCCCTTCCTGTAGTTTCCTGCAGGCAGCCTGTAATAGGTGGGGCCTGCCCCCCTCCCCCAGCTCTGTACAGGCTATGCGTAACACAATGATGTCCCCACTACGTTTACATGCTAATAATTGATTAAAAGGCTTCCACATGGGTTTATACCCTTTGTGGCTAATAACCCCTTCCCATCCAACTCTGGCGTTCTTTAAACCCGAAGGGCAGGACAAACTGGGGTCACATGATCAGAAGTCCATCCTGCCAGCTTCACATCATTACTAAAGACTGAGAGCTGTCTACAATAGGCTCAGTCACTGTGGTGGGAATGCGTAGTAAGCACTCCCTCTACACAGAAACCTGGGTTGACCATTGACGCATATGTGCAATCTGAGAACGTAAAGCCCACCCTCTTTGCCACCACACATATGCGTTATGTGGATGGTAGAGGTTAAAGCAGAACTAAACTCACTTTTTTTTAATCCTTATGCTGCTAGCATTAGTATATAAATAGGAAAGTATATCATAATGAATTTACTTGTTTTAAACTGTATTATTTTTGTTTACATTTCTTCTGTTACTTCCTGGTTTCCAGGCATTGCCAAATAATGTCATGCACTCCATGAGACTTCAAATGGGGAGGGGCAGAGGAGGGGAGGGAGGCGGAATTTTCCAAGTTTGAGGTAGTAAACTGCAAAAAAATACAAATCTTTCCCTGCAAGTTAAAGTGTTACTAAACCCAGTAATATGAAAATAGTTAATCTGCCCCCTCCCTCCCCCAGTGCCCACAACCTATAAATAGTTTTACAATAAAATACTGCCACTATATACCTTGGTCATGTGATGAACTGCAGGGTTTGCTTGAGTGCTGAGTGTTCAGGTAGGAGGAGATTTCCACTATAGCCTGTCCTTCTGCTGTAACAAGGGGTGTATCATCCATTAATGAAGATGTGACATCCCACCCACTGTGTTATTTTTTTAGTTACTGGGCATGGAGGAGGAGGGAGGGACTGGGCTGTCATGTAGGATCTGTTTACACACCCAAATGTGTGATGTCGATATCATCTGACCCGAAAATCTCAGCTTAACAAGGAAATGCTCTCTCCAGCAATAAAGACCAAACTGAGCATGTGCAGCTTTACAACTCTCATTGTGTCTTATCTGGCCTTGCCAAGAGAGACCCTGCAGGAGGGGGAGGAACTGTGCATACAAGATCAAAGAGCCTTTTTACACAATACAGTGTATTAAGCCCTTATGTTCCACAGTGAGTATAACAAGCATGCTATTCTGCATATACAGACTGATTTTACTGTTGTGAGTTTAGTAACACTTTAAAGTGATTGTAAACGATCACCTTGTAAAACAACCCATTCAGTTTAAAATAGAAATGGCAAAACATCTGTGTATAGATATACAAATACAATCAAAATTTCTTTTTTATAAGTGATAACATTCCCTCGGTTCTCAGCTGCATACGAGCCTGGGGGGAGGAGAAGCAGCATTCACAATGAGCTTTCCAGTGAATGGCTCTGCAGTGGGGGCGTGTCAGGATAAATCTGATCATTAGAGGAGAGCAGGTGGAGTTCCAAGCATAGCTAGAAACACAGTGTGTTCTCCTGCTTAGTGTGGTCATTTTTTAATAGGAAAGCAGAGGGACTTGTTAGGAACACCAGGGATTTCACAAAAAGGAAACAATACAAAGGAAACAGGATACCCTCTCACACAAGTACATGGTGCAGCAGACACATATCAGGAATATGACGTTTTGGGGGTAACAAATGCTTTAAGAGCATAATGTGCTAGTATGCATTGCATACTAGCACATTATAAAAGACTTACCTGAAAACGAAGCCCACCAGCAGTGCGTTGTCACCGCTGACATGGCTCCTGTCCTCACCTGATCTTCCTTCTGGGTTCGCAAGCTCTGTTTGAATGGCCGAGCTGCAATGACATCACTCTTGTGTATGCGTGGGGAAGTCATGGCCGAGACACAGCTCTCAATAGACAGCATGTTGTCCATTGTTGTGCCATGTGCATGCGTCTGCGACATCACTGGCTGCTACTAAAATAATCTTATCCTAAATGGTACACATTTAGCAGATATTTATTCTACCTACAGGTAAGCCTTATTAGAGGCTTACCTTTAGGTATAAACAAACAAGCAGAGCTTACTACCACTAAGTGCACACTCCTGCATGCAGGTATAAGGACAGTTGGATTCCAGGAAGTAAATGATACATGAATAATCTGCCCTTATTCAAAATGGCTTTGGCCAGAAACACTAGGGAGTGATTTCTCCGCAAACTGAAGCATAGAGATATGGATGGATGAATGGGGGCGTTTGCTTTGAATGTTAAAAATGAATTAAATTGCATTTTCACTTAGTGGTGCTCAGATGCAGTTGTTTCCTCTTTGAGGAACATACAAAGATAATTGTTGTGCCCAAAGTTCAGTTTAAAAAACTGTAATGGGAAAGGGACTATTTTAAAAGCACTTACACCAGCCTGAGTGAGGAAGACTGAAACTGCTGCATGGCTCACATATGACAATACAAGCCTCCCCTATTTGTGAACTACATAAGCAGTACCCACCTCGTCTTGCAGAGCCACTAGGGGGCACCCGCGCGCCGCGTTACTGGGAACCCGATGCGATTGCCCAGTAACTGAGCAGGACCGTGGATCTCTGTGTGTAAACACAGAGATCCACGTCCTATCAGGGAGAGGAGACAGATCCTTGTACATAGGGACACAGATTGGTCACCTCCCCTAGTCAGTCCTCTTCGCCCACAGTTAGAATCACTAGTAGGGAACACATTTAACCCCTTCCTCGCCCCTAGTATTAACCCCTTCCCTGCCAGTCACATTTATACAATAATCAGTGCATATTTATAGCGCTGATCGCTGTATAAATGTGAATGGTCCCAAAAATGTGTCAAAAGTGTCCGATGTGTCTGCCATAATGTCGCAATCCCAATAAAAAGCGCAGATCGCCGCCATTACTAGTAAAAACAAAAACCATAATTATGTCCCCTATTTTGCTTTGCGCAAACCAGTTACTATACGCTTATTGCAATTTTTTTTATTTATTTTTTTAACAAAAATATGTAGAAAACGTATCGTCCTAAACTGAGGAAAAAAAATATGTTTCTTTTTATATTGGGATATTTATTATAGCAAAAAGTAAAAAATATTGTGTTTTTACAAAATTGTCCATCTTTTTTTGTTTATAGCACAAAAAATAAAAACCGCAGAGGTGATCAAATACCACCAAAAGAAAGCTCTATTTGTGGGGAAAAAAGGACGTCAATTTTGTTTGGGAGCCACGTTGCACGACCACACAATTCTCAGTTAACCACTTCCGGTCCGCGCTATTGACATAATACGTCAGCAGCGCGGACCTGAGGCGCCGGGGTCACGTCTTTGGACGTGATTTGCTTGTAATACCCTGTGGCGCGCGGCGGGGAAAAACAGTCCCGACGCATCACCGAGGATTCGATGCGTGTACCCGGCGGCCGCGATGTCCGTCAGGTACATGCGATCGTCGGTGACAGAGCAGGGACGTGGAGCTCTGTGTGTAAACACAGAGCTCCACGTCCTGTCAGGGAGAGGTGACAGATGCTGTTTCCCTTGTACATAGGGAGACAGCATCGATCACCTCCCCCAGTCACCCCCCTCCCCCCACACAGTTAGAACACACCCAGGCAATACATTTAACCCCTTCCTCACCCCCCTAGTGTTAACCCCTTCAATGCCAGTCACATTTATACAGTAATTGGTGCATATTTATAGCACTGGTCGCTGTATAAATGTGAATGGCGCCAAAATTGTGTCAAAAGTGTCCGATGTGTCCGCCGCAATATCGCAGTCAAAATAAAAATCGCAGATCGCCGCCATTACTAGTAAAAAAAAAATATAAAAAAAAAATCATAATTCTGTCCCCTATTTTGTAGGTGCTATAACTTTTGCGCAAAGCAGTCACTTATTGTGATTTTTTTTTTACAAAAATACGTAGAAGAATACGTATCGGCCTAAACTGAGAAAAAAATAATATATATATTTTTTTTAAATTGGGATATTTATTATAGCAACAAGTAAAAAATATATATATTTTTTTAAATTGTCGCTCTTTTTTTGTTTATAACGCAAAAAATAAAAACCGCACGGGCGATCAAATACCACCAAAAGAAAGCTCTATTTGTGGGGGAAAAAAAGGACGGCAATTTTGTTTGGGTACCACGTCGCACGACCACGCAATTGTCAGTTAAAGCGACGCAGTGCCGCAAGCTGAAATTTCGCCTGGGCACGAAGGGGGTTTATGTGCCCAGTAAGCAAGTGGTTAAAGCGATGCAGTGCCGGAAGCTGAAATTTCGCCTGGGCAGGAAAGGGGTATATGTGCCCAGTAAGCAAGTGGTTAATAAACCAATGAGTCACCATTTATAGCAACACTTTCATTGTTCTGACTGCTATGAAATCTGCTACAGGTTACTGCACTTCGCACACAGTCAATGTTATTATATTATAAATGTAATAGCGTCTAATTCCTCTAATGGTCAGGCTGGAGGCTTTAAATTTTTTATTAGCATGACTGAGGTTAGTTACCGAGAGCATTTCCTAATGAATCTGTCTACAGTGCTTAGCAAACTTTGGTTTACAGCAGCAAATCACAATAATTACACCGGCTAGCCGAACATATTAGGACATTCAGCAATGTGTCTGCTCACACCTCTCATAACCACCAAGTCATTTTGGCATTAGTGACCCTGAATGGCAATATTAACAGCAGTACTTGCACATCTAAGTTTTACAATTAGACTTTTAAAACTTTTACAGAACTGGCGGCACATGAATGGCCTCCTAACCCTGGTTGGCATAATTAACTGGCAGGAGCCGATCTTAACTCACAGGAATGCAATTGATTCTCTATTTTGATAAGCCCTTAGGGGATACAATTTCATAAGTCTCTGTCCCAGTGTAGTTTATAATCCAATGAATTGTTTCTCAATAGCAGGCCTTGAGGATAAAGTGCATAAATTTCCACACACTCAGGCTGAATCATTCACACTACCTGTACAGATCAATGCAGGCTCAACGCAAGTGTACATAAAAAAAACAATTTTTTCATGGTGTAAGTTTTTTGGCCCTGTAAGTACATCCTATAGTAGAAATTTCAGCTTCCGGCACTGCGTCGCTTTAACTGACATTTGCGCGGTCGTGCGACGTGGCTCCCAAACAAAATTGATGTCCTTTTTCCCCACAAATAGAGCTTAATTTTGGTGGTATTTGATCACCTCTGCGGTTTTTATTTTTATAAACAAGAAAAGAGCGACAATTTAAAAAAATATATATATATTTTTTACGTGTTGCTATAATAGATATCACAATTTTTTTTTTAAAAAACTATTTTTTTCTCAGTTAACCACTTTAGCCCCGGACCATATTGCTGTCGAAAGACCAGAGCACTTTTTGTGATTCGGCACTGCGTCGCTTTAACTGACAATTGCGCGGTCGTGCGACGTGGCTCCCAAACAAAATTGGCGTCCTTTTTTTCCCACAAATAGAGCTTTCTTTTGGCGGTATTTGATCATCTCTGCGGTAGTGCCCGAAAAGTAGAGGACGTAGAGCTACGTGCTCCCGCGAGACCGTGCCACCGTCCCGCAGTAATATGACGGTGGGCGGTCGGGAAGCAGTTAATTTTTCGACGTATTTTTGTAGAAAAGAAATCGCAAAAAGCGACTGGTTTGCGCAAAAGTTATAGCGCCTACAAAATGTCTACAGAATTATTTTATTTTTTTATTATTTGTTTTTTACTAGTAATGGCGGCGATCTGCGATTTTTATCGGGAATGCGATATTGCGGCGGACATATCGGACACTTTTGACACAAATTTGGGACCATTCACATTTATACAGCGATCAGTGCTATAAAAATGCACTAATTACTGTATAGATGTGACTGGCAGGGAAGGGGTTAACACTAGGGGGTGAGGAAGGGTTTAAATGTGTATCCTGGGTGTGTTCTACTGTGTGGGGGGAGGGGACTGACTGGGGGAGGTAACCGATGCTGTGTCCCTATGTACAAGGGACACAGATCGGTCTCCTCTCCTCTGACAGCACGTGGAGCTCTGTTTACACACAGAGCTCCACGTCCCTGCTGTCACTGCTGTGTTCCAGGTGGACATCGCGGCCACCAGGTACACACATTGGCTCTTCAGCGATGTGCCGGGACAGTGTTTGAGAGCCTTGCTGTGGACGTCTTTTGTCTATAGCGCGGATCTCAAGTGGTTAAGGACAGGGTATGGCAAATAAACACAGGGAAGGGAATAGAACTACACTAATACCTAGTTAAAACAAAAATCTTTCGCTGTCAGGTCTGTAAATGTATGAAACTACAGCACCGCTGCTAGCCAGGTCCATACCCTGTACAGACCTGGCATTCCTCCATCAGCTAAAAAGGTCATAGTCACTTAAGTTACCATGAGCTCATAGAAAAACTGTTCAGCAGATTCTGTTCAGCTCTGATTATTGGCTGACAAGGATAAGAGGCAGTCAGCTAAAACATTAGCCGCACCCCCCCCCACCCACCCACCCACGCTGCCGCATCTCTTCCCTGTTTCCCACCTCAAGCCACTGTGGTTGTGGTTCATAGATAGCTGAAATCAACCTGCAGCACTGAGATTCCCCCAGAAGCCCCTGTGGCCACTCTGCAGCTTCCGGCTTCACTCCCCTCCTACCAGCTTCAGATGAGACAGAAAAGCTTCAGGGGCTTTAAAATATTTAAATGCATCCCCAGGTCAACTCCAACCGCATCTATACTTAACACCAAAGAAATGGACCCCTTCTTACTGATTCCCCCCCTTGTACCCATTCCTGCAGTGCAGCTGGCCAGCTTTCCCTCCAGCTGGCTGCAGCTGTTGCTGTAACAGGAGATCAGTGTCTGTCACAAATGTCAGATTGATAACAGAGGCTGTGCCCGTGCAGCCTCTGCATTCCAATTGACATGAACGAGAATGCCTGCATGGAGATACATTGAACGCCTGTGCATCATGGTGTGGGTAAACATGGCCCTCCAGATGCGTACACTTTAGTATGCCCCTCCTTATTTGAATGAGAACTTAGTAGGATTTTTTTTTTCTTCTACAGGTCATGTGCTTCCAGAAAACGTATGGTTTGGGGTAGGGATCTTTCAATACCAATATCGGTGATGATACCAAGTATTTTCACAAGTAATCATGAAAATACTGCCAATACCGAAAAAGATACTTTGCGGTGCACGGTTAAAAAAAAGGTATTGGTGCAACCCTAGTTGGGGGGCTCTTTAACAAACTCTGAAAGCTGTAGGTGAAAAATTATAATCTCTAGATTTTTCAAGTAAATTATTTTAAGGTATACCATCGTTGTTTTTTTATTAGCTCAATAAAGTGTTAGTTTTTATAATAAGTAAAAATTTATCGGGGATTTTGTAAATGTGGTCATGCATGTATCCACTAATAATGATTTTAGTGTATTTTTCAGCAAAAATATTGATTTGATAAACATTTGTGCAAATATTATAGGACCTTACAAAAGCAGTAGTACCTTCCTTTTATTCTACTGGTTCTATTCTTTCACAAAATGTATGGCTTGGGGGAAAGCTTAAACAAACTTTGAAAGCCGTAAGGGAAAAATAAAAAAGCAAATGAAAAATTGCAAAAATTATCTGGCCACATGAGTTTCAGAGTGGAGCACAGGGCCTGGCAGGGAAAGGGTTGAAGCTATCTACAGTGCTGAAGTGGGCACCCCTTCTGTTTCCATGGAACTGTCTATAGTGCGGAAACAAAGGCAGGCTATTAAACATTGAACTGTCCACAGTGCTGAATTATGAGTGGAATAGATGTTCAAAGGAGCTGTCCAAGGTGCCGACACTGAAGTGTCATCTGGTGCTGAAAGGGTCGTAGTTTTGATTCGCACTGATAATTGGAGGAAATGAGAAAGGTCCCAAGCCCATTTTGACAATTTTTAAATCTTTTATTGGTTTACAAGTTTTTAAAATGATGGCTTTGTTCATGTGTAATTATAGTAAAGCTGATATCCAGGGAGATAAAGGATACAAATTAATGCAATTTTGTATTCCTTAATGCTGTCATTTTTTTATTGCAAACAGTTTTAGGTCTCATTCACATGAGGCATACATAACCGTATGTCTGTGGAGGAGGGCTGTGTTCATGGACACTGCCGCTGCTCTCAATGCGATATCTGTGCAGGTGTACCGCCCCTGAATGCATGCAGGATGTGTTCGGGGCCCTTAATGTCACATTAGGACTCGCCGTGGCAACTGCTGCGTCCCAACTGACATAAATTGGGAATGCCTGCATGGACACCTGTGCACCCCTGTGCAAATAAACACACTTATGTATGCACTTATATACACCCGGTGTGAACGTGACCTACGTAAGTGTACCTGAATGTCACTTGGTATCACCTTTTTGCAATTCTTTATACAGCAACAATGTACCGATTGAGATCAGGGGGACATTCTGATAGCAGGAGAGAGCAGAGTGAGCAGGGGGATTACCTCATCAGTTTGTTTCTGTTATTTACAGTCCAGACAACAGGCTGGGGGTTGGAGAGAACTCACCACTAAATTCCCCTTAAGTGCAAGTGGCCATTGTGAAGCATATAGCCGCCTCCAATGTGAAAGTGCCAATTGCTAAGCCCTAACACTCACACGAGAGAGGATAGTGCCATTACTGCTCTCCTCATTGTCTGATACCAATCAACAATTGAGATTTAGGTGCCCAGTGCGAAAGAGGAAGAAGCAACACACAAGTGCTGGCAAGAAGATTATCACTGTGTTGGGGGGGTGGGGGGCTGTGTTGGACCATAGGGTTGCACCAAGACCGTTTTTTTACCGGCAAGTACAAGTACAAGTATCAATACTTTAGGTCAAGTACTCGCCGATACTGAGTACAGATACTTTTGCGGTGCGATTTGAGCCTGTATAAAATGAATGGGCTCAAATCGCACTACTGATTTGAACAGGAATGCTGCACGATTCCTGTCTGGATTGCATGCTGTTTCTCACACCGCTCCTGTGTGAACCCCGGCTGAAAAGCATGGGTACACACAGACGCGGTGCGGGAAACCGCATGTGATTCAGAAAGGAATCGGACCGCATTTCTGTTCAAATTGCATGCAATTCTGCGATTTGAGCCCATTAATTTTGTATGGGCTCAATATCGTACTGCAAAGGTATTGTTTTCGCGTATCAGAGCATTTGTCATGAGTACTCATGAAAATACTCTGTATCTACGCTGCTGTAACCCTACTGGATTTTTTTACATGGACATGATCAATGTATGAATATTGTTTCCTCCCACTCATACCACCAATGCAGGGACACTTTTTTCCTTCCAGTGACACAACTGATACTTGCATTCTTCCTCAGCTTCAGTTAGCCCCATATTTTCTAAGCAGACAATGGCCCGGATTGACAAAGCACTTGCACCGACGTATCTCCAGATACGCTGCGTAAGTACAAATATGCGCCGTCGTATCTGTGCGCGGGACCCACAAACTAAGATACGCCTAAAAACAGACTTCATCCCACCGACGCAACTTGCCTACGCCGGCGTAGAGTGGGCTAATATTTACGCTGGATGCATGTGGTGCTCCCATTGATTTTCTATTCAAATATGCAAATAAGGGAGATATGCCGATTCACGAACGTACTTGCACCCGGCGCATGATATACGTGGTTTGCGTAAGTTTTACGTCCGGCGTAAAGTTATTCCCCATAGATGAGGCGCAACCCATGCAAAGGTATGGACCAGGGAACACAAGCCTACGTATTTTACGTTGGACGTCTGTAAATATGGGCCGACGTAGGTCTGGCCGAGCGTAGGTTACGTTAACACAGTGATCCGGCGTATCTTAGGCAGTTGTTTCGACGTGGTTGTGCGCATGCGCACAGGGATAAGTCCACGTCTCGACGCATGCGCAGTTCATTTTAAGTACTTGTCTGGCGCCCGGCCCATCAATTGCATGGGGTCACGCTTCATTAGCATGGATCACGCCCACTCCCAGCTCACTTCCACCTACGCCAGCCTGCGCCTTCGAAATGTACGCTACGCCGGCGCAGAGTTGGGAGCAATAGCTTGCTGAATTCAGTGCATGCCTCTCCGCGCTGCGCCGGCGTAGCATAAAAGAGATACGCTACGGCGGCATTAAATGTGCGCCGATGTCTGTAAAATCCGGGCCAATATGTGCACAGCTATTAAACTCTTCAGTTTGCTACAGTGCTCAACAGTGCTACAAGCTGCAAAAATTGCCACACCATTGCGCACTGTTGCACACTACAACTATTCCAAGTACCACTGTAACTATAACGCCCCAACACCTTCCGCACCCTCAGTATCAGGCCCACTGACTTACAAAAGTTTCCAGGTATGCTTACAACCAAGAAAACTGGATCGCTGTATCATAACAGAGGAAGGTGAGCAGAAGGAGAGCATAAATAACTTTGCCTTCCTGGCACCTGATGGCTGAGCCAGGTGGCGCCAGTGAGAAAAGAAGAAATGAGGGTGGAGGGGAGAGAAAAAGAAAAGAAAGAGAAACACACAAATGAATATGTGAGAGTGCAATAGAGAAAGAGATGGAGTCACACACACTGAGTATTGAGTGAAAAGACCACAGGCTGCAGGTCACACACACTGGAGAGGAAATGGGGCTCAGAATTACCGCTGCACTCCCGTACTGACCAGTACAGATGTCTGTCCTTCAGCTCTTCCTGGGCTGCTATTAGCCCCACCCTCTTATGTGTTTGTTAAGGATACATTTTATGTAACTGGGTAGGCAAGTGAAAGTTCACCAAGGGGTGTTCAAGTGGTCAAGTAAGCCAAGTATATCAAGTACACCAGTGGCCAAGTACGCCAAGGGGTACGCAAGTGGAAAAAGCAGTGGTCTCCAACCTGTGGCCCGAGAGCCAGGTGTTGCCCATTGCTTGCTGTTATCTGGCCCCTGGGGCAATATTTTATTCACGGACACAAACGATGGTGCACTATTTCTACCAATGGAGCACAGTTCTTTTAATGACACCAACAATGGGGCACAATTCGTCTCAATGACAGGACATTTTGTACTCCCGACGGCCACAGTCCGCCCACTTTAAAGTCTGAAGAAAAGTAAACTGGCTCTTTGTTTAAAAAGTTTGGGGGCCCGTGGTCCAGAGCAGTGGTTCCCCATTATATTACACAAAACAAGTGTAGCGCAACACAGTGTAATACTAGTCAAAATACATAAAGTCCAAAATAATTAAGGACACTAATCAGTCTTCAATCCCCATTATGGATAAAGTGCCATAAATCTTCAGCAATCAATGGCTCCCAGTGCTGCCTCCGCTAATGAGGAGGGAGTGTCCCCAGAACGCGGAGGCATAGAATGCATGAATATAAAAAAGGGATTTTTTAATACAGCTTACCTGAAAAATCCTTTTCTTGGAGTACATCACGGGACACAGAGCGGCATATTCATTACTATACGGGTTATATGGAGTACCTTCAGGTGATGGACACTGGCAATCTCAAACAGGAAGTCCCCTCCCTATATAACCCCCTCCCCTAGAGGGAGTACCTCAGTTTTGTAGCAAGCAGTATGCCTCCCAAAAATGTTCCCATAAGAGGGGTGGGAGCTCTGTGTCCCGTGATGTACTCCAAGAAAAGGATTTTTCAGGTAAGCTGTATTAAAAAAATCCCTTTTTCTTTCTCGTACATCACGGGACACAGAGCGGCACATTCATTATTATATACAGGATGTCCGAAAGCAATGCTTTAATGAGGGGAGGGAGACATCTTCCCAAAGGGATTTAATTTAGAGATATACTCAAATAATAATAATAAATCCAACTTAGTCAAGAAATAAATTTGAATCTTAAATCAAGGGTGCCCCCGATCCCGAGGATCTTAAACTGCAGCCTGTAGTACTGCCTGCCCAAAGGCTGCATCCGCATTCCTTCTCACGTCCAACTGATAAAACCTTGTAAACGTGTGGACTGATGACCACGTTGCCGCCTTACATATTTGAGCCATAGAGATCTGATGGTGTGCTGCCCAGGAGGCGCCCATGGCCCTGGTAGAATGGGCCTTTACTGACAAAGGAGGAGGCAACCTCTTCAAACCGTAGGCCTGAATGATTAATTGTCTAATCCATCTCGAGATGGTGGACCTTGCAGCTGCCTGTCCCTTCTTGGGCCCATCTGGTAAAACGAACAACACATCTGTTTTCCGGATCTTTTCTGTAGCTTTAAGATAGGCCCTCATGGCCCTGACAATATCCAAGGTATGCAGCAACCCCTCCTTTCTAGAAGTGGGTTTCGGAAAGAAGGATGGTAGTACCAAATCCTGGTTCAGGTGAAAACTGGATATAACCTTTGGTAGAAAGGAAGGATGAGGCCGGAGAACCGCCCTGTCCTTATGTAGAATGAGATATGGTTCCTTACAAGATAAGGCTGCCAATTCTGACACTCTCCTGGCCGAAACTATGGCGACCAAAAATACCAACTTTCTTGTCAGTAAAACCAAAGGAATTTCAGCCAACGGCTCAAAGGGTTGTTTCTGTAGAGTCGACAGAACAAGATTTAAGTCCCATGGACAAAGCGGTGACTTGACAGGAGGATTATTACGCAAGACCCCCTGTATTAAGGTCTTAACCAGCGAGTGGGTGGCCAGCGGCCTCTGAAACCACACTGACAAAGCTGAAATCTGTCCCTTGATTGTGCTTAATGCCAGGCCTTTATCCACTCCTAGCTGGAGAAAACATAATACTCTATCAATGGTATACTTGCGGGAATGCCATCTCTTGGATTCACACCAGCCTACGTAGGCCCTCCACACCCTGTAATGAATTACCCTGGAGGCCGGCTTTCTAGCCTTAATCAGGGTAGAAATTACCTGCCTAGACAGACCTCTACCCCTGAGAATCAGGGGTTTAGCCGCCAGGCCGTCAAATTTAGACGCCGTAATGCAGGGTGGAGGATCGGGCCTTGTGAGAGTAGGTCTGGTCGTAGAGGAAGAGTCCAAAGGTCTCCCACTGCCGTCTTCAGGACTAGTGAGTACCATGCCCTCCGGGGCCAAGCTGGGGCTACTAGGATGACTGGCTTGTGCTCCATTCTGATCCTGCGCAACAGGCGGGGAAGTAACTGTAGCGGGGGAAATGCATATAGAAGTTTGAATTGATGCCAAGGGCAAACCAACGCATCGGTAACGCAGGCCATAGGGTCCCTTGCTCGAGACACGAACCTGTCTAGCTTCTTGTTGAACCTTGATGCCATTACATCTATGTCTGGCACTCCCCACTTCTGGCAGATTGTCTGAAAGACCTGGGGATGAAGAGACCACTCCCCCGGCGACAGAGTCTGGCGACTTAGGAAGTCTGCCTGCAGGTTGTCCACTCCGGGAATGAATATCGCTGAAATGCAGGGTACATAAACCTCTGCCCACCGAAAAATCAAGCTCACCTCCCTCTGAGCGGCTTGACTCCTGGTTCCCCCTTGGTGGTTTATGTATGCCACCGCTGTGGCATTGTCTGACTGGATTCTCACCGGGGACCCCTGTAATCTGGACGTCCATGCCAGGAGGGCTAGCCGAGCAGCTCTGATCTCCAAGACATTGATGGGCAGCTGCCTCTCCACCTCTGCCCAAGTCCCTTGGCGAGTGAACCCATCCAAGACCGCTCCCCAACCTACCAGGCTGGCGTCTGTGGTAACTACCTTCCAGACTACGGGGCTGAAAGACTTTCCCTTCAGATGATTCTGAGGGTTTAACCACCAGGCCAGACTTTGCCGGACCCTTGATGATAGCGTCAAAGGGGACTCCAAGGCCTGTGCTCTCTTGCTCCAGGCTGCTAGAATGGCTGCCTGTAGGACGCGAGTGTGGATCTGAGCGTATGGTAACGCTTCGAACGTGGCCACTAGCTTGCCTAGTAATCGCATACACAGGCGAATAGTTGGTTCCCTTTTGCTTAGAACCAACTGAACCAACACCTTGATAGCCTCGACCTTTACAAGGGGCAGGAACACCCTTTGCTGTTCTGTGTCTAATCTCATGCCGAGATATTCCAACTGTTTTGTAGGATGAAATGCAGATTTTTCCCGGTTTAGGACCCGGCCGAACCTCTCGAGGTACTGAACCGTGAGGTTTACTGCTCGTTCCAGACACGGCCCCGAGTGATCTATGATTAAAAGGTCGTCCAAGTATGCTAGGACCGTGACCCCTTGGATCCTTAGATTGGCCAGAATTGGAGCTAGGACCTTCGTGAATACTCGGGGGGCCGTAGCCAGCCCGAAGGGGAGCGCCACAAATTGGAAGTGTCGCTGCCCCACTGCAAAGCGTGAAAATCTTTGATGTGGCTGAAAGATTGGTACATGAAGGTAAGCATCCTTTATGTCTATAGAAGCCAGAAAGTCGTCCCTCTGGAGCGTGGCGACTGCTGATCGGACGGATTCTATCCGGAAGGAACGAACTCTTAGGTAAACATTTAAACCCTTTAGGTCCAAGATTGGCCTGACATCGCCGTTGGGCTTTGGTATGACAAAGAGATTGGAATAGAAACCTAGCCCTTGTTCTTGGGCTTTTACCTCTATTATCACGCCCTGGTAAAGCAGGTGATCCAAAGCCGCCAGCATCGAGGCCTTCTTTGTTGGATCGTTTGGTACCCTTGACTCTTGAAAATGAGGCGGAGGAAACTTTAGAAACTCCAATCTGTAGCCTGTGGTCACAGACGACCGGACCCATTTGTCGGGGATATTGGCTTCCCAAACCTCTGAGAAGAAACAAAGCCTTCCCCCCACCCGCGTGAGTGGGGGCGCCCCTTCATAAGGCAGACTTAGGGGCTGGCTTTGTCGGCTTGCGATACCATGGCCTCTTACCCCCAGGGGCCTGTCCCTGCGATTTATTGTTAAAGTTTGATCGCACAGAAGGCCGTCGATACTGCCTGGAATTTGAGGGCCCCGGGACAGGGGAGAGCTGCCTTTTAAATGTAGAACCCCGAAATTTATTTTTGACTGGTAAAAGGGTACTTTTGCCACTTGAAATAATCTGATTATATTTATCCAGATCCTCTCCGAAGAGTCGTCCTCCATGGAAGGGAAACCCTGCCAGAAGCTTTTTGCATGGGGGCTCCGCCGCCCAGTTCTTCAACCATAAGAGCCTTCTCATATGTACTAAAAATAGTGACAAAAAGAGAGGCCTGCTGGATGGAATCTTTTATAGCATCTACCGCAAAACACAGAGCTCTGGGAATGTCAGAAATCTCTTCTGCCTGTTGGGCAGGAATGTCCTTAAGCATTTGTTTTGTCTGGTCTTTTAACGCCTGACAAACTCCAATAGCAGCCACTGCTGGCTGTACCACTGCTCCTGCCGTAGCAAAGGATGCCTTTAAAAGTGTCTCTAAACGTTTATCAACCGGATCTTTAAACATTTGTATGTTTTCCACCGGGCAAGTTAGTGATTTATTCACACATGAGACGGCTGCGTCCACAACTGGGAGAGCCCACCTCTTCGAGAATTTCTCTTCCATAGGGTAAATAACAGAAAACCTCTTAGGCGGCAGAAAAATCCTGTCCGGTCGTACCCAATCTTGGAAGATCAATTCCTCTAACAGAGGATGGACCGGAAAAACCGCGTTGCTCAAAGGTGCTTTTAAAGAGCCCAGAGAGGATACCGCAGGAACCTGAGGCTCTGGCAATGGTAAATTGAATGCCGAGCGGACCATGTCCGTCAAAGACTGGACCCACAGCCTCTCTGTTTGGGAGTCTGAAAACGGTTCCTCAGAGGTAGATTCTTCAATCCCTGAACCCTCTTGGTTCCGGTCCAGTTGATCCTCCTGAAATTCTAATTCCTCCGGAGAGAATTTCAGCATCTGAGGATACACATCTTGGCGATGGGGATCTAGCCCGTTTCTTGCCAGGAATAGAGCTAGCGATCATAGCTGCTAATCTTTTCTCTAGCCCCCCAAGGGTGACGGCTAGCATCTCCTCTGTGACAAACAGGGCTGGGCTGATGTGGGCCAGCCTCAGCACCAGACCCCCCTAATGGCTCATCCAAGGCGACCTTCATAGGAATAAGCTGCGGGGAAAGTACCGGCATATCATCAGAATCAGAGGGGGAACCCCTTAGTTTTTTGGTCTTTTTTGTACCTTTTGATCCCGAACCCTTGGAAGCCATAATACAAAACCGAGGGACTCCGCCTACCACAACAGACTGTAGTGGCCAGGAGTACAAAACTAGGGTTTAGGGGACAATAGGACCACTAATGCCCAAAAACCGGTGGGGCCCAGTATGTTTCCTTTTTTTTTTTTTATATTATATATATCTTCTTTTTTTTTTTTCTTTTTTTTTTAAACATACAGCACCACCACAGTTTAGTTTGCCAGCCTCCAACCTGTTGCCAAAGGGGATTTTTGGCTTAACACAATTGCATTGGAGCAAACTCCAGCATGTACTACCCCTCTTCCGCCACCGGGAGTCACTGTTCTGCCGCTCTGCGTCCTCTCCCTTCCAGATCAGCCTCAGACTGAGCCATGATCACAGCCTGCTGTGTATAACAGCGATTGAAGGCACGCCCTCTAATGACGCTGCAGGCACGCCCCCCCCCCTCCAAACGGCGGGAAAAACGTCTATTAGACGTGTGCGCACGCGCGTATGGCGGGGAAGGGAAGCACATGGAGGAGACGCGCTGCTGGAGACCTAGGACTGCAGGCTTCAGGCGGCAGATTCAAACCCCGGTCAGGTAGGACTTTCAAAAGGCCCCATAGGAATCCTTATCAGCCCTGGGACAGATCTCTGAAAGAAGACCTTCCCAACCAGCGAGCAGCAGGTAGCTAGCAAACCTATTTCTTAGACAGGGGGACCAAGTGATGGGGGGAAAATCAGATCATCCTGTCTCTCAGACATAGTGACCATGGCTGCCAATGCAGGGAATACTTAGGCTATCCCCCTTAAGGTCTCCCTGGAGAGCCTGCTGTCGAACCAAGTCCCGCAGGCTCCCCTCTTACCTGCTCCATGCCACAGGACGTTTGCCTAGCAAAAACGGTCCAATCTTCTCCCATCACCGTGGGTAGCATAGTAGACCTTCTGGCACTGGGGTCCTGGAAGGCACCCACTGTCCTGGACCTATACAGCACCCTGGCAAACAGGATCTTATGGTCTTTTAAAAAAACTCCAAGTCCTGGGCCCAGGGTCCAGCCCTCTAGAGAGGAGCATTATAGGCAAAACCCCACGGTTTGGGGCCCGGTACTGTCCACTTTGGCACTGAGGCACCTTGGACAGATCCGGTTAGCCCGCCCTTAATCCCAAGGATGTGGAGGCAAAGCTATTCCGTGACCAACACCTAAGACACTGGCGAAAAAACCGAGGTACTCCCTCTAGGGGAGGGGGTTATATAGGGAGGGGACTTCCTGTTTGAGATTGCCAGTGTCCATCACCTGAAGGTACTCCATATAACCCGTATAGTAATGAATATGCCGATCTGTGTCCCGTGATGTACGAGAAAGAAAAACATTGAGTCTTTATAACCACTTGAAGCTGCGCACCTCCCAGTTTGGCCTCCAAAATGGCAAAAAAAAAAAAACATTTAATGACCTTCAGATTTAACAGCCATGGTAGGAAAAGGCCTCCAACCTTCTTCAGAATCCAAACAGCACTCATAATCCCACAAGGAAATCTAGAGGCAAAAATAAACTAACAGTGCTCTCTGTGTGTGATAATAATAATCAAGAAATTAGAAAATATACTTACAATATGTAAACAATCACTGACATAAAAAAAGTGGCATACATTTTCAACAGCATAATGAAACGAACATTGCCAAATGTGTATCCACCACCAGTAACATGAAGCCGCTCACCTCCCTGTTAGACCTCATAAAAGGTCAAAAAGTGCTTTAACCCCTTCAGGGTTAAATGCTAAGACAGGACGTCACAGGTTATGACCACCAAACTCCTCCACACAAAGGATACCAATAAAACTGAGATTAAAATGCACTTGGAATGTATAAAAGAGTCTAAATACATTGTAAGTCCATTTTATTCTCAGATTCTTAATAAATGTTATATACAGAGAGCACTATTACCTTCTTCTTGCTTCCTCATGTACCATGTGATTGTGAGTTGTATTCATCGGGGGTGTAGTGAAATGGGAAACCGCAGTCACAGGACACTGTAACGCACTTGACAGGCGCTCACCTTTCTCTTCAAGTCTGTACAATACCACACACTAAAGCCATGTTGTGCACTGAGGTACTCTACACAACAATGGACCGCCGCACTGCAGGAATCTGAGGAGAGCCCTTTAGGAAACAAGCCTCATGGTGCCTCATCACACTGTGAATCTGTGATTCAAGGCAATAAATTACCTTATTATTGTACTACTTTTTAATACCATTACTGGGGCTTATATTTACAGTTATAAAATATATATGTGAAATAACAGCATAACAGCAACTATATTCATGACAAACCTTTTGTTAATATGAAGGATACAATTATGGAAATGAGCTCCCAAGGGGTACAATTTATGGAAATGTGAAAAATAAAAAAAGTATGGGAACAACCGCTCTAAAGTAATGAGCAAGGCTCCAGACAATGAGAAATTACAGTTTCAAGCAAGTACCATTGACCTAGGGACCCATGAAACCAAACAAACCTGGATTAAATGGATTTACAGCCATAACCAATAAGAAGAAGAAACACATCTACAAAGACTCCTGTACAGTACACCCTTGCAAAACACACAACTAGCAAATGTATGTACATAATCTACAAAAATCATACAGGGGCATTGTATATTATCTGCACCTGTGGTAAGCAATCTACACTTCATGTTTTCTCTATAATCTAATTTGCCTCTGGGAAGATTTTAAATTTAAAAATATATTTATAAAAAATAAAAATAAAATGGAACCAACTATTGCAACTCGCAAGCAAATATTATGCAAAAAGGAATATGGCAGTAGATTGTAGGAAAATATATATAATTATAACATTTCTGCACGTATTTTATAACTACAAGTCAATAATATAAACAATTGTGCAGAAATTAAGGTAAACGACGTATACTGCAGTCTGGAGGATAATCTAAATGTACCTGCAAGTAGCAAACCATACTATTCTAAAGTTATGGCAAACACTCCAAAACATATATACCAGCAAATGCAATTTAGCTTAGCTTAAAAGCTTTATGCATATCGTGCTTAAAAAAAAAAATCACATTATTAACCCTTTCCTTGTCACTAATGTAAGGGATATGGAGGCACAGAAAGGCTTGAAGGTAGCCAAGTCAGTATCCCTTATGTCAGCTGCATTCTCCCTTCTGTAATAAGTTTTTGGTCGCATCATGTTCCGAGATTCTCCCTAAAAAAGCTAATCAATGAGCAGTATGTAGTAGCAGGGCAGTCAGTGATCAGTGTGTAGTGGCAAGGCGGTCAGTGATCAGAATGTAGTGGCAGGGCGGTAAGCGATTAGTATGTAGTGGCAGGGCGGTCAGAGAGCAGTATGTAGCTGCATGGCTTTCAGTGAGCCGTATGAAGCTGCAGGGCGGTCAGTGATCAGTATGTAGCGGCAGGATGGTCAGTGATCAGAATGTAGTGGCAGGGCAGTCACTATCAGTATGTAGTGGCAGGGCAGTCAGTTATCAGTATGTAGTGGCAGGGCAGTCACTATCAGTATGTAGTGGCAGGGCAGTCACTATCAGTATGTAGTGGCAGGGCAGTCACTATCAGTATGTAGTGGCAGGGCAGTCACTATCAGTATGTAGTGGCAGGGCAGTCAGTGATCAGTGTGTAGTGGCAGGGCAGTCAGTGATCAGTATGTAGTGGCAGGGCGGTCAGTGATCAGTATGTAGTGGCAGGGCGGTCAGTGATCAGAATGTAGTGGCAGGGCGGTCAGTGATCAGAATGTAGTGGCAGGGCAGTCAGTGATCAGTATGTAGTGGCAGGGCAGTCAGTGATCAGTATGTAGTGGCAGGGCGGTCAGTGATCAGTATGTAGTGGCAGGGCAGTCAGTTATCAGTATGTAGTGGCAGGGCAGTCAGTGATCAGTATGTAGTGGCAGGGCAGTCAGTGATCAGTATGTAGTGGCAGGGCAGTCACTATCAGTATGTAGTGGCAGGGCAGTCACTATCAGTATGTAGTGGCAGGGCAGTCACTATCAGTATGTAGTGGCAGGGCAGTCACTATCATAATCAGTCTTTTGTGTGTATATAATCTTCTCAATAAATTTGTGTCAAGCTCCAGAAGAAACGTCCGAATAAACGTGAAACATTGTTGGGCTAATTATCGTGTAACACTCCACCTTGTGAAGGCTTCGCCGGTTTCCTAACTATATATATTGAGTGGATGCAAACCATCTACTGTTTGGTTGCAGTGGCCATACATCTCTAATCAGGAACCCTCTTCATTTATTGGTGGTCTGTCACACTATTGTATGTTAGTTTTTTGTCACCTAGTGTGACAAAAATCTTTTGTATTTACCTTTTTATTTTATGTGTAATTTATTTCTATGTAATAAACAATTCATTTTAAATCGTATTACGCCTAGAAAGTCCATGTTCTATTCCGTACAAACGTGTATGTTTATTCAGGTGTACAAATAATTTCTTTCTGACTATTTCGGGACGTGGCATATATACAATGTGTCTGATCCACAGTTCCACTCTGTGATGATCTAAATTCTTTTATACTATCATAATGTAGTAACAGGCGGGTCAGTAAGCAGTGCATAATGGCAGGACGGTCAGTGAGCAGACACATTGAATTCCTGCTGGAGAAACCTCTCATCAGCCATTTGCCACACTAGAGGAGATGAAAGACTTGCAGGTCTACCATTTCTGCTCCTCCTTTATCTCCAGCTGCTAGATCAGCCATAAGCAGCCACCTGTCCTAAGAGGGGGGGGGGACGATGGCCACACCCGCAGTCCCACCCACCACCTCTGTCTGCCAGTAGAGAAGCAGGACATTGAACCCTTAAACAATTATATATTTTCTGAAAGCAGAGGCCCTGTAGAATAAAACGGTTGCTCTTCAATTTTTGTATGTTGCACAATAGTAGCACAACTATTTATCAAACAGGGGAAAAAAATACACTAAAATAAATTTAAGTGTACAAAACAAAACAAATGATAACAACCATTTTTTTGGTAAAATATAAAACACGGGGTTGTGTTGAGTAAATTTATACCAAACATTGAGCCTCAAAAACACGCGTGAGGATGAAAAGCTAGGATACCCGAATTTTAAAGGACTCAACTTACAGTTAAATAAAATTGGAATGTGCTAGTATGCCTGATTATAGCCTTACCTGTAGGTATAAATAAAAGAGCGGGCTTTACTACAGATTTAACCACAAATTATGTCCGTAGAATTGTTGCTCTCACTCCGATGTTGGGGATGACACGTCAAATGTAAGATGCAATTGCGGTGTGTGTGTGTGCCTTATGCTCAATCTGATTGGAGTATACCTTTTTAAAGCAACTTTACCCTTTGATAATGAAATGCGGAAAGGTATCAGGTTAAGTGTTTTGAATTTCTACAAAGCTTCTAATGACATGAAGTGAAACAGAACTAAGAGTCCTGTTCCTTGGGTAATTACCTTCAGGAACAGTCAGCGTCTATTTTTATTCCATGCTATGCAAGCTCTGCATAGAATATTACTTTTATTAATATCAAACGTTGTTGGAATTTACTTCTCCCCGATTTCAGTGAACACTTTTTCATTCTTTTTACATGCAGTTCTTTGCTGGGAGCCAATTGGCAATATAAATCTTTAAGCCGTAAATCGTTTTAGACCTCCCCCTCCTCTAACCATTAGAGGAAATGGATTTCGGATGCAATTGGCTATTTTGTTAAAATCTCTGCTTGTACTTTTCCATGTAGATTTACTTAACATTCTATTAATAATTAAACAAGGGTGGAATCTAAAACAAGATTTTGAATTCCATGCAAAAACTCAGAGACAGATTTTTGTTTCAGGTCTAGTCAGTTAGAGCAACAAAATTTACCAATATCTGTGTAGTAAGAAGATCTGCATGTACAATGTCATTTGAGTGGACTGGTTAAGTGGTCTCTTACACTTGAGGGTGCGCTCTTACAAGCTTTGCTCTCTGAAAAAAAATCTGCTTTTAGATCGCTCTTCATAATGCATTTGACAGGCAGTGAGGAGGTGTTGTATTGCCTGTTTTAAACCCCACACTAGTGTGCCGCAACTGCATGCATTTCATAGGGTTGCAAGACCCTTGCAGAGCAGAACTACACATATCATGTTTGGTAGGTGCTACAAACCGCTAGACCTTTTTTTCCAGCTTTTACTGGTCTGACAGTTCTAAATCTTAATCTGATGTCAGGCCAGCTTTACCATTGCCTCCTTATAGCCAAAATGTCAATGGGTGTTTTTTGGTCAATTGCAACCCTCTTACTCCTACCTCGCAGCCTTCAAACAGTTTAGTATATTTCAGGGAAAATATTTTTTTTTTCTGCTCTTTTAATCAGTGTAGCTAACAGTTGGAACCCCTGTCAAATTTGTATTGCTGTCTGTCCCTCAGTATTATGGCCTGTGCTGGAAGAACCTTATTCTGTTATCTCGTCTGACAGCAAGGAGAATCACAGAACTGCATGCTCCTAGCTGTGAGACAGCACCGACACAGACACATTCTGATATCGAATAATATTTGGGAACCACTTTGATGAGCTCCTGATCATTGGACATACAGCTTTGTTGATAAACTAAGGCTGCATTCACACCTAAGCATAGGCGATTTGCGTCGTTTTTTTCCGGCGTTTCTCCCGTCGTTTTGTCACGCGTATTCAAGCGTTTGCATACAGCATCGTCAGACGTTTTTTATTTTAGCCAATAGGAAAAATTATCATCTTTTCATCACTTGTTGCTATGTTGGTAGATTTTTTTTATCTTCTGCCTGGGTGAAAAGTTCTATTGATTAAAGCGACGAAACGCCCGTAGCAAAACGCTCGTTGTCGCACTAGTCGCTTGAATCAAGCGTTTCCATTACTTTCTATGGGAAATGGAAACGCTTGAATACGCCCAAACCAACCGATACGCGCAAAAAAAAGGGTCCGGAATTTGTTTGAGCTTCAGGCGTTCTGCGTCACGCATTTGGTCGTGGAGATGTGAACCATCTCCATAGAGAATAATGTATTTTTTCCCCTCTAGCGTATTATAGCGTCGCGCTTCAGGCGACCAAACGCTCAGGTGTGAATGCAGCCTAAGGGCTCATTTACACTTGTGTCTACTTTAACACACATTAAAGCACCTATCGCTTTAACAATGCTTTTTCAATGTGTTTTTGATGCTTCTGTGATTGTGATGCTATTCTAAAGCTATAATGAAGCTTGGCAAATACTCTGTGTGTGTATTGTATTTTTATTTGTTTTAAGGGGGGCCAGTAGAACCCTGGCTCAGCAAAACCCCAGCAGATTAGTACCAATCCCCAGTTTAGCATATCCCCAGCTCATTAGTACCCCTGTTTAGCAGATCCGCAGCACATTAACACCCCTACTTAGAAAATCCCTAGCTCATTGGCACCCTTGTTAAGCAGATCCCCAGCCTATTAGTGCCCTCTTTTAGCAGATCTCCTGCTCAGTAGAACCCCAAGCGTTGCTGATCCCCCACTCAGTAGTAGCCCCAGCCTTGCTGATCCCCCACTCAGTAGTAACCCCACTCTCTGCTGATCTCTCTTAGAAGTGACCCGAGCTCTGCTTCCCCCCCCCCCACTCAGTAGTGACCCCCAACAGTTCAGACTATGCTCACCTTCCTGCTGCTCAAAAGCTGCAGGTGCTGTTAGAGTGCGCGTCGGCTGTTCCTTGTTTCCACTGCTGTGACCCTATTTTTGTACATGCTGTCTATTGAATAAAAGACCACCCAGAAGTGACCCGAGCTCTGCTTCCCCCCCCCCCCACTCAGTAGTGACCCCCAACTCTGCTGATTCTCTGGTTTTCTGATCCTCCTCTCTCTCCCATCCCCGCTCACACCCACTATATTTCTTCTATGCTGTGCACCATGTGTGACATCTGCTAGTTTCTCCTGCCCTGGTCCCCTAGCTCTGCTGATCCTCTGCTGCTCAGTCCTCTCTCTCTCTGGTCCCAACTCACCTCCCGCTATAGCATTTCCAAGTTGCACACGTGAGCCGGCCTGCTAGCTGACCCACTACAGTTCAGACTATGCTCACCTTCCTGCTGCTCAAAAGCTGCAGGTGCTGTTAGAGTGCGCGTCGGCTGTTCCTTGTTTCCACTGCTGTGACCCTATTTTTGTACATGCTGTCTATTGAATAAAAGACCACCCATCAGGTTTGGCTATCCATAAATGGCTATCCATTTTTCTTTGTCTTCATTTTGCTTAGTGCACCGCCAGCATCGGTATCCTGCACTACCTGTAACCATTAGGTGATCCCACCTGGAGCGGTGACTCCTTTCTCTCTGCTGTTAGAGTGTGTGGTCATAGAGGAGGCTTTGAAGCACCAAGAAAGTGACATGGGGTATAATGTTTGAAGTAGGGCTGGGGAAATTAAATGTCACCGGACAGCCTGGACAGTGAGACTAAAATAATTAGGGCTGTTACTGATTAAAATTTCCGTGTTAGATTAATCAATTTTTTTTTATCGATTAATCGACTAATTTAGATGAATTATAACGCACATACATTTTTCGGATCACCGCCATATATAGTCCCCACTGTAACATCAACAGACATCTCCCCCACTGTAATATCTACAGACATCTCCTTCACTGTAATATCCACAGACATCTTCCCCACTGTAAAATCCACAGACATCTCCCCCCCTGTAATATCCAGACATTTCCCCCACTGTAATATCCACAGACATCTCCCCCACTGTAATATCCACAGACATCTCCCCCACTGTAATATCCACAGACATCTACTCACTGTAATATCCACAGACATCTCCACCACTTTAATATCCAGACATCTCCCCCACTGTAATATCCACAGACATCTCCCCCACTGTAATATCCACAGGCATCTTCCCCACTGTAATATCCACAGACATCTCCCCCACTGTAATATCCACAGACATTTCCCCCACTGTAATATCCACAGACATCTCCCCCACTGTAATATCCACAGACATCTACTCACTGTAATATCCACAGACATCTCCCCCACTGTAATATCCACAGACATCTACTCACTGTAATAGCCACAGACATCTCCCCCACTGTAATATCCACAGACATCTCCCCCACTGTAATATCCACAGATATCTTCCCCACTGTAATATCCACAGACATCTTCCCCACTGTAATATCCACAGACATCTTCCCCACTGTAATATCCACAGACATCTGCCCCACTGTAATATCCACAGACATCTACTCACTGTAATATCCACAGACATCTCCCCCACTGTAATATCCACAGACATCTCCCCCACTGTAATATCCACAGACATTTCCCCCACTGTAATATCCACAGACATCTCCCCCACTGTAATATCCACAGACATCTCCCCCACTGTAATATCCACAGACATCTCCCCCACTGTAATATCCACAGACATCTCCCCCACTGTAATATCCACAGACATCTACTCACTGTAATATCCACAGACATCTCCACCACTTTAATATCCACAGGCATCTTCCCCACTGTAATATCCACAGACATCTCCCCCACTGTAATATCCACAGACATTTCCCCCACTGTAATATCCACAGACATCTCCCCCACTGTAATATCCACATACATCTCCCCCACTGTAATATCCACAGACATCTACTCACTGTAATATCCACAGACATCTCCCCCACTGTAATATCCACAGACATCTACTCACTGTAATATCCACAGACATCTCCACCACTGTAATATCCACAGACATCTCCCCCCCTGTAATATCCACAGACATCTTCCCCACTGTAATATCCACAGACATCTGCCCCACTGTAATATCCACAGACATCTGCCCCACTGTAATATCCACAGACATCTACTCACTGTAATATCCACAGACATCTCCCCCACTGTAATATCCACAGACATCTCCCCCACTATAATCCACAGACATCTCCCCACTGTAATATGGTCCACATCTCCCCCACTGTAATATACACAGACATCTCCCCCACTGTAATATCCACAGACATCTTCCCCACTGTAATATCCACAGACATCTACTCACTGTAATATCCACAGACATCTCCCCCACTGTAATATCCACAGACATCTCCCCCACAGTAATATCCACAGACATCTCCCCCACTGTAATCCACAGACATCTCCCCACTGTAATATGGTCCACATCTCCCCCACTGTATAGGAAGATTAGTGCTTGCTTAGTCTTACCAGAGGAGCCGGCCGAACACGAGCAATTGAGGCTGGGTGATGACGTCAGCGCGCTGCTCTAGGCTCAACTAGGCCACCGCAGGGTGGACCAAGATGGCCGCCCCCCCGGGAGCTAGGCCGAAGCCGCAGCCTTTCCTATGGCTGAAGCAGCAGCAGAGCTCCGCGGATCACATAGTGTGCCGATCCGCACATGGTGACCCTTTCGGATCACGGATCATTTACGATTCCGTTGCACCACTAATACCGATTAAAAGAATTTTGATCAATCAAGAAAACTTACGATTAATCGAGGAATTAATCTTTCATTTACACAGCCCTAAAAATAATAAAAGCCTTATAGTCAATTCTGATAAAATATAGACAAAACTATTCTGACTGTAGGGAAAGCTATGACAGTACTAATATGACAGCTGACTTCTTTAAAGGTACAGGCTCCTGGGCTGGAACTGGACTTACGTTTCACTGGCTGCATGCTTTATCCATCCCAGTGATTTAGGGAGACCGGGAGAAAGATGGCCATCTTGGAGCCTGCAACTTGAAAGGTTTAGTTCACCTTACCCAAAATACTGCCCATGCAGGTAAAGGGTCTCGGTAGATAAAAACAAACCGTGCAGCTTTGAACAAAGTTGAATGATGCCCATGCTATAGGTTTAGGCAATTTATGTATCTCTTGCAGTCTGACCAAAACATTCCCAGAGATGGCATCATTCCATCCTGCCTTGTTGCTAGGGTGTTGCTAAGGCACTCACAGCTGTAACTGCTCACCCTAACCATCACAGGAACGAGTTCTCAACCCCGGAACATGTGTGGTCCACTATCTCCTCTGTCACAGCAGCACTAAGCTACTGCAACAGGGAAGAAGGAACGCATGTGAGTGGGTTTGGATTGCCTGGGAATGTCTAAGTAACAAGGCAGGACAGAATGTTGCATTATCTAGGAGTTTCTTGGCCAAAATAATATTTTCCTGCAGGAAGTATGAAAATTGTCTACAACCATAGCAAGCACATTTTTTTTTACTTTGGTCAAACCTACACAGTTTGTTCTGATCTACAGGCACCCCTTAACTGTCTAGGTAGTTCTTTACTAGAGGTGTACTAGCCATCTAAAAACATCAGCAGTGACAGCTACAATGTTTGTATAGTGATAGACTCTCTTAGGATTACATTGCAAAATAATACTTCCAGCACATTTGAATGGTTTAAAAGCAATCTTATAGACTGGGATTCTTCTTTAAAACACAAAAGTAATTTTATACAACATCCATAAACCTACTTCTTCTCCGCCTCTCCAGGGGAGAGCGATGTGGCCACAGAACTTCCCGGTTGTGACACATAGAAAAGCTGCTGTTCGTTCCTGGTGGGAGCAATCTTACACTCATGCTCATGGCCCCAAATAACCAGATCCAAAAACTCATCCAGAAATTGCTCTGGGATATAATTGGTGGCTCCATGTTTACTCCTAAAAAACAAACAACAAAAGAGGCTTAAACCAATACCAGAAAAAAAAAGTTTATTGCTTTTGATAATTTCTCTGTCAAAACTTATAGAACCCTGTTTGAGGCCCCTTTGTATACAAATATGTTATATCCTCCCAGCACCACCTGAAACTGCAAACTCTAATTTTACCTGCAGCTTCACAACAAGTAAAAACAGGTAATGGTTAATTTTGGTTTGACAGGATGGAGAGCATGACATCATCATCCCGCCTCTGCACCTGATCCAATCAAAGAATGTTTTTGCATTCATTCAGTAAATGCAAAACATTCACTGAATGGGCGGCACACCTCCTGTGTTCAGAATGCAACAAGGCAGCCGCCACATGGCGTGTAACCCAGAAGCAAGTGGAGTTCACTAGAGTAGTGGTGTCTACTCTAGTGGTTTACAGCTTCCAGGTAAATCAGCCAGGTATGGTAATATTAAATATACTTATAGTATAAGTATAGTATACTTGGAATTCTTCTTTAAGTCTGGTGAGTTCTATTTCAAATTTGAGGTGGAGGGTGCACATGGTTGGAAGATGCAATTAAATATAAAAAGGACTTTAATATAATATAAAAAGGCTATTTCCAGTATGTACTGAGGATTAGCATTAGGTTGATGTTTTTTGATTATATGGAGTCGTTTTTAGGGGTGTGGTGATAGGATATTAAATTGGTATATCTTAAGGCACTACAAATTTTTGAAGTAGTTTTGCCCATTTGCATCATGAGAACTTGACATAGGCTTATATGGCAGCTGGGGATTTATGCACATATGGGTAGTTGAAAATAACAAGGCAGGAACGTTTTATTTTATCATATTGTTTAGGACCACCTTGGAAACTTTTGGAGTTGTTCGTAATGTCCTGCCATTATTTGACACATCACGACACTTCATCTGATATTATCCGATCAAACAAGCACGAAAAAAATTCTCGTATGATACCAGATCGTATGACTTTCTTTAAATCAGTACAGTTGTTGTTCGAAAATACAATACAAATACACTACAACACATTACATCACTTCCGAATTTTTATTCTGTTGTGCAAGAATTTTCTTAACTAGTAAACTCTTTATTTTCAATATGAGACTAGCATGCAAAACAAAAATAACAATCATTTGTCTGATAATCTCGTTGTGTGTACCAGGCATAAGGGAAACGTTCTATTTGCAAAGCTTCAAATAAAAGCTCAGTGATGATTAAAAACCACCAAAAGAAAGCCCCGTTTAAAAAAAAATTATATATAATTCATTTGAGTACAGTGTTGCATAATCGTGTAAATGTTAGTCAAAGTATCACAGCACTACAAACTGAAAAATTACCTGAAAAAGACCATAACTCCAACACATATCTGTGGCAGATATATATGCAGTTTACACTTTAAGAGCACACTCACTGCACGCTCTCAGCACAAAGACTGTGCTCTCAGACTGGGTTAAAGATCGGTAACTGGCAGAACCAGCATCCAATCATGTGGCCACCGTGGCAGTGGTCAATTAATTTGGATCCTTACATCCCCCAGGCATTTCAAACAGTTTAAATAGACGTGTGTGTGTGTGTATGTGTGCGGGTGTGTGTGGGGGGGGGGGGGGGGGGGTGTCATCAATGGGGTTAAAAAAAACAATCACAGGCCTTCTTTATATAATGGTTTTTAGAAAACATTACTTCAAGACCCATTAATCTGCTGCTTACTATAATGGAAACACTCTTATTCTAGGGCTACTGACATTTTTTTTATTTTCAAGATGAAATCCAAATGAAAAATTCTATACTGTGGATGTGATCAGCACTTACATACTATACATCATAATCTAGCAATATATCCATCTTTCTTCAGTGCTCTCAGGCTGTCAAGGGTGTCTTGCAAAGGCTCAATGAAAAATGCTTGGAATGACCCATGTATTACTCTTTAACCACTTAAGACCCGGGCCAATATGCTGCCAAATGACCCAAGGGGTTTTGCGATTCGGCACTGCGTCGCTTTAACAGACAATTGCGCGGTCGTGCGACGTGGCTCCCAAACAAAATTTGCGTCCTTTTATTCCCACAAATAGAGCTTTCTTTTGGTGGTATTTGATCGCCTCTGCGATTTCTATTTTTTGCGCTATATACAAAAATAGAGCGACATTTTTGAAAAAAAAACAATATTTTTTACTTTTTGTTATAAGAAAAATCAATAAACTAAATTTTAGTCAAACATTTAGGCCAAAATTTATTTAGCCACATGTGTTTAGTAAAAAAAAAAAATCGCAATAAAAAAAAAAAATTAGCTACCTAGCGGGAACAGCGACACTAATACAGCGATCAGAAAAATTATCGCTTAGTGATGCTGGCAATAGGGAGTGAAAGGGTTAACTAGGGCAGTGATCAGGGGGTTAAAACTTTATTAGGGGGGGGGTACGTGGGCTACCCTGGACCTAACACTAACTGACTGTCACACAGCCTGTCAGACTGACACTAAATACAGTAATCATACATGTATGATTACTGCATTCAGTGACACTATGACAGGGGGAGGGGGGCGATCGCAGGGGTTAAATGTGTTTATGTGTCTGTGTGTAAGTGTACGGTTGGTGCAGGACTTACTTGTGTTAAGATCTCTCCTCAGCGGTGGTTGAAAAAAACGCCGAGGGAGAGATCACATCGCTTCCTCCTTCCTGTGTTTACACAGGAGGAGGAAGTGACAGGGCGGGCGGGCATGCGCATTGGCTGGGAGTGATCCGGAGGGGGCGGACAAAAACGAATAGCCGCCCCCTCTTGTCGGATCACTCCTGCAGCCGCGCGGACCGCTGCATGTACGGGGGGGTCCGATCGGACCCCCGATCCCCCCCAAGGCACCAACGTATATATACGTTGATGTGCCTGTCGGTGCCATTCTGCCGACATAAATGTACATGCGGCGGTCCTTAAGTGGTTAAAGGTCACTGTGGTACCCAATACAAGTTAGTATGCTACACAAGTGTATGCATTACACTTTCTGTCTCATCTCAACCAGATAGATACCTTGCCCTTTTTGTTCGCCGACATTCTTTTGTTCTAGCAGGGAGATGAGTCTCCAGCAAATGCTTCTAGGAAACAGTTCTTGGTACAGTAAAGAAGCACTTTTTGAAAGTCAGCTTTTTTTTTAGTTTTCGTTTTTATTGCCTTATACAGGTTATACACAGCATTACATGTACATTTCAAGGTAATATTATTGTCCAGAAAAAGTATGCATTATTGTACAGCCAGAAAACTAGTGTACATTTAGATCTCATACACACAGAGCATAAAAAACGCCACTGTTACAGGAGTTGAGTGCTTTTTTTTCAGCCTGTAAAATCACCTCAATATTAGCCTATGAGGTTAATTTACTAAAACTGGAGTGTGCAAAATCTGGTGCAGCTCTGCAATCAGCTTCCAGGATGTTGTTTTTTTCTTCTTTGACAAAGCCTAATTGAACAAGCTGAATTTAGAAGCTGATTAGCTACCATGTAAGGCTGCACCAAATGTTGCACTCTCCAGTTTAAGAGCCAGATTTACACCAGTGTGACTTGTCATGCGATTTGACAGCTCAAATCACATGACAAGTCGCACCTTATTGTCTGCAATGGAACTGTTCAAATCGGTTAGGATGACAAATTTTGTGGTGCTGCACCGATTAAAAATTAGTTCCTGCACTACTTTTGGCGATTTCAGGTGAGACTTGAGTAGACAAAGTCGCACAGTTGTCAGCCAAGACACACCTAAAGTAGATACCACCTTCCAGGTGACCGGGAGGAAGCATTTTCCGGTTCACAAATTCTTGGTGTTTTAACCACCAACTGAAGCTTTTGCGCACCATTGAAGACATTGGAAAATGAAAAGCTTGGATTCTCCTGTTTCAGGCAGTCAGGATACTGTTTTGCAGCAGTCCTGAATAAAACTGGACATAAGGAACGGCCTCGAAGAAGGCGACCATCTTCCCCAATAACTTTATGCAGAGGTGAACGGATGGTCCCTTCTTTGCCTTGACCATGCGGACCAGGTCTTTTAAAGATTTGATCTTTGGCTCTGGAAGGAATACTCTGCTTACGGCCGTGTCTATGATCATGCCCAAATACTCCACCCTTCTCAGGGGCTGCAGAGAGGATTTCTGTAGGTTTAGCATCCACCCTAGATGCCCTAGGTATTTTACCATACTGAGCACACTGTGATTTAACCGTGCTACTGACTGTTCTACCAGAAGAAGGTCATCTAGATAAGCCATCACAGCTATGCCCTGCGCCCTTAGATTTGCCAAAAGCAGGGCCAGAACCTTTGTAAATATCCGGGGAGCAGTAGCCAAGCCAAAAGGCAGAGCCACAAACTGGAAGTGGCAGTGTTCTGCTGCGAACCTTAGGAACCTTTGGTGAGCGGGATGGATAGGGACATGCAAGTATGTGTCTTTGATGTCTATTGAGGCCAAGAATTCTCTGCCTTGTAGGGTGGAAACCACCGATCGAATAGTCTCCATTTGGAAATGGCGAATGTTCAGAAACTGATTCAGAGCTTTTAGATCCAGAATGGGTCTAACGTCTCCATTTGGTTTTGAAACCACAAAGAGGTTTGAATAAAACCCCAAACCTTGCTTTTTTAGGGGGACTTCCATGATTACACCCTGGAACAGCAAGTGATCCAAAGCTTGAAAGAAGAGTTCTCTGCTTAATGAATCTTTGGAGATGGTTGAACTCAGAAACCGATAAGGTGGAATTTCTTGCAATTCCAGTTTAAACCCTAGGGATACTGTGGAAATTACCCACTTGTCCTGGATCTCTGTCTGCCAAGCCACTGAAAACTGCCGAAGTCGCGCCCCCCCCCCCCCCCCCACCTCCTTTAGCTGGCACCCCTTTTGGGGTTCTGTTTGTTCGTTTTTTGATCCCACGGCTTTTTGGGACCATGGACTTGACCCTGGGTCTTGGCTCTTGTGGCTGGCTAACAATGCAGTCGCCACTGTCTGGAGGCCGAGGTTCTGGGAACTGGGGAGAGAACGTTGAAAACAAGGGCACTCGTTCTTCTTCTTGTCTGGTAACAGAGTAGTTTTGCCACTTGAAATTTTTTGGATATATTTATCCAGATCTTCCCCATGGAAGGGGAAACTGGCCAAGAGTTTTTTACATGGAGCTTCAGCTGACCAATGCTTTAACCAAAGGATCCTGCGCATATGTACCAGCTGGAGAGTGAGGCGGGATACCTGCGGAATAGAATCTCTTATAGAATCCACAATAAAACATGAGGCCTTAGGCAGGTTCTCCCATAGTTTGACCTGATCTGGAGGAAGATCCTTAAGCCCTTGCTTCACATGTTCCTTTAGGACCTGACACATACCCACAGCTGCCACAGCAGGTAGGGTTACGGCGCCAGCCATAAGAAACAAGGATTTAAGTAAAGAGTCCAATTTCTTTTCAGAAGGATCTTTAAATAAAGAAGTTGTAAAGAAGGATCTTTAAAAGAGTTGTCTACAGGACAAGGTAGGTTTCTATTTACACAAGAAATGGCCGCATCAACTGTAGGCGAGCTTCTACTTCTTGGCAAATTTTTCCTCCATAGGATAAATAGGAGGAGAAAAACGCTTGTCTAGATGTAACCAGTCTGCGTAAATAGGATTCTCCAATAAAGGATGAACCGGAAAGGAACAAGCAGCCTGTGGGGATTTTAATGAACCCAGGGAGGAGACAGGTGACTCAGTTAACTCACCACTTCAGTATAACATTGCACCTGCAATCTAAGAACCTAAGAAGCAGAAAAACGTTCTTCTGAAACCCCTGATCCATCCGACTGCTCCTCATCCTTATACCCCGATGGCGCTGCATTCTCATTCTCACTTTTTAGATCTTTCGGAAGGAGGATCTAGGACTATAGAATGGGGCCTACTTCGTTTTTTTTTCCTTCTGAGAGGACTTTGCGATTAAAGCAGCAATTCTCCCTTCCAAGCTGCTTAAAGCTACTGCCAAGGTGTCTTCAATGACATATGCAGTAGCTGGCACCACAGGAGAGGCTGCTATTTCTGACAAAGGTAATGGCTCATCCTGTACAGGTGGCTCAAATTTTACAGGGGAGGATGGTACTAGTCATCTAGGATCCCCCAACTCAGGCGGCGATGCTTTAGTGCCCTTCTTTGATGTCCCTGTATTGTTCCTATAGGAAGACATAGTCTAAGCCAAAAGCAGAGGTACAAACAATGCATATACTGAATGAATGAATGAATGAGAAACTTATATAGCGCGGCACATGCGAACCAAATCGCCTCTGGGCGCTTGTTGTTTCAGTCTTTCTTGACATCAAAAGAGCAGAGTTTTAATCTGTCTTCTGAAGGTCAGGTGGTTTTCCTCCAACCGAATGCTGGTTGGTAAAGCGTTCCAAAGTCTGGGACCTTGGACCGCAAACCTTTGGACTTGAATCTGGCTTTGGGTACTTTGACCAAATTTTGGTCGCTGGATCGCAGAATGCGATTGGGATTGTGGGCTTCTATTTTATCGCAAAGATATTGCGGGGCTTTTCCATGGATGCATTTATGAGTCAGACAGAGAGCTTTAAAAGCAATTCTGTCTTTTACTGGCAACCAGTGAAGGGATCTCAGCGACGGTGAGATTGATTCCCAGGGTTTTTTCCCAGTCACCAGTCTGGCGGCCGTATTTTGTACGACTTGCAGACGAGTGATTTGGTACTTTAGGAGTCCGAGGTAGAGGGCATTTGCATAGTCCAGTCTGGAGTTCACAATTGTTCCCACCACGACTGGTACGTCTTCTTTGGGAATGAATGGAATAAGCCTGCGTAGTAGGCGCAGCAGATGGTGAGATCCGCTGACTACTGACCCTATTTGTGCGTCCATTGTCATGTGGGTGTCAAAAATGATCCCGAGACTTTTGACTTTGGCGCTAGGGGTGATGATCTGGCCCAGAATGGGTGGAGGTGTCCAGGTTGTTGCCAGTTGACTCTTGCGACTGGCATGAAACAGAAGAAGTTCTGTTTTGGAATTGTTGAGTTTAAGATAACTCCTAGTCATCCACTTTCCTATTGAAGAGAGACAATTCTCTAAGCTGAGATGATGATCCTTTCTATTGCAGATGCGAAAATACTGGGCTATTTTAGCAATCTACATAAAGTATGCAACTAATCACACAGCCTTAATGCTGAGTAGGTGTCCAGAAGTGCCAACCTTTAGGGATCTGGGTTCTTAAAGGAGGCCTCTTCCCTGGGCCTTGTAAAAGACTCTGCCAGAAACTTTTGTGCATTTACATATAGCGAAAGTACTGGATCCCAGAGCCCTGTCTTCAGGAAAGAGACATTACAGGCAACACACTTGGTCTTCTGCAAAGCCCAGGTACCATTCATTTTTAGCACATTTAATAGGCTTCTTGGATGGATCTGTTTGTGTAGCTTTTTGACCCCCGGAGGAATTTTTTAGCAGAATATCTTCTTAGCACATCCTTAATCGCGACCATCACCTTAGGCACTGGCGAAAAAAGGTACTTAGGAAAGGGGTTATATAAAGAGTGTGCCAGTGTCCAATCACCTCTGGTGAACTACAACCCACTATGTAATGAATAAAGGCTCTGTGTCCCATGGTGTATGAAAAAGAAATAAGAGGTTCCAAGTAAATAATTGTTGTTTTAATTAAACAACTCAACCGCCTAACTTCTTTATCCCCTACCTCTTCAAAGCCAGGTTTCCTACAAAATTACAAGTACAAAATCTGTCTTCTTATTCTGGGCAAAAATCAGCACGATATCACATACTTGTGAATCTAATGCCTTCTTTCTATTAAACATGAGTAAGTAAAGCTGCATAATGTTCTACACGAGATAATAAGCCAAAGTCAAATGAACTCTTTCTTCAAAGCAATAGAACAGCTTGGCTGAACATTTCAGGTAGTGGATGTCAGAGGCAATTATGGAAGCAGGATGCTTTTAATGACAGCAACAGATCGGTGTTAAGAATGTAGATGCGGCTCCAAGCAGGCAAAGAACAGAACGCAACGCTTCACAAGTTTAGAAATAAATGTTTTGGATAGTGCCTAGCAACATAATACAGATGTCCAGGGCACTCCCAAAGGGACCTTACCTGTTCTGATGAATTACAAACAGATTAAACCAGCTGGATTCATCCTCACGGGGCCGCAACATGGTGACTTGTTTGTTAACAAACATTCGGTAGAGTCTTTCATCGGGGATGGACCCTGAGGCAAAACAAAACGGAGGAGCAATTCATTAAGAACGGCAACAGTGGCACTTAAGTACATTCATAACCAGCTTTGAGGCTAGGCTGAGAGGGAAAGTAAACATAGAGATGCCTGTTGTATGCTATTGCCAGTCTTTTCTCTCACAATAGAAATGTATATAAGAGAAATACTGGGGTTCCCATTACTGATTTTGTTTTGTAATTGCTAGTTATCTGGCTATCAAGGCTCACTTTCTGTGTCACTGACCTAGAACAAGCATATAAAAAGCAAAGCCAGAACTTCAGATCTTCATACTTGATCCAGATCAGTGACTCAAATACTATTAAAGCTAAGGGGCCATATGCAAACAAGATAACTATTATTTTCAAAATAAGAAGATTGCGATGGCAGCCTTGATATCTCTCATAGTATGGGTTTCCTGAAAGCGTTACTAAACCCATCGGTATATGCAGCATAGCATGCTTTTTATACTCACTGTGGAACTTAAAGGGGTTGTAAAGGTTTGCAGATTATTCAAAGTAAAGACATATATAAGAAAATACATTTATTTGATTTATAAATCTATATAACATTTGTGGGAAAAGATCTGTGGGTGTGCTTAACTAGAATAACAGTAGTGGACATTACACCAGTAGTGAGGTTTCCCTTAAAGACCATTTTTTTTTGTATATATGCATGGTGTCCTATAACGTGTGGTGTATTCTTTCTGAAAGTTTGATGTTTGCCATACGGTTAAGAACCTGAGGCCATGGTACGTTGGATGAACGCCAAGTGGCTAGAGCTAAAGAGAGTGTGGATTAGTCTAGAACTGGCTATTGGTATGTCTTGTATGGGGGAGAATAGAAGGCACATTTGGGGTGTTAGTGGGATCTTTCTGCCTGAAATTCGATCAATCATAAGACTTGCAATGTGTCAGATGTATTTTAGGTGGGAACAATCCCAAAATATATGTAATAGTGTCCCATGTGTAGGGCAACCCCTGAAACAGAGTGGGGAAGTTGATGGGTAAAATGAGTTAAGTTTGGCAGGGGTGAGATACCACCTGTAAAGCAGTTTAGTGGCAGATTCTCTGATGGTGGTTGTTTTGGTACATTTGTGTAGGTTTTCAATGATACCAGTTATTTTATGTTTTTTTACAGTTTAGTTAACCACTTGCCTACTGTGCACCTACACCCCCTTCCTGCCCAGACAAAATTTTAGCTTCCAGCACTTCGTCGCTTTAACTGACAATTGCGCGGTCGTGCGACGTGGCTCCCAAACAAAATTAGCGTCCTTTTTTCCCCACAAATAGAGCTTTCTTTTGGTGGTATTTAATCGCCTGTGCGGTTTTTATTTTTTGCGTTATAAACAAAAAAAGAGCGACAATTTTGAAAAAAGACACAATATTTTTTGCTTTTTGCTATAATAAATATCCCATTTAAAAAAAAAACAAAAAAAAAACATTTTTTATCTCAGTTTAGGCCGATACGTATTCTTCTACATATTTTTGGTAAAAAAATTAAAAAAATTAAATCGCAATAACCGTATAGTGACTGGTTTGCGCAAAAGTTATATTGCCTACAAAATACGGGACATAATTATGATTTTTTTTAATTTATTTTTTTACTAGGAATGGCGGCGATCTTCGATTTTTTTTCGGGACTGGGGCATTATAGCGGACACATCGGACACTTTTGACACATTTTTGGGACCATTTACATTTATACAGTGAACAATGCTATAAATATGCATTGATAACTGTATAAATGTAACTGGCAGGGAAGGAGTTAACCACTAGGGGGCGGGGAAGGGGTTAAATGTTTCTCCTAGTTTGTGTTCTAACTGTTGGGGGAGGGGGGGGGGGTGACTGGGGAGGTGACCGATTGTGTCCCTATGTACAAGGGACACAATCGGTCGCCTCTCTCCCTGACAGGGACGTGCAGCTCTGTGTTTACACACAGAGCTGCACGTCCCAGCTCAGTTACACGGCAATCGCGTGTGCCCGGCGACCATCGCGGCTGCCGGGCACACGCACGGGGGTCTCAGTGATGCGACGGGTGCGCGCGCGCGTCCCTAGCAACTTCTATGACTGCACGTCATATGATGTGCAGTCAGGACAATGGAGTTACCCGCCCGCCGTCATATGACGGTGGGCGGGTGACAAGTGGTTAAAGACAAAGGCAGATGTGACAGCAATCCCGACATTCCAGACAAACTGTTAAAACAATGGCTTTAGTTTTGCTTTATAATGTACTGCAACGGCTCTTGACAAAATGGCAGTCTACGACAAGAGGAAACAATGGCAATGCTGAAGGCACACACAGAATGGTAGCATAAAGGGATTTTTAAATACAGCTTACCTGTAAAATCCTTTTCTTGGAGTACATCACGGGACACAGAGCGGCATATTCATTACTATGTGGGTTATATGGAGTACCTTCAGGTGTGGACACTGGCAATCTCAAACAGGAAGTCCCCTCCCTATATAACCCCCTCCCCTAGAGGGAGTCCCTCAGTTTTGTAGCAAGCAGTATGCCTCCCAAAATGGTCACCCAAAAGAGGGGTGGGAGCTCTGTGTCCCGTGATGTACTCCAAGAAAAGGATTTTACAGGTAAGCTGTATTTAAAAATCCCTTTTTCTTTCTCGTACATCACGGGACACAGAGCGGCATATTCATTACTATGTGGGATGTCCGAAAGCAATGCTTTTAATGAGGGGAGGGAGACATCTTCCAAAGAAGGATTCAATTTAGAGATAAACTCAAATCATAATAATAATTCCAACTTAGTCAAGAAAAAAACTTTTTTTTTTTTTTTTTTTATAACCAAGGGTGTTTCTGATCCCGAGGATTTCAAACTGCAGCCTGTAGTACTGCCTGACCAAAGGCAGCATCCGCATTTCTTCTCACGTCTAGTTGATAAAACCTTGTAAACGTGTGGACTGATGACCACGTTGCCGCCTTGCATATCTGAGCCATAGAGATCTGATGGTGTGCTGCCCAAGAGGCGCCCATGGCCCTGGTAGAATGGGCCTTTACCGACAACGGAGGAGGCAACCTCTTCAACCCGTAGGCTTGAATGATTAATTGTCTAATCCATCTCGAGATGGTGGATTTTGCAGCTGCCTGCCCCTTCTTGGGGCCATCTGGTAGAACGAATAACACATCTGTTTTCCGGATCCTTTCTGTAGCTTTAAGATAGGCCTTCATGGCCCGGACAATATCCAAGGTATGCAGCAACCCCTCCTTTCTAGATGTAGGTTTTGGAAAGAAGGATGGAAGTACCAAATCCTGGTTTAAGTGAAATTTGGATATAACCTTTGGTAGAAAGGAAGGATGGGGCCGGAGAACTGCCCTGTCCTTATGCAGAACGAGATATGGTTCCTTACACGATAAGGCTGCTAATTCTGACACTCTCCTGGCCGAAACTATGGCGACCAAGAAAACCAATTTTCTTGTCAGTAAGACTAAAGGAATCTCAGCCAACGGCTCAAAAGGCTGTTTCTGTAGAGTGGACAGGACAAGATTTAAGTCCCATGGACAAATTGGTGACTTGACAGGAGGATTAATACGCAAGACCCCCTGTATGAAGGTCTTTACCAGCGAGTGGGTGGCCAGCGGCCTCTGAAACCACACTGACAGAGCTGAGATCTGTCCCTTGATTGTGCTTAGTGCCAGGCCTTTATCCACTCCTAGCTGGAGAAAACTTAACACCCTATCAATAGTATATTTGCGGGAATTCCATCTTTTGGATTCACACCAGCCTACGTAGTTCCTCCACACCCTGTAATAAATCACCCTGGAGACCGGCTTTCTAGCCCTAATCAGGGTAGGAATTACCTGCCTAGACAGGCCTCTATCCCTGAGAATCAGGGATTCAGCCTCCAGGCCGTCAAATTTAGACGCTGTAATGTAGGGTGGAGGATCGGGCCTTGTGAGAGTAGGTCTGGTTGTAGAGGAAGAGTCCAAGGGTCTCCCACTGCCATCTTCAGGACTAGTGAGTACCAAGTCCTCCGGGGCCAAGCCGGAGCTACTAGAATGACTGGCTTGTTCTCCACTCTGATCTTGCGCAACAGGCGCGGGAGTAACTGTAGTGGAGGGAATGCATATAGAAGTTTGAATTGATGCCAAGGGCAAACCAACGCATCGGTTCCGCAGGCCATAGGATCCCTCGCTCGCGACACGAACCTGTCTAGTTTCTTGTTGAACCTGGATGTCATTATATCTACGTCCGGCATTCCCCACCTCTGGCAGATTGTCTGAAAGACCTGGGGATGCAGAGACCACTCCCCTGGCAACAGACTCTGGCGACTTAAGAAGTCTGCCTGCAGGTTGTCCACTCCGGGAATGAATATCGCTGAAATGCCGGGTACATGAACCTCTGCCCATTGAAAAATCAAGTTCACCTCCCTCTGAGCGGTCTGGCTCCTGGTTCCCCCTTGGTGGTTTATGTATGCCACCGCCGTGGCATTGTCTGACTGGATTCTCTCCGGGAACCCCTTTAATCTGGAGGTCCAAGCCAGAAGGGCTAGGCGGGCAGCTCTAATTTCCAAGATATTGATGGGGAGCTGCCTCTCTGCTTTCACCCAAGTTCCCTGGCGGGAGAACCCCTCGAAGACCGCCCCCCAGCCTGCCAGGCTGGCGTCTGTGGTAACTACCTTCCAGACAACAGGGCTGAAGGATTTTCCCTTTAGAAGATTCTGAGGGTTCAACCACCAGGCCAGGCTTTGTCGGACCCTTGATGATAGCGTCAAAGGGGACTCTAAGGCATGTGCCCTCTTGCCCCAGGCTGCTAGAATGGCTGCCTGTAGGACGCGAGTGTGGATCTGAGCGTATGGTACTGCCTCGAATGTGGCCACTAGCTTGCCTAGTAATCGCATACACAGGCGAATAGTTGGTTTTTTTTCTTGTTTAGAACCAACTGAACCAACCCCTTGATAGCTTCGATCTTTACAAGGGGCAGGAACACCTTTTGATGTTCTGTGTCTAACCTCATGCCGAGGTATTCCAACTGCTTTGTAGGCTGGAACGCTGACTTTCCCCGGTTCAGGACCCAGCCGAATTCTTCGAGGTACCGAACCGTGAGGTTTACTGCCTTTTGCAGACCCGGCCGTGAGTGATCTATGATTAAAAGGTCGTCCAAGTATGCTAGGACTGTGACCCCTTGGATCCTTAAATTGGCCAGAACTGGGGCTAGGATCTTCGTGAATACCCGGGGGGCCGTGGCCAGCCCGAAGGGGAGCGCCCTGAATTGGAAGTGTCGCTGCCCCACCGCGAAGCGTAAAAACCTTTGATGCGACTGAAAGATTGGTACATGAAGGTAAGCATCCTTTATGTCTATGGAGGCCAGAAAATCGTCCTTCTGAAGCGCGGCGGCTGCTGACCGGATGGATTCCATCCGGAAGGAACGAACCCTTAGGTAACCGTTTAACCTCTTTAGGTCCAAGATTGGCCTGACATCGCCGTTGGGCTTTGGTATGACAAAGAGATTGGAATAGAAACCTAGGCCTTGCTCTTGGGCTGGCACTTCTATAATTACGTCCTGGCCAAGCAGGTGATCCAAAGCTGCCAGCATTGAGGCCTTCCTCGCTGGATCCCTTGGTAGCCTTGATTCTTGAAAATGAGGCGGAGGATACCTTAGAAACTCCAGTCTGTAACCTGTGGTTACAGATGCCCGGACTCATTTGTCGGGGATCTTGGCTTCCCAAACTTCTGAGAAGAAACGAAGCCTTCCCCCCACCCGCAAGAGTGGGGGCGCCCCTTCATAAGGCAGACTTAGGGGCTGTCTTTGACGGCTTGCGATACCACGGCCTCTTACCCCCAGGGGTCTGTCCCTGCGATCTACTGTTAACGTTGGATCGTGCAGGCGGCCGTCGATACTGCCTGGAATTTGAGGGCCCCGAGACAGGAAAGAGCTGCCTTTTAAATGTAGGAGCCCGGAATGTCTTTTTGACCGGTAAAAGGGTACTCTTGCCATTTGAAATAGTCTGAATATATTTATCCAGATCCTCTCCGAAGAGTCGTCCTTCATGGAAGGGAAACCCTGCCAGAAGCTTTTTGCATGGGGGCTCCGCCGCCCAGTTCTTCAACCATAAGAGCCTTCTCATGTGCACCAAACATAGTGATAAACGAGAGGCCTGCTGGATGGAATCTTTTATAGCATCTACCGCAAAACACAGAGCTCTGGGAATGTCAGAAAACTCTTCTGCTTGTTGGGTAGGCATGTCCCTTAACATTTCCTTTGTCTGGTCTTTTAATGCCTGACAAACTCCAATTGCAGCCACCGCTGGCTGCACCACTGCTCCTGCCGTAGCAAAGGATGCTTTTAAAAGTGTCTCTAACCTTTTATCAACCGGATCTTTAAACATATGTATGTTTTCCACCGGGCAAGTTAGTGATTTATTCACACATGAGATGGCTGCATCCACTACTGGGAGCCTCCACCTCTTGGAGAACTTTTCCTCCATGGGGTAAATGACCGCAAATCTTTTCGGTGGCAGAAAAATCCTGTCCGGCCGTACCCAATCCCGAAAGATCAATTCCTCCAAGAGAGGATGGACCGGAAAAACTGCGTTGTTTAACGGAGCTTTCAAAGAGCCCAGAGAGGATACCGGAGGAACCTGAGGCTCTGGCAATGGTAAATTAAATGCCGAGCGGACCATGTCCGTCAAAGACTGTACCCACAGTCTTTCTGTCTGGGAGTCTGAAAATGGTTCCTCAGAGGCAGATCCCTCAATCCCTGAACCCTCTTGGTTCAGGTCTAGTTGATCCTCCTGTGATTCCAATTCCTCTGGAGAGAGAATCTCAGCATCTGAGGATACACCTCCTGGTGATGGGGATCTAACCCGTTTCTTACCAGGAATAGCTCTAGCGATCAATGCTGCTATTCTCTCTTCTAGCCCCCCTAGGGATACGGCTAGCATCTCCTCTGTGATAAACACAGGGCTGGGCTGATCTGGGCCAGCCTCCGCACCAGATCCCCCTAATGGCTCATCCAAGGCGCTTCTTATGTTAATAAGCTGCGGGGAAAGTATCGGCATATCCGAATCAGAAAGGGAACCCTTTTGTTTTTTGGTCTTTTTTGTACCCTTTGACCCCGAACCCTTGGAAGCCATAATACAAAATCGAGGGACTCCGCCCACACAACAGACTGTAGTGGGCAGGAGTACAAAAATCAGAGTTTAGGGGACAATAGATCACTAATGCCCAAAAACTGATGGGATCCCGTATGTTCTTTTTTTTTTTTTTTTTTTTAAATATATTATATATTTTCTTTTGACAACATACCGTGACCCCAAACTAAGTTTGCCAGCCTCCAAACCTGCTGCAAAAAAAGGGGGATTTTTTGGCTTAACAAAAAGGCATTGGAACAAAGTCCACATGTACTACCCCTCTTCCGCCACCGGGAGTCACTGTTCTGCCGCTCTGTGTCCTCTCCTCTGAAAATCAGCCTCAGACTGAGCACTGACAATGCCTGCTGTCTATAACAGCACAAAGGCGCGCCCCTGTATGACGCCGCAGGCACGCCCCCCCCCGCCCTCCTGTCTGAACGGCGCGAAAAACGTCAATAAGACGTGCGCGCGCGCGCGCGTATGCCGGAAACAGGAGGAACATGGAGGAGCCGCGCTGCTGGAGATCCAGGAACGCAGAAACAGGCGGCAGATTCAAACCCCCGGCCAGGTAGGACTCTCCAAAGGCCCCTAGGGATCCTTACTAGCCCTAGGAAGAAACAGCAGGTTTAGCTAGCACACATATTTAGACAGGGGGACCTAGTGATGGGGGAGAAAAGGTGTCATCCTGTCTCTCTTTAGACATAGTGAACAAGGTTGCCCATGCAGAGCATACTTAGGCTATCCCCCCTTTTAGGTTACCCCGGAGAGCCTGCTGTCGAACCAAGTCCCGCAGGCTCCCCCTTACCTGCTCCATGCTGCAGGATGTTTGTCCAGCAAACTGATCCAATCTTCTCCCATCTCCGTGGGTAGCGTAGTAGACCTTCAGGCCCTGGGGTCCTATGAAGGTACCCACTGTCCTGGACCTATATAGCACCCTGGCAAACAGGAACTTATGGTTTTTACAAACTCCAAGTCCTGGGCCCAGGGTCCAGCCCTCCAAAGAGGAGCATTATAGGCAAAACCCCACGGCTTGGGGCCCGGGTACTGTCCACTTTGGCACTGAGGCTCCTTGGACAGATCCGGTTAGCCCGCCCTTAATCCCAAGGATGTGGAGCAAAGCTATTCCGTGACCAACACCTAAGACACTGGCGAAAAAACTGAGGGACTCCCTCTAGGGGAGGGGGTTATATAGGGAGGGGACTTCCTGTTTGAGATTGCCAGTGTCCACACCTGAAGGTACTCCATATAACCCACATAGTAATGAATATGCTGCTCTGTGTCCCGTGATGTACGAGAAAGAAAATTATTCAAAGAAAAAGGCCTAAGTTAATGTGCATCAATCGCAGGGTGATACTACGGATGCACCAATATTTAGTGTGCCACCGCCCCGATAATGTTGGAATTGACTGAGAGCTAGTAGGTTGGGCTTTAAAGGCACACGGTACAAATAATATGAAAAACTAGAAAAATGTATTTATATAGAATTATCATAAAAGCAGTTATAAACATAAAATCACAAAAGAAATTAAATTAATAGCTGGTTCCACACATGTTATCACAATAGTTATATGATTCTAACATAAACAGCTTAAATATAAAGCATAATCAAAAAATTAGCTGTATCATATGTGACCAGGTAGTGATCCAGAGGAACAGGAGGGCTTGCTCAACATGTTGCGCACTTATGGATAGCGCTTCCTCAGGAGCATAGATAATTCAATGAAAGATAAACCGCATTGGAGATAGACAACGGTCGGTCCTTTATTAGCCTATCGTTGGCTGTGACCCAAAAGAATACTGATTCAACCAGTTAGGGGGATAGTATCATAAAACTAGGGTTGTCCAGATACCGATACTAGTATCGGTATCGGGACCGATACCGAGTATTTGCGGGAGTACTTGTACTCGCGCAAATGCTCCCGATGCCTAAATAGAATACTTTTTTTGTATTTATCAACATGTTCTGTGAAAATTCTTTGAGTTTTTTACTACTGCGTGACAAGAAAATAAAACATATTTATTAATTTTTACTCTTTTATAATGTCTTGAGTTAGAGTTCTTCATAATTCTAAAGAAAATATCCTTAGTCTGTATTGTGGTTTGAAAACTGTCACATGACATTTAAAAAAAGTATCGGTATTCGGTATCGGCGAGTACATGAAAAAAAGTATCGGTACTTGTACTCGGTCCTAAAAAAGTGGTATCGGGACAACCCTACATAAAACAAAAGCAAAGTTGCATAAGGTGGTAAGGCAGTCAGTTGCTGGTAAGCAACAGGAGAGAACAGTACTGGCATCATTCACAAACCAGGGAGACATCAACGCTAAGCGCTGAATTTGGGCTTCAGGGACTTCAATGCAATTGCCTTCAACCTTCTCCATGTTTATGGACTGAAGATTTCCAGGCTGGCTACTGCTGAGTTAGATTTATCCTTCTGCTCACCGGTGTCCGGCCCTTTCTACCCAGCATACAGCTCATTATTGAATATATCCCCGGAACAGATTCTCACCTGTTGCTAACCAGCAACTGACTATTGTGGTGGGCATCCATTGTGGCATCCCTAGTGGTCCAGTGTGGTCATCCTCGGAGGGGGCTGCGCTGATAATCGATCAGCACAACCCCCCCTGTCATAGGAGCAGTCGATCGGCTCTCCTCTACTCGCGTCTGTCACCGGCTCTTCTTGTTTACATTGTGTCCAATCACGGCTGATCACGTGGTAATGAGTCTCCGTCAGAGATCGGTGTTGCGGGGTTTTAGACTGACACCCCACAAACAACGATTGCCGCGATGCGTGCCCCCGGGGGGTGCATAGCTGCTCAATGTCCTGAAGACGCCATATGACGTCTGGTGAGGATATTGAAACCACTTTTCCGCCTTAATTTTGGTATATGGCGGGCGGCAAGTGGTTAAATATCACCAAAAGAAAGCTCTGTCACAAAAAAATAAAAATTTTGTTTGGGTACAATGTTGCTTGACCGCGCACGTGTCATTCAGACTGTGATAGTGCTGAAAGCTGAAAATTGGCCTGGGCAGGAAGGGAGTAAAATTGCCCAGTAGGCAAGTAGTTTAAAAAGTACACAAGCTTCTTTTGGGCAAGAACCATGTGTCTTGCCTCAAACTTTAATGGTAGCGCCTGAACAAACCGAATCAAAATTTTTTATTTTTTTTTGTGTATTTTCTTGCCTATAAACCAGCTTTCCATTGGCTATTTTTTTTTTCTTTTTATAATAAAGACACTCAAGCCCAAAATGCATGCAAACACCTGTAGAAATGCTTTAAAAAAAAACAGCAAAAGACACAGCTTGTTGTGGATGTGTTAGACCTGCCATTTAGAATCAGCTTTGCAACAAAAGGAGTCAGAACCACGCCCTAAATGCCCAATTTAAAGTAAAACTAAAGTCTGCAGATACCCACCTCCTCACTGGCACCGATATGTTTGCCTCAGCTTATTGCAGGTGTGGTGTTTTTGGCCACCTTGATTGGTAGTGGAAGATGATGTAATTCCTGTCCATGTGCACACATTAATTCCGGCAGAAATATGTACTGAGTAATGTATGTGCAGCTCAGTGTACATTCTAAAGAAGATTAGGAACAGGTAGGTAAGTTTTCTTTATTGCAGAAGAGAGAGTCTTCTGCAATGAATAGCAGGCCTGCTCACAATGTTTTCTTTTTTTTTTTACTTTAATTGTGCTTTAACCACTTGTCATCTGCCCACCGTCAAATGACGGCGGGCAGACAACTCCATTGTTCTGACATCACGTCATATGACGTGATGTCCCTTTAAAGCCGCGGGCGGGCGCGTGTCGCCGGCGGCGCGCGCGCACCCGCCGCTCCGCGGGGATCCTGTGCGAGTGCCCGGCGGCAACGATCGCCGCCGGGCACACGCGATTGCTCAGTAACTGAGCTGGGACGTGCAGCTCTGTGTGTAAACACAGAGCTGCACGTCCCTGTCAGGGAGAGAGGAGAGCGGTTGTGTCCCTTGTACATAGGGACACAATCGGTCACCTCCCCCAGTCACCCCCCCCCCCTCCCCCTACAGTTAGAACACTCATAGGACACACATTTAACCCCTTCCCCGCCCCCTAGTGGTTAACCCCTTCACTGCCAGTCACATTTATACAGTAATCAATGCATATTTATAGCATTTTTCACTGTATAAATGTAAATGGTCCCAAAAATGTCAGAAAAGTGTCCGAAATGTCCGCCATAACGTCGCAGTCCCAATAAAAAAATCGCAGATCGCCGCCATTAATAGTAAAAAAAAAAAATGCCATAAACTATCCCCTATTTTGTAAACGCTATAAATTTTGCGCAAACCAATCGATAAACGCTTATTGCATTTTGTTTTTACCAAAAATATGTAGAAGAATACGTATCGGCCTAAACTGAGGGAAAAAATATTTTTTTTATATATTTTTTGGGGTTATTTATTATAGCAAAAAGGAAAAAATATTGCATTTTTTTAAAAATTGACGCTCTATTTTTGTTTATAGCGCAAAAAATAAAAACCGCAGAGGTGATCAAATACCACCAAAAGAAAGCTCTATTTGTGGGGAAAAAAGGACGCCAATTTTGTTTGGGAGCCACGTCGCATGACCGCGCAATTGTCAGTTAAAGTGACGCAGTGCCGGAAGCTTATATTTTGTCTGGGCAGGAAGGGGGTGTAGGTGCACAGTAGGCAAGTGGTTAAGCACCATCTCTGGAGGGCCGAAGATTAAGTGATTGAAGGTCACCTGACGACTGAAAGCTGCTGTCCTGACATCTGTCTGACCTCATATCCTGTCTTCCAATATCCGAGAATACATAAAGACATCAAAAGAGAGAGCCCAATAATTAAAAAGGATCTTACAGATGTACCTTAATTATTGACTACAGCACTAATTTATATCCCATGACAGTTCATTTTTTATGGAGCTTTCCTTGAGGCATAATCATTTACAAACTATTTCCCATCTCTAGAATTCTCAAGACATTAGTCTTCTTTCTTTTAGCATTGAGTTACTTGGTGTTATAAATCATATTCCAATTTTTAATGCCCATAAAAAAACAATGACCTGATATTTGAAAGTAAATTGTTTTAAATGTATTTAGCACTTTGGACATAGAAAGCGCCATGAAAAATATCACTTTGATAAAGAGGGATAGAGCAGAAAGGTGTTCTTTTTATAGCTTTCAGCACTTTCATGTGGGCATTTAATGTCCATTAGTGATGTACAGAAGGGTCACGCACGACAGGACACCACGCTCTACATACAGATTAGTGCTGCCTTAAAGGTCAATGCCGTCACAAAACCTGCTTACGAAATCATAGATTTGCTTAGGTGAACTCCTTTGCATATGCACAGCTAAAACAATGTGTACAAATTAAAGACCAACTTCAAACAAAACTTGTTTTACAGAGAAACGAGCCCCTTGTTTCCCCCACTGCATGCTTTGATTCCTCTACTATGTATGTCCGAAAATGATGTATGAGCCAGTCAAAGAAACTGAATTTTGGGGCAAGAGGACAGACATTCCACAAACCTGGGAAGGATGAATGCCTGCAGCAGCCGGCGATCAGCAAGGAACTTTATAACAATCAGGACCCAGGAAAGGTAAGTACAGTGGCTTTTCTTGAAACACTTCATGCAACTCTATAAAAGTGACCCTGTGATGACAGGGTCACTTAAAATGGTTGTAAACCTCAGACATGAAATATGAACAAAGCGTGTGCTCTATAGTGTGTGCTTACATATAGTTATTCAAGTTGAAAAAAGACACAAGTCCATCTAGTTCATACAAAATCATACAATCCCATATACACAATCCTATACCCACAACTTTACCTATAAATGTAAAAAAAAAAACTTTACCTATAAATGTCAGTACCCAGGTATATTATGTATTTAGGAACGTATCCAGACCTTTTTTTTTTTTACAATAAATTTTTTTATTGTGTCAAAAGATAATACATACATAGCAAACCGTGCATTTAAAACAGATAAAGGAGAGGTGTAAATGCGGACACAGCCGCTACAACAAGGGAGTCGATTATATAACACAAACACATGAAGCCTGTACAGTATAACATTCGTAAATAACGTTGCAGACCGGCCATTTACGTAGGTGACAGTGGGTCACGGAAAGAGCATATGTAATAAGACCAAGGTGAACGACCAGAAGGGCGTGAGGCCCATCTCCTATGACCTGGGTATGCGAGATCAAATATTGGTGTTGTCTAGCGGCAAAAGATGCAGCGCTAGTGTCTATCAGGAGGATGGAGGGGGCGAAGGTGTGTACTGGGGTGAGCTATAGATAAGTCCCGGGGCATAGGACCCCGAGGGTCCGAGGCACGATTGTAGTGCAGGGACCACGGAGGGAAACCCATGAGGGAGTGTAGAGAGTTCGCCCTATGTAGGGAGGGGGGGGGGAGGGTCCAGAAGGGGATCGGTATTCTGTGGTTGGGGATGTGGTTGGGGAAAGTGAGGGTTTCCCCACAGCTCTCTGACAGCTCTCAAGAGATTAACTGTTTGTAGACATCAGTTGAGGTGAAGTGAATCCAGCTAGCCCAGGAATCAGTGTATTTAGAGGGTGTGTCATGAGCCTGGTGTATTAGATTTTCCATTTCTGAAGTCAGGTTTATACGTCTGAACCAGTCTGCTATAGTTGGAGGGTCTGGAGATCGCCATTTCACGGGAATACAAAGTCTTGCAGCATTGACTAAATGCATTGCCAGGGAACGGAAATAGGTCCTTGGGGGTATGTTGGAGTGGTGGAGCAGAAATTGTGCCGGTGAAAGATCCAAGTCATAGGTCGTTACTGATTTGACGATGCGATGGACTTCGGTCCAAAACGGCTGTATTTTATAGCACGACCACCATATGTGCAGTAAGGAACCCGGTTCGGCACCACATCTCCAACACATTGGGGAAACAGAGGGGTAGATGGCATGTAGGCGCGTGGGAGTTTTGTACCATCTCGAGAACACCTTAAAGGCATTTTCTTGAGCGTGTACGTTGACCGTCCCTTTGTGAATGCAGGAGAACATAGCCTCCCAATTCTGGTCTGTTAGATCAATGGAGAGTTCCGCTTCCCATTTTTGGCTGGCCCAGTTATCTTTAGGTTTGCAGACAGGGAACAGTAGGGTGTGAGTAAGGGAGACAAGGTGGGTTAAAGGTTCGGTGCTCGCGCATAACGTTTCAAAGGGAGTCAGTTTGCGAGACCATTCTGGTTTTGGGCGTGGGTTGTCAAAAAAGTGTCGGAGTTGAACATAAGTCCAGAATGGGAATGATTGATTCCTCATTCTGGACACAAGGGTTTCGTAGGAGAGTAGATGATCGTGTTCATAGAAGTGTTGCGCACGCATTTGGGCGTGGGGCCAAATCTCTGTTAGAAAAGTGTGGGAGAGTCCTGGAGTGAAATCTGTGTTGCATCTAAGCGGGGTCATAGGGCCCTGCACAGAGGAAATCTGGTATTTGGAGCAGGCTACTCTGAAGGTAGCCAGTGTCGGGGCAATGAGGGGGTGATTCTGACAGGAAGGGGGAGTGTTGTTCGTCGAGAGCCACGGAGTGTTGGCCAAAGGAGCAGGCGAGAATGTGTGTTCTAGCTGCACCCATTTTTTGGAGTTGAGATGGACATTCCAGTCGATAATTCTCGACAGGTGGCATGCCTGATGGTATTTAAATAAGTCAGGGAGACCCAGACCGCCTTTCAACTTGGGGATCGTGAGTTTGTCGAAGCTTATTCGGGGTCTGAGCCCATTCCAAATAAAATCTGTACATGCTCGCCGGTAAGTTGAGAAAAAGGCCGGAGGAAGTTTGATCGGGACCGCTTAAAACAAATAGAGAAGACGGGGTAGGATGTTCATCTTAATAACAGCTGCTCTGCCAAACCATGAGAATATGCCAGCAGACCAGGATTTAAGATCTTTTTGGAAGTTTTGTAGCAAGGGGAGATAGTTGGCAGAGTATAAATCCGAGAGGGAAGATGGAAGTTGGATACCCAGGTAGGTAATCGAGTACTTATTCCATTTAAGTGGAAAGTTAGCTTCACATTGCGCACAAACGTCGGGGGGGAGACTGATATTGAGCGCGTTGGACTTTGAGAAGTTTATTTTTAGATTTGTTAAGTAGTTAAAAGTCGTGAGGTCTGCTAACAGGTTGGGTAGAGTCGTTATAGGTGTAGTCAGGAAAAGGAGGATGTCATCCGCAAAGGCCGCCACCTTGTGTTCGTGGCCGTCAATATTAATTCCCTTGATGTCCGGGTTGGACCGAAGGCGTCGCAAGAGGGGGTCTAGTGTGAGGACAAAGATAAGTGGTGAAAGAGGACAGCCCTGGCGGGTACCGTTAGTAATGGAGAAGGCACTCGACAGGTGGCCGTTCACACGGACCTTGGCCGTGGGATTAGTATAGAGTGCAAGGATGTAATGAAGCATGCGCTGAGGGAGGCCCATAAACTTCAACGTCTCGGTCATATAGTCCCATGCCACCCTGTCGAATGCCTTCTCCGCGTCAAGAGAAAGAAGGAATCCAGTTTGTCCAGTCGATGTCAGCCAGTGATGGATGGAGATCGCTCTAAGGGTGTTATCTCTTGTCTCCCTGCCAGGGACAAAGCCCACTTGGTCAAGGTCAATCTGTCGGGGTAAGAGGGGGAGAAGCCGATTAGCAAGCATCTTTGCGTACCATTTCAGGTCCACGTTTAAGAGCGATATGGGCCTATAATTCGTCACCAAAGACGAGTCTTTACCCGGCTTCGGGATCACGGTTATATGGGCTGTCAGAAGATCTCGCGGGGGAGCGGTAGGAGAGGCAAAGGAGTTGAAAGCTTCGAGGAAAAAGGGGATAAGGAGGTGAGTGTACGTCTTATAATATCCGACCGTCAAGCCATCGGGGCCTGGGCTCTTTCCCGGTTTCATTTTTTTCAGTGCCATCGTGGCTTCCAACGCAGTAAGAGGGGAGTCCAAATCGGTAGCTACAGCATTCGATATTGGTTTCGGACTGTATTCTGTCAGAAAGTCTTTGATGGCCTTTTTCCTAGCGAGCGAGTCGGAGGCTGAGTCTGACGGGTGGAGGTTGTATAGTTTTGAATAGTAGGTCACAAATTGGTCAGCAATGTCAGGAGGGGAAGAAACTTTCCGACCCCTGGGGTCCGTTAAAGAGTGTACTGTCATGGAAGCCTTCTTGGATTGCAGTGCCCGAGCCAATAGTCGGCCTGCCTTGTTGCCGAATTCGTAAAAGACTCTCTGGGAGAGGACATATTTACGTTTGATTTGTTTACCTAAGAGTTCTAGAAGTTCGGACCTGGCTTCTTGAAGGGGACGTAAGGCGGTCAGGGCTAGGGAGCGTTTGTGCGTTTTCTCCAACCGATGGATGCGAGTGGTAAGATCTAAGAAGATTTTACGGTGTTCCCGCTTGCGTTTTGCCGCCACCGCCATCAAGATGCCCCGGATAACACATTTGTGGGCTTCCCACGTGTTAAGGGCGGAGGTGTCTATCGACTTATTTTCGTCAAAGTATTGTTTAATGCTTACTTCAACTTCGGCGGCAATTACGGGGTCAGTAAGCAAAGAGGGGTCCAACCTCCACGAGTGGGAAGTGGTGCGGTGTATTGGTAGCGTCAGTGTCATGGAGACTGGGTGGTGATCAGAGAAGAACATGGGGTCAATTGAGGTGCGAGTCAGGTTCGGTAGGTCGTGTTGTGACAGGAAAATATAGTCTATCCGGGAATACTTGTTGTGCGGCGCTGAGAAAAATGTGTAATCTCTTCCCGTGGGGTTGATCGTGCGCCAAGTGTCATGGAGCAATAGCGTTTGCAATTGTGATTTAATTGATTTAAGGGCATTGTAGGTGAGGGATGTCGTACCCGTGGATGTGTCATGTAGTGGATCAAGGGGGACGTTGAAGTCTCCACCTAAAATAAGCATGCCTTCCTTAAAAGCAGAGAGGGAGGTGGTGAGGCATCGAAAGAAGGAGACCTGGTGGGCATTCGGGGCATAAATATTGGCCAGGGTTATCTTGCGGTCCAATATCGTTCCCTTGAGGAAGATGTATCGTCCTTCGTCGTCAGTCAGAGTGTCTACGAGTTGAAAGGGGCAGTGCTTCGCTATAAGTATAGAGACTCCCTTGGATTTGGAAGTCGGGGTGGTGGCATGATATGCTGTTGGGTAGTAGTAATTGCGGAGTTTCGGTGTCGAGTCAGTGCGAAAGTGGGTCTCCTGTACAAAAACTACATCTGCTTTGTCACGGTGCATAGCATAGAGGAGTTGAGAGCGACGTTCAGGAACATTCAGGCCTCGTGCGTTGAGGGAAAAAAATTTCAGTGAGATTTTAGCTTCCGCTCCCGAAGCAGGGGGCATTGTCACAGAGAACCGGAGGATCCTGAGCGTACTTAGTTAAAGGGTCCGAGAGCTGTGGGGGGGGTTAGGTTCGGGGGGGGCGCGTGTGGTGAGATGTGTGAAAAGAAAAACGGTAGGAGAAGAGAGGGTATCCTGGGGACTGGGCGCGGGCAACCGTTCACTCGGTCGTTGGTGTCTAGCAGAAAGTGATCAAGAAAAACCGGGGATCGGTGAGGGGTCCCTCACCGGTCTAGTAGTAGGAGTCCCGCGTAGGCGGGGTAACCGGAAAGTGTCAGTGGCGTGAAGAGCAGTAGTGTGTGCAACGGGTAAAAACAGGAGAAGGGCCACTGTGTGGGGGTTGACTAGTCTCGGGAGAAGAGGAAACGGAGTTTGAGTGACCGACCAACAGCCATAATAAGAGAGGTAGGACAGGTGTATTGCGCGGGGACCGAGAGATCTCTGATGATGGGTGACTATGTGTCAGGAGGTGGAGTGAGAGCGTGCAAACCCCGTCTGGTGGGTACAGGTTTACAGGTAAGACAGAGTGTGCTATAGGGTCGTATATGTAGGAGGGTAGTGAGTGACGTGTGTTTGTCCACAACAAGTGACAGCTGTCATGAGTGAGAAAAATGCGACAAAACTTTCATGACTTCGAGAATAAACAAGTAAAAACATTTTCAGAAACATTTCAGTGTCAATCTGGCAGTAACATTACCAACACACCTAAGGATGTGTAAGCCTCGTAGAACGTACAACATGTAACCCGGAACCTGGCTCCCAGGCAGTTTATGCGGAGATGCGGATCAGACCTTTTTTAAAGCAATCTACTGAGCTGACAAGAACCACCCCTGGAGGGAGTCTGTTCCACATTTTCACAGCTCTTACCGTGAAGAAACCTTTCCGTATTTGGAGAATAAATCCTTTTTCCTCTAGACGTAAAGAGGACCCCCTTGTCCTCTGTGATGACCTTAAAATTAATAACTCAACACCAAGTTCACTATATGGACCCCTTATGTATTTGTACATATGTTGATCATATCCCCCCTTATTCTCCTCAAGAGTGAATAAATTCAGTTCCTCTAATCTTTCCTCATAGCTGAGCTCCTCAATGCCTCTTATCAGTTTGGTTGCTCTTCTCTGCACTTTCTCCAGTTCCCCAATATCCTTTTTGAGAACTGGAGCCCAAAACTGAACTGCATATTCCAGATGAGGCCTTACTAATGGTTTGTACAGGGGCAAAATTATATCTCTCTCTCTGGAGTCCATACCTCTCCTAATACAAGGACTTTGCTCTCTTTGGAAACCACAGCTTGGAATTCCATGTTATTATTGAGCTTATGATCTACCATAACCCCCAGATCCTTCTCCATTATGGATCCCCCTAGTATGTATGATGCATGCATATTCTTAGCCCCCAAGTGCAGAACTTTACATTTATCAACATTGTAATGGTACGTTTAATCCCAGACACCAAGAGAAAAAATGTGATGGAAGGGAGTCCTAGCACGAAGGCTGTAATTGACAGCCTCAGCTTTGTTGCTGGGGGGGCAGTCCCTTTCCTCCAATCAAATCTCAGAGCTCTCCTCACTGAGCTCTGCAGAGTGTAATTTCATCTCTCTACCCCCTGTTTTCTGACAGCTCAGACAGGCTTTATCATTTCTGGACTTTAAACAGATGAAGAAAAGACAAGACTGCAGATAAACGTATGTAGGAGGATTTTTTTTTTTTTTTGTCCCCAGTCACCAAAAGCAATAGATTGGAAAGCTTACAATGGGGACACAATTTCTGGTGACCTGGGGGGCCCCAAGGGATTTCCTTAATTTTTAGAGATTTCCTCTCACATCCTTCCCTGTTTGGCTTTCGGACAGGTAGTGAAGGAACATCTCCAAAATGGGACAGAAAAAAATCTGCCAGGGTTTATAAACATCTCTTGCTCTATGCAAAATGCCTATAGTTCTACTTTAAGGGTTTACAATCACTTTAAGACTCGGTTCACATTTTTAACTGCATTAAATTTGAATCAAACATGTGAATCAGGCTGGCTTTCAATGGAGCTGGTGTTCTATCAAGAAATGCCTCCAGTCAAAAAATACCCCTGATGTGTCTGCACATGCCCTCAGTGGATTTGCGCATGCGCAGAACCAAATGTCACTCCAGATGATATGTTGATCAGCTGGTGTGACGTAACACAGCGCATGCGCAGATCTCCGGATGCATTATCCAACACTATGCAAACAAAGGGGGGGGGGGGCGTAGTTGTCAGATTGAGCTTTGCTGTTGGGGGGGGGGGGGGTTGTGGTTGTGTTGAAGGGCGGGGGTTCTGTGTGTGTGTTGTAAAAATCTGCACCTGAACCGATGAACAAAATTGCACTGAACTCTGGACTGCAAACTGCAACCAGACATGTGTGAACCCAGCCTTCAGTGTTGTTGTTTTGAATTGCTGTGCAGTGTGGGAATGGTGCAGATTGTGGCCATCAGTTGCAGAGGTGTGGAGTTCAGGTTTTCCTCATCCTGCATCCTCTCATAGTAGAGAGATTTATGGGAAGAATTACTAAAACAGAAGCAGTCTGGTGCACCTGTGCATTGTAGCCAATCAGCTTCTAACTTGAACTTGTTCAATTAAGCTTTGACAATAAAACTTGGAAGCTGATTGGTTTCTATGTAGGGTTGCACCAGATTTTGCACGTATCGTACGGCATAAACATTTGTAACTACACTCTTTTTATTTCACAGGTCCCCCTGCTTTCAGAAAATATTTAAATATTTTGGACGGTTTTCAGCGATTGTCAGGCCTAAAATGTATGTTTTAACATGCATGCAAAAAATGGGGGGAAAATCTTCAGCCAAGAAGGAATTGCTACTCTAGTAATAACTAAAACAAATGGCTATTCATACATTATAGTTTGGGAGCTTCTAAAAGAAGCAAAAGAAGTATTCACCAAGTGAAGTGGAGTGACCCTTTAAAGCTGTCGTGACAGACACTTACCTAGTCCATACAGAGCAATCTTGGTTCCCCCTTTCTGTAACAGTACCGGGCTGATGTCTATCTTTTCTACAGATGCGGAACGTCCAAAATGGTTCACAAGTCCAGCACAGCTCAATAAATCGAGAGCACAAAGAGCATCCGCCTGTAAAGAAAAGACAGCTATAGTGAGGACAGGCAAATGTCTAATAGAAGAAAAAATATGGTATATACCTAATGTCTAATAGAAGCCATAAGAATCATCTCCCCGCAGCTACAGAAACTGATAGAGCATATTACTGAGACATTCCTTATTCACCAATGGCATTATTTCTCATTGTTTTTGTATATAACGTATAGATGTAGATAACTATTTAATGTTCATAAGTCATTACGTTTTATGAACGTATTAGCTTTTTATGTGGAATATGTTTTTTATTATTATTACAAGCTGACAGATGCACAAAAATTTGACAAATGCATTAATTTTTTTATTTAACATAACAGTTTTTAAAGTTAGTACTGTGTCTGTTTACATCAATATTCTTATGTATGTACATTATAATACACATGAGACATTTGTGCTGGGCTGGGTGATAAATACATACTTTTTGTTTTTTTAAAGTGGATATTTCTTATACCATTGTCTACGTACAAAGATTTTCACACAAAATAAAATTCAAGCAAAATTGTAGTACTGATCGTTTCCATGTTTAGTGTTCATTAGTGCAGGGCGGAAGGGGAGAAGGATATTGAGGACTCTGTGGTGTTCCTGACTTTATTCTCTCCAAAAATTTAAAAAGGGGGAAACATCAGGGGGTCTGTTTAGACCCCTGATATTTCTCCAAAGATAACCTGCCACAACTGTTGTATGAACAATCATCAGGGGGCTTATCACCCACTACCCAGTGACTGCCCTTTAACTGCTTAAGGACCGCCTACTGCACATTTACGTCGGCAGAATGGCACGGCTGGGCACATCAACGTATATATACGTTGATAAGCTCCGGGACCGCGGGACTCACGGACCCGATCGCCGCTGCAGTGCGTCGATCGGTCCCCGGAGCTGAAGAACGGGGAGAGCCCTGTGTAAACATGGCTTCCCCGTGCTTCACTGTGGCCGCAACATCGATCACGTCATCCCTGTTATAGGGGGACGTGATAGATGACCTCACACCTACAGCCACACCCCCCTACAGTTGTAAACACACACAGGGAACACTCAAATCCTACAGCGCCCCCTTGTGGTTAACTCCCAAACTGCAACTGTCATTTTCACAGTAAACAATGCAATTTAAATGCATTTTTTGCTGTGAAAATGACAATTGTCCCAAAAATGTGTCAAAATTGTCCGAAGTGTCCGCCATAATGTCGCAGTCACGAAAAAAATCGCTGATCGCCGCTATTAGTAGTAAAAAAAATGTTTTTGAAAAATGCATTAAAACTATCCCTTATTTTGTAAACGCTATAAATTTTGCGAAAACCAACCGATAAATGCTTATTGCGATTTTTTTTACCAAAAATAGGTAGAAGAATACGTATCGGCCTAAACTGAGGAAAAAAAATATTTTTTTATATATTTTTGGGGGATATTTATTATAGAAAAAAGTAAAAAATATTGTTTTTTTTTCAAAATTGTCGCTCTATTTTTGTTTATAGCGCAAAAAATAAAAACCGCAGAGGTGATTAAATACCACCAAAAGAAAGCTCTATTTGTGGGAAAAAAAGGACGCCAATTTTGTTTGGAAGCCACGTCGCACGACCGCGCAATTGTCAGTTAAAACGACGCAGTGCCGAATCGCAAAAAGGGGCAAGGTCCTTTACCTGCATTTTGGTCCGGGTCTTAAGTGGTTAAAGACAACATATTTTTTTTTTTATTAAAAAGTAGTTATACCTTTCTGCTCTGTGCAATGGTAATGAAAAGAAAGGTCACTTTCCTGCTGTTTTGACAGGCCCTGCCAACTCCGTCAGCTTCCCCCTCTTTTGAGTACCTCCTGTAGCAACCTGGGTGCTATGGAGACATCTGTGCATGCATACTCCCATTGGGTCCTGTGACAAGCTAGGTGGGTCCCATAGACACATACAGCTGAGGAAAGTCATGTCCCTGCTACCTCCTCATAGGAGTTTGACTGTTTCTACTTTTTAGGGATGGGGTAGGGAACTGGACAGGTAAGGGGCATTTTTTACCTTAATGCAGAAAATGTATAGGTAAAGGTAAAAGACATTTAGACTTTAGAACTACTTTAAAGCGGACCGTTACCCATAACAACTTCTACATTCATAATTATGCTACCAAAATGAGTGTGTGCTCTAAATTGCCTCCAGCATTGCTCCTGTTTCTTTTTGCTGGAGGCTGACTTTTGCTGAAGCCCAGAGCCCCCGAACAGCAGGAAATCATAAAACAGAACAAAACCCATCGACTTAATGGTTTTATAAAAAACAGTTACATTCCTGGAATTCCGGGATTGCCAACTGTCACATTTGCTTGTGTCCTCATACTGTTAAACCATTAAATGTCTGGTGTCCTAACTGATCACATGTGCAACACCATGGCAGTTGTAGATCAAACAGAAGCAGCTTCCTTGGTTGTAAAGGATAGGAGGGTAAAATTCTGTTTTACAAAAAAAAAAAAAGTTCTGAAATAATTCAGCTTTGTCTCATTTTTTTTTACATCACAGAAACCTGTATTTTAACAGGGGTGTGTAGATGTTTTATATCCACTGTACGCGCAGTGCTTTGCATTACGTTATCCCCATGCATGTTAGGGAGTTACAGCAGAGTAACAATGTCTGATCCCCATCAATCCATTAATACTTACCTATTTATTGCTCCCTCTCTACTCTCGCTTGGCTGGTTTATAAACCTGCTGCTTTCGAGTATAGGGCAGCATGTACCCCCGTCTTGTGAAAGTGCTCAGGTCTAGGCCCAAGTACTGTCATATGATGGAAGGAGTGATATAAATAATTTCCTGGTTTCGACACCAGGTGTTGCTGAGCATTTTGATGGTGGCCACAATGCAGCAAAAAGCGCTGGAGAGATGATTACTACTAGGCCTTGGGAAAATTTCACAGACAGTTTCACTTTACCAGTAAAACTCTTCTAAGCTTCAATTTTTCGAGTTTATATCACCGTTTCTCTCTACAACTTCTCCTACGAGATGGGATTTTACTTGCCATATTGTTTATGAAAGAAGGCAAATAGGCATAACTCATTTATATGTTAACCATACCATAGTATACTTTATTATACTGTATTTACTGAGACAAGGCGTATTATATTACAAATATAAATTCCATTGCTATCTTCTCTTGATTCTCAGTTTGCATTTCAATGTAAGCTACAATATATTACATTATTTTTCTTGCATTATAGATGCACTTTAATTTAATACTGTAAATAAGAAATGAATACTGAAGGACACAAAAAATAAAAAAAGGTAATGTACAGAAATCAAAAACGGAAAATGAGTTTTAAAAATATATACATTTTTTTTTATACATAGATTTGTATTATATTCCACTTTTTAATTAATATTATTTATTAATAATGAATTAATAATTATCAAGAAAAATGTAACCCTTTAAATTCTATGTATGTCTTCACACTGGTCTGTTGCGCTTCCGTTGTGGTGTTAAAAATCCTGCCTGCTGCATTTTTGGTCAGTTAAAAAAAAAAGCACCAAAAATGCACTTTCCCGTTGAATAGCAATGAAAACGCAGCAAGAGCACATCAATGTGTTAAGTTTTTGATATGGTTTTTGAGTCACATGAAAAATACCATAAGCACAGTAAAATTGTGACAACATTGTGTGCATTTTCAGTGCCATTATTGGCATCTTTTTCTATATCAGCGAAATGCTGAAAACACAATTTGTGGCCAAAATATTTGGGGTGTCAAAATTTTGGTGCATCTCTAATGGAGACTTAAAGCTACAGATCCCATTGTTCTGGCCAATCAAAACTGTTGGCTCCTATGGGTTCCCACTAATGGCTGATCTGTGATAATAATAAGAAGAATAAATCCTTACATGTAATCTTTTTTTTTTACTGATTTGCCTATTATACAAGTTCTGGGTACACAGCAATGACACAAGAATAATTACCCCTGTTGGGTCGTCATGATTTCCATGCACACTGAACACTGGTATAGAAACATTCAGGTTGTCATCTTGGTAATTTACCCAGGGGAATCTATAAAAAAAAAGAAAACATTATCAAACATGTATATTCTTTTTATCAGAGAAATCACAATTTTCATACTATATGAGTGGTCACAAAGATCATCCTTAAGGCTAGGTTCACATCTATGTGGCTGCGCTTAATGTGTTTTTCAGACACGTTTTGCAGTGCATTTTACGCTTTTAAAACACCAATTTTTTATGCGTTTTTGCATGCAGTTCTCATGCAATTTGCGTTTTTTTTCCTCTTTAACCACTTCAGCCTTTACCCCCTTAATGACCAGGCCATTTTTGCGATAAGGCGCTGTGACACTTTAACTGACAGTTGCGCAGTCGTGCGACTCTGTAAAAATGTACGTCCTTTTATTCCTTTCTTTTGATGGTATTTTATCACCTTTGTGGTATTTATTTTTTGCACTACAAACAAAAAAAAAGGGATTTTTAAATACAGCTTACCTGTAAAATCCTTTTCTTGGAGTACATCACGGGACACAGAGCGGCATATTCATTACTATATGGGTTATATGGAGTACCTTCAGGTGTGGACACTGGCAATCTCAAACAGGAAGTCCCCTCCCTATATAACCCCCTCCCCTAGAGGGAGTCCCTCAGTTTTGTAGCAAGCAGTATGCCTCCCAAAATGGTCACCCAAAAGAGGGGTGGGAGCTCTGTGTCCCGTGATGTACTCCAAGAAAAGGATTTTACAGGTAAGCTGTATTTAAAAATCCCTTTTTCTTTCTCGTACATCACGGGACACAGAGCGGCATATTCATTACTATATGGGATGTCCGAAAGCAATGCTTTAATGAGGGGAGGGAGACATCTTCCAAAGAAGGATTTAATTTTAGAGGTATACTCAGATACTAGTAAATCCAACTTAAACGAGAAATGTAAATCTCAAATCAAATCAAGGGAGCCCCCTCAGATCCTGAGGAGCTTGAATCGCGGCCTGTAGTACTGACTGCCCAAAGGCTGTATCCGCATTCCTTCTTACGTCCACTTGATAAAATTTTGTAAACGTGTGGACTGATGACTACGTTGCTGCCTTGCATATTCGAGCCATAGAGATCTGATGATGTGCTGCCCAGGAGGTGCCCCTGGCCCTGGTAGAATGGGCCTTTACCGACAAAGGAGGAGGCACCTCTTCAAACCGCAGGCCCGAACAATTAATTGTTTAATCCATCTTGCGATGGTGGATCAAGCGGCTGCCTGACCCATCTTGGGCCCTTCCGGTAAAACGAACACCACATCTGTTTTCCGAACCTTCTCTGTAGCTTTAAGATAGGCCCTTACGGCCCTGACAATATCCAACGTATGCAGCAACCCCTCTTTTCTAGAGGTGGGTTTTGGAAGAAGGATGGAAGTATCACATCCTGGTTCAGGTGGAAACTGGATATAACCTTTGGTAGAAAGGAAGGATGAGGACGGAACCCCGCCCTATCCTTATGCAAAATGAGATATGGTTCCTTACAAGATAAGGCTGCCAATTCCGATACTCTCCTGGCCGAAACTATGGTGATCAGAAATACCGACTTTCTAGTCAGTAAAATCAAGGTACCTCAGCCAACGGCTCAAGAGGTTGTTTCTGTAGGGATGACAGAACAAGATTTAAGTCCCATGGACAAAGTGGTGACTTGACAGGAGGATTAATACGCAAGACCCCCTGTAAGAAGGTCTTTACCAGCGAGTGGGTGGCCAGCGGCCTCTGAAACCACACTGACAGAGCTGAGATCTGTCCCTTGATTGTGCTTAGTGCCAGACCTTTATCCACTCCTAGCTGGAGAAAACTTAACACCCTATCAATAGTATATTTGCGGGAATTCCATCTTTTGGATTCACACCAGCCTACGTAGTTCCTCCACACCCTGTAATAAATCACCCTGGAGACCGGCTTTCTAGCCCTAATCAGGGTAGGGATTACCTGCCTAGACAGACCTCTACCCCTGAGAATCAGGGATTCAGCCTCCAGGCCGTCAAATTTAGACGCCGTAATGTAGGGTGGAGGATCGGGCCTCGTGAGAGTAGGTCTGGTTGTAGAGGAAGAGTCCAAGGGTCTCCCACTGCCATCTTCAGGACTAGTGAGTACCAAGTCCTCCGGGGCCAAGCCGGAGCTACTAAAATGACTGGCTTGTGCTCCACTCTGATCTTGCGCAACAGGCGAGGGAGTAACTGTAGCGGAGGGAATGCATATAGAAGTTTGAATTGATGCCAAGGGCAAACCAACGCATCGGTTCCGCAGGCCATAGGATCCCTCGTTCGAGGCACGAACCTGTCTCGTTTCCAGGATGCCATTATATCTACGTCTGGCATTCCCCACCTCTGGCAGATTGTCTGAAAGACCTGGGGATGCAGAGACCACTCCCCTGGTGACAGACTCTGGCGACTTAAGAAGTCTGCCTGCAGGTTGTCCACTCCGGGAATGAATATCGCCGAAATGCAGGGTACATGAACCTCTGCCCACTGAAAAATCAAGCTCACCTCCCTCTGAGCGGCCCGACTCCTGGTTCCCCCTTGGTGGTTTATGTATGCCACCGCCGTGGCATTGTCTGACTGGATTCTCACCGGGAACCCCTTTAATCTGGAGGTCCATGCCAGAAGGGCTAGGCGAGCAGCTCTGATCTCCCAGATATTGATGGGGAGCTGCCTCTCTGCTTTCACCCCAGTTCCCTGGCGAGAGGACCCCTCGAAGACCGCCCCCCAGCCTGCCAGGCTGGCGTCTGTGGTAACTACCTTCCAGACAACAGGGCTGAAGGATTTTCCCTTTAGAAGATTCTGGGGGTTCAACCACCAGGCCAGGCTTTGTCGGACCCTTGATGATAGCGTCAAAGGGGACTCTAAGGCATGTGCCCTCTTGCCCCAGGCTGCTAGAATGGCTGCCTGTAGGACGCGAGTGTGGATCTGAGCGTATGGTACTGCCTCGAACGTGGCCACTAGCTTGCCTAGTAATCGCATACACAGGCGAATAGTTGGTTTTTTCTTGTTTAGAACCAACTGAACCAGCCCCTTGATAGCCTCGATCTTTACCAGGGGCAGGAACACTCTTTGCTGTTCTGTGTCTAACCTCATGCCGAGGTATTCCAACTGCTTTGTAGGCTGGAACGCTGACTTTCCCCGGTTTAGGACCCAGCTGAATTCTTCGAGGTACCGAACCGTGAGGTTTACTGCCTTTTGCAGACCCGGTCGTGAGTGATCTATGATCGTCCAAGTATGCTAGGACTGTGACCCCTTGGATCCTTAAATTGGCCAGAACTGGGGCTAGGATCTTCGTGAATACCCGGGGGGCCGTGGCCAGCCCGAAGGGGAGCGCCCTGAATTGGAAGTGTCGCTGCCCCACCGCGAAGCGTAAAAATCTTTGATGCGACTGAAAGATTGGTACATGAAGGTAAGCATCCTTTATGTCTATGGAGGCCAGAAAATCGTCTTTCTGAAGCGCGGCGGCTGCTGACCGGATGGATTCCATCCGGAAGGAACGAACCTTTAGGTAACCGTTTAACCTCTTTAGGTCCAAGATTGGCCTGACATCGCCGTTGGGCTTTGGTATGACAAAGAGATTGGAATAGAAACCTAGCCCTTGCTCTTGGGCTGGCACCTCTATTATTACGTCCTGGTAGAGCAGGTGATCCAAAGCTGCCAGCATTGAGGCCTTCCTTGCTGGATCCCTTGGTAGCCTTGATTCTTGAAAATGAGGCGGAGGATACCTTAGAAACTCCAGTCTGTAGCCTGTGGTTACAGATGCCCGGACCCATTTGTCGGGGATCTTGGCTTCCCAAACTTCTGAGAAGAAACGAAGCCTTCCCCCCACCCGCGAGAGTGGGGGCGCCCCTTCATAAGGCAGACTTAGGGGCTGTCTCTGTCGGCTTGCGATACCATGGCCTCTTACCCCCAGGGGCCTGTCCCTGCGATCTACTGTTAACGTTGGATCGTGCAGGCGGCCGTCGATACTGCCTGGAATTTGAGGGCCCCGAGACAGGAAAGAGCTGCCTTTTAAATGTAGGACCCCGGAATGTCTTTTTTGACCGGTAAAAGGGTACTCTTGCCATTTGAAATAGTCTGAATATATTTATCCAGATCCTCTCCGAAGAGTCGTCCTCCATGGAAGGGAAACCCTGCCAGAAGCTTTTTGCATGGGGGCTCCGCCGCCCAGTTCTTCAACCATAAGAGCCTTCTCATGTGCACCAAAAATAGTGATAAACGAGAGGCCTGCTGGATGGAATCTTTTATAGCATCTACAGCAAAACACAGAGCTCTGGGAATGTCAGAAAACTCTTCTGCTTGTTGGGTAGGCATGTCCTTTAACATTTCTTTTGTCTGGTCTTTTAACGCCTGACAAACACCAATTGCAGCCACAGCTGGCTGTACCACTGCTCCTGCCGTAGCAAAGGATGCTTTTAAAAGTGTCTCTAACCTTTTATCAACCGGATCTTTAAACATATGTATGTTTTCCACCGGGCAAGTTAGTGATTTATTCACACATGAGATGGCTGCATCCACTATTGGGAGCCTCCACCTCTTGGAGAATCTTTCCTCCATGGGGTAAATGACCGCAAATCTTTTCGGTGGCAGAAAAATCCTGTCCGGCCGTACCCAATCCCGAAAGATCAATTCCTCCAAGAGAGGATGGACCGGAAACACTGCGTTGCTTAACGGAGCTTTCAAAGAGCCCAGAGAGGATACCGGAGGAACCTGAGGCTCTGGCAATGGTAAACTAAATGCCGAGCGGACCATGTCCGTCAAAGACTGTACCCACAGTCTTTCTGTGAGTCTGAAAATGGTTCCTCAGAGGCAGATCCCTCAATCCCTGAACCCTCTTGGTTCAGGTCTAGTTGATCCTCCTGTGATTCCAATTCCTCCGGAGAGAGAATCTCAGCATCTGAGGATACACCTCTTGGTGATGGGGATCTAACCCGTTTCTTACCAGGAATAGCTCTAGCGATCAATGCTGCTATTCTCTCTTCTAGCCCCCCTAGGGATACGGCTAGCATCTCCTCTGTGATAAACAACAGGGCTGGGCTGATCTGGGCCAGCCTCCGCACCAGATCCCCCTAATGGCTCATCCAAGGCACCCTTTATGTTAATAAGTTGCGGGGAAAGTATCGGCATATCATCAGAATCAGAAGGGGCTTTGTTTTTTGGTCTTTTTTGTACCCTTTGACCCCGAGCCTTTGGAAGCCATAATACAAAATCGAGGGACTCCGCCCACACAACAGACTGTAGTGGCCAGGAGTACAAAACCAGAGTTTAGGGGACAATAGATCACTAATGCCCAAAAACTGATGGGATCTCGTATGTTTTCTTTTTTTTTTTTTTTTTTTTAAATATATATTATATATATTTTCTTTTTTTTTTTTTTTTTAGAAACATACAGTGACCCCAAACTTAGTTTGCCAGCCTCCAACCTGTATGCAAAAAGGGGGATTTCTTGGTTTAACAAAAAAGGCATTGGAACAAAGTCCAGCATGTACTACCCCTCTTCCGCCACCGGGAGTCACTGTTCTGCCGCTCTGCGTCCTCTCCTTCTGAAATCAGCCTCAGACTGAGCACTGAAATTGCCTGCTGATCTATAACAGCACAAGGCGCGCCCCTGTATGACGCCGCAGGCACGCCCCCCCCCCCCCCGCCCTCCTGTCTGAACGGCGCGAAAAACGTCTATAAGACGTGCGCGCGCACGCGCGTATGCCGGAACAGGAGGAACATGGAGGAGCCGCGCTGCTGGAGACCCAGGACTGCAGAAACAGGCGGCAGATTCAAACCCCCGGCCAGGTAGGACTCCAAAAGGCCCCTAGGGATCCTTACTAGTCCTAGGAAGAAAGCAGCAGGTTAGCTAGCAACACATTCTTAGACAGGGGAACCTAGTGATGGGGGAAAAAGGTGTCATCCTGTCTCTCTTAGACATAGTGAGCAAGGTTGCCCATGCAGAGCATACTTAGGCTGTCCCCCCTTTTAGGTTACCCCGGAGAGCCTGCTGTCGAACCAAGTCCCGCAGGCTCCCCCTTACCTGCTCCATGCTGCAGGATGTTTGTCCAGCAAACTGATCCAATCTTCTCCCATCTCCGTGGGTAGCGTAGTAGACCTTCAGGCCCTGGGGTCCTATGAAGGTACCCACTGTCCTGGACCTATATAGCACCCTGGCAAACAGGAACTTATGGTTTTTACAAACTCCAAGTCCTGGGCCCAGGGTCCAGCCCTCCAAAGAGGAGCATTATAGGCAAAACCCCACGGTTTGGGGCCCGGGTACTGTCCACTTTGGCACTGAGGCTCCTTGGACAGATCCGGTTAGCCCGCCCTTAATCCCAAGGATGTGGAGCAAAGCTATTCCGTGACCAACACCTAAGACACTGGCGAAAAAACTGAGGGACTCCCTCTAGGGGAGGGGGTTATATAGGGAGGGGACTTCCTGTTTGAGATTGCCAGTGTCCACACCTGAAGGTACTCCATATAACCCATATAGTAATGAATATGCCGCTCTGTGTCCCGTGATGTACGAGAAAGAAAAGCAACAATTTAAAAAGATATATATTTATTACATTTTGCTATAATAAAAATCCCCCCTAGAATAAAAAAAAAATATGTTTTTCATTAGTTTATGCCAATATGTATTCTACATATTTTTGGTAAAAAATTAAACAAAAATGAAAATTGCAATAACCGTATCTAAAAATGAATATTGTATGTTACTAGCAAGGAAGGTGTAAACACTAGAGGGCGATCAAGGAGTTAAGTGTGTCCTAGGGAGTATTTCTAACAGTGGGGAGAGGGGACTGACTGGGAGTAAAGAGAGATCACTGTTCCTGATCACTAGGAACAGACGATCTCTCTGTACTCCCCTGACAGAACAGGGATTTGTTTGTTTACATTCACACAGAGGCAGAACAGAGATCTGTCTAACGATTGCGGATAGCCGGGGGACATCACAGCCGCGAGGCACACGCCTGCTATATCTATTACACAAGGCACTGTATATAGGTGGCGGCTGGTTGGCAAGTGGTTGAACACACTGTACATTGCTGATTGCTAAGGAGGGGACTACAAAGTCCTTAACAACTGATGAGTCATCAGCTGTCAGCAGGGTTCCCCACTGACAGCTGAATGTAAAAAAAAAAAAGAATTGCCAGCAAAAAAAAAGGGATTTTTATAACAGCTTACCTGTAAAATCCTTTTCTTGGAGTACATCACGGGACACAGAGCAGCATATTAATAACTGTGTGGGTTATAGAGCCTACCTTCAGGTGATGGACACTGGCAATCAAGACAGGAAGTTCCCTCCCTATATAACCCCTCCCTTACTGGGAGTACCTCAGTTTTGTAGCAAGCAGTACAGGTCCCCCTGTCCCCAAGAAGAGGGGGGGGGTGCTCTGTGTCCCGTGATGTACTCCAAGAAAAGGATTTTACAGGTAAGCTGTTATAAAAATCCCTTTTTCTTTATCGTACATCACGGGACACAGAGCAGCATATTAATAACTGTGTGGGATGTCCCATAGCAATGCCTACTGAGGGGAGGGAAACCAGAAAAAAAATCGAGTAATATATATATAGGCACCCCCGGGTTCCGGGGATCTAAACAGCAGCCTGCAGGACCGCTTGCCCGAAGGCTAGGTCCGAGCTCCGTGCAACATCTAACTTATAAAACCTTGTAAAGGTATGGACCGACGACCAGGTAGCCGCCCTACAGACTTGAGCCATGGGGGTCTGATGGTGCACTGCCCAAGAGGCGCCCACCGCCCTGGTGGAATGAGCCTTTATGGACCCTGGGGGGTCCTTTCCCCTTAATCCGTAGGCCTGAGAGATGGTCTGCCGGACCCACCTGGCAATAGTGGACCTAGAGGCCGGCTGGCCCTTCCTAGGTCCATCTGGTAAAACAAATAAGACGTCCGTCTTACGGATTTGGGCAGTAGCCCTCAGATAGATTCTGATTGCTCTTACCACATCTAAGGAATGTAGCAATCTCTCTTTGCCAGAAGCCGGATTAGGGAAAAAGGAGGGAAGGATGACATCCTGATTTAAATGGAAACTTGATACCACCTTCGGGAGGAAGGATGGATGAGGACGTAAGACAACTCTGTCCTTGTGGACGACTAAATACGGTTCTCGACAAGAGAAAGCAGCTAACTCAGAGACTCTTCTGGCCGAGCATATGGCCACCAAGAACACTAGCTTTCTAGTAAGTAGTACCAAGGGGATTTCCCTCAATGGTTCAAAGGGCTGTCTCTGCAGAACCGAAAGAACCAGGTTTAGGTCCCAAGGACATATGGGAACTTTAACTGGGGGATTAACCCGCAAGATTCCTTGTAGGAAGGTTTTGATCAAAGAATGGGTGGCCAATGGCCTCTGAAAGAACACGGATAGAGCCGAAATCTGCCCCTTAATGGTGCTGATGGCTAATTTCATATCTACCCCTAACTGAAAAAATTCCAGAATCCTACCAACCATGAACTTGCGAGGATGCCATTTCTTGGCTTCACACCAGGCCACGTAGGCCTTCCAGACCCTGTAATAGATCAATCTTGACACCGGCTTCCTGGCATTAATCAAAGTGGGTATCACCGATTTAGGGATTCCTCTATTCTTCAAAATGTAGGATTCAGCCGCCACGCCGTTAAATTTCACGACGGTAAGGAAGGGTGGCAGATCGGGCCCTGAGTTAGCAGGTCTGGTCGAAGAGGAAGGGGCCATGGGTCCCCTACCATCATCCTTACGATTAGGGTATACCACGACCTTCGGGGCCACGCTGGAGCTATCAAAATAACCGGCTTGCCCTCCCTCCAGATCCTGTGGAGGAGACGGGGCAGAAGCCGAACCGGCGGAAAGGCGTAGATCAAAGAGAAGCGGGTCCAAGGGCACACTAGTGCGTCTGTCTGGCATGCTAAGGGGTCTCTTGATCGGGACACAAACCTGTCCAGCCTTGTATTGAATCTCGACGCCATCAGATCTATATCTGGCATCCCCCATTTGCTGCAAATGTCCTGAAACACCTGGTGATGGAGGCACCATTCCCCTGGCGAGATCTGCCGGCGGCTGAGATAATCCGCCCGCCAATTCTCTACGCCGGGGATGAACACCGCTGAAATGCAAGGAATGTGCCTTTCCGCCCACGTGAGGACCTGATCGACCTCCTTCTGGGCCGCCCGGCTCCGAGTGCCTCCCTGATGGTTTATATAAGCAACGGCAGTGGCACTGTCCGATTGCACTCTGACTGGGCGACCGTATAGCTCTGCTGTCCAGGCCCTCAGGGCTAGCCGGATGGCTCGAATCTCCAACTGGTTGATGGGCAGGTAAGTTTCTGCAACCGACCACCTTCCCTGCTGGGATAGGTTGCCCATTACCGCTCCCCAGCCTGTCAGGCTGGCGTCCGTTGTCACTATTTCCCATATGATTGGGCTGAAGGACCTCCCCTTCTGGAGATTTTGGGGCGATAGCCACCAGCATAGACTTTGACGGACTAGGGGAGACAGAGACATGGGGTGATCCAATGTTTGGGTCTGCTTGTTCCAGGCAGCCAGGATGGCCGCCTGCAGCCTCCTCGAATGGAACTGTGCGTAAGGCACTGCCTCGAACGTGGCCACCAGTTTCCCTAACAGTCGCATACAGAGGCGAACGGACGGTCTTCTTCTGCTCAGAACGGACCGAATCAATGCCCATAGATCGTAGATCTTGGGACGAGGCAAGAAAACCTTCTGATGTTCCGTATCGAACAGCAGGCCGAGATACTCCAATCGCCTTGTTGGACGCAAGACCGATTTGTCTTTGTTTATAATCCAGCCCAGTGACTGGAGATAACGCACCGACACGCGAATTGCTCTCTCTAAATCCAAAGCTGAGCGATCTGTTAACAACAGGTCGTCTAAATACGCTATCACCGAGATTCCCTGAATTCTTAAATTGGCCAACAAGGGGGCCAGGATCTTTGTAAAAACCCTGGGAGCCGTGGCCAACCCGAAGGGCAGGGACACGAACTGGAAATGCTGGTGACCCACCACAAAGCGCAGGTACCTGTGATAGCCTGGAAATATCGGGACGTGCAGGTATGCATCTTTTATGTCGATAGATGCAAGGAAATCTTTGCCTTGTACTGCCGCTGCCACAGAGCGAACCGAGTCCATACGGAAGGACCGGATGTTTAAGAAGCGGTTTAGGCCCTTCAGGTCCAAAATTGGCCTTACGTCGCCATTTGGCTTGGGGACAAGGAAAAGATTTGAGTAGTAACCCAGTCCCCGTTCTGGAACTGGTACCTCCACGATCACCCCCCTGACGTTGGAGGCGATCCAAGGCCGTCAGAAGAGACCTTCTCTTTCCTAGGTCCTTTGGTATGTTTGAGATCAGAAAACGAGGAGGAGGGAAACCCCGAAACTCCAAGCGGTAGCCTGAGGAAACTGTGGAAAGAACCCATTTGTCTAGGATTTCCTCCTTCCAGGCCTCTGAAAACCCCTGAAGCCTTCCCCCCACTCGAGAGAGTGGGGGCGTCCCTTCACAGGGATGCTTTAGGGGCTGGTCTGCCTGTTTTACGGGTCCAAGGCTTTCTGCTACTTGAACCCTGACCCTGGGGTCTGCCCCCCGAGCCCGATCTACCAGAAGGCCGTCGATACTGCCGAGAGCTAGGCGCTGTCGGGGCCGGAGGGGGGGGCCGTTTAAAAGTGGGGCCCCTGATCCTCTTCTTTACCGGTAATAAGGTACTCTTACCGCTAGAGATTTTCTGTATGTATTTGTCGAGATCGTCACCAAATAGCCTTTCCCCATGAAAGGGAAACCCTGCAAGGAGCTTCTTGCAGGGGGTCTCAGCTGGCCAATTTTTCAGCCATATAAGCCTTCTCATATGGACCAACGCCATGGAAAGGCGGGACGCCTGCTGGATGGAATCCTTAATGGCGTCCACAGCAAAACACAATGCTCTAGGTAAATCGGCTAAATCTTGAGCCTGCTGAGGTGGGAGATCCCTCAGGATCTGTTTTGTCTGGTCTTTCAAGGCCTGACAGACCCCTATGGCTGCTATAGCTGGCTGAATAACAGCCCCTGCTGTGGAGAAGGATGCCCTCAACACAGTTTCCAATCGCTTGTCAGCCGGGTCTTTGAACATTTGGATATTATCCACCGGGCAGGTGAGATTTTTATTGACACATGACACCGCCATATCCACTGCGGGGACTGCCCATTTCTTCATGAACCTCTCTTCCATCGGATAGAGGACAGAAAATCTCTTTGGGGTTGCAAACAGTTTGTCCGGGTGAACCCAATCCTGATACATCAGATCCTCCAAGAGGGGATGTGTGACAGAACCCACTGTCACTGTATGTCTTGGAAAGGATTGTGGGCGTGCCTCCTACCGACAGACTATGGGCCAGAAATATACTGGAGACCTGAAGCTGGCATTATTGTGATGTAATGTAATGTTACAGCCCTACACCCCCCACCCCCCCTCCTCTTGTTGCTGGACACAGACAATGGAGAGTGGACTGCAGACGTCTCTCCGCAGGGGGTGTGTATTGAGAAGCTAGGCTGCCTGCTTACCATAATCTCATTAGGTTTCTGTACACTGTTTCAATGTCCAAATGTTCTGTTCCCATTTATTGTTCCTTGTCCCCCTCCCCTCAGACAAGGCAAAGGGGAGTGTCCCTTACTGTGTGTAAAACTGTATAGTTTGGATTTTAATAAACAGTTAAGCTCTGGATGTGTAACCCTCAACATGTGTGGATTGTCTCGTGATTGAGGGGTTAAGGGCTGGTTATGGCGAATCTGCAGGCTGCGGGTGCGTTTGGAGGACAGGAGACACAGGTCTGGCGGATGTGCCCAGCAGGGGTACTTGAGGTTGTCACAGGATGTATCGGAAACACTGAGCCTGATTGTGGGACCTTTAAGGAACCCAACGAAGAGACTGTGCTGACAGCCGGCAAGGGCCGGGGTAGCTTAAAAGCTGAATGCACCATGTCCGTTAAGGACTGGACCCAAAGCCTTTCTGTCTGAGTGGCAGAAAACGGCTCCTCTAAGGTGGAGTCTTCTGAATCAGCTGTCTCTGGCTCATCCACCTGGTCCCCCTCTGAAAGGGAATCCTCCCTGTCCAGGGATTGTACCCCTGGAGAGGGGGACCTGGCCCGCTTTCTTTCGGGCAAAGCGGCTGCAATTAATGCAGTCAATCTTTTCTCCAATCCCCCAAGGGTGGAGGCCAACACCTCCTCTGTAACATAGACAGGAGGCGCCTGGGTTAGGCTGGCAACAGCTCCTAAGGAACCCAATGGCTCAACTGGAGGGCCCAATTCTGGTGCCTCAAGGGAGACGGGTGTCATAGAGGCCTGTCCCTGATCCTCAGACCCCGATGGGGAGCCCTTTTGCTTCTTTGCATTTTTGGCGGTTTTTGCTGTCCCAGACCCCTTAGGAGCCATGTTCCTGTCTGGAGGACTGCTTATCAGGACACCCACCAATCAGACACAGAAAGGGTCACTCTAAGGATAAACCCTGAGTCCTCCTTGTCTGAACAGTTACCAAACACTGTTGCTGGGCTACTGGGCCAATCCAACACACCCTACTGAGGAACCGAGTGTTCAGGGTTAAGGGGAGTCCTCGCTGAAGGAGACTGCTCTCTTTGCTGAGTCCACACCATCAAAGGTTCTCAGAGCCACAGGATAACCCACCGCTCTGTGTCCTGCCTGCAGACTGACACAAGTGAGCTTTATACTCCCTGCCGTCTGTATCCGGGTGGGCGTCACACCTGCCCCTCCCCCCCCAAAAGCGTGCACACACGCACCACACACACGCGCCACAGCCGCGCGCACACAGACGCACGCACAGACGCGCGCGCACCAGACGCGCGCGCACCGACGCGTAGGCGCGCGCCCGCACGCCAACCGGAGGACAGCGAGGAGGAAGGGGGTGACTGCCCAGGCAGGAAACAATCCAGGACTCAGCAATCTAACCCGGGCTGAAGAAGCGAACCGACAGGTAACAGTTTACACTTAACAACCATGTAAGTAGAAATGTAGGATTGCCCAGGGGATAACCATATGGGGAATAGAAGCCATCCTGCCTAGTATAGACATAGTGGACAACATTGCCTCTGCGATCAGCATAACAGGCCACCCACAGACCCCGAATAAACTGGAGGACCTACTGTCGGACCAAGTCCCGCAGGTCCCCCACTTACCTCTCCACGCTGCAGGGTTTTGCCTAAGCAAGAGGCCCAATCTTCACCCCTCACCGTGGGTATTGCCAAAGACCTTCAGGGACCGGGGACCATCAGTAGGAACACCACTCCCCTGGACCTATAAAGCACCCTGGCATCAGAAGCACTTAGCCATGGAATAGGCCAGAGCTCTGGAGCCCAGAGTCCAGCCCTCAATGAGAGAGGCGTTATAGGCTAAACCTCGTTCTTCCAGCGAGGCCCGGGTACCGTCCACCTTGGCTATGAAGCACTTTGAACGGATCCGGAATTCAAGCCTGCTTCAGTCCAGACAGGACTCCCAAGCAAGAGCTTTGCAAACGTGACCAACACCCAAGACACTGGCGAAAAAACTGAGGTACTCCCAGTAAGGGAGGGGTTATATAGGGAGGGAACTTCCTGTCTTGATTGCCAGTGTCCATCACCTGAAGGTAGGCTCTATAACCCACACAGTTATTAATATGCTGCTCTGTGTCCCGTGATGTACGATAAAGAAAATATTGCAATAAAAACCGGCGTCCCCCCCAGGTCCTTTAGGTCTAGTATGGCCAATTATTTTAAAATAGTGTGGGGTCCCCTCAAAATCCATACCAGGCCCTTATGCGAGCAGGCAGCCTAGCATGTCAGGAAAAGGAGGGGGACAAGTGAGCACCCAAACCCCCCCCCCCTTCAACCATACCAGGCTGCATGCTATCAACATGGGGGGGATGGGTGCTTTGGGGCAGGGGGCTCTGCATAAATTATGTCATACATACAGGAGCCTTTATTAAAAAAAAAATTTCATCTGGGAGGTAGGGGGGGGCTTTCTCATCTAAGCACACCTTCCAGCCTGCATGCCTGAGCTAAGGCCAGATGGATTTCAGGAAGTAAATAATATATATAGTTAAGTTCCACTGTAATGTCCATTATGTCACATGTTAAAGTGTGTTTTAACCTCTTGCGGACCGCACCGTGTAAAAACACTGCGGCAGGGCAGGCCGCTTTGTGCCGAATTACGTATGTGTATGTGATTCAGGATTTCCAGGTGGGGGCTTGCGTGCCGGCCTCCCCATCTGTGCTGGCATTCCGTACAGCACAAGTCAGTCAGGAGGTCCCAGCCAATGATTTATGACCAGGATCTGCAACAGGACAATTATTAGTCGTACACTCCACAAATCTGGCCTGTATAAAAGAGTGGCAAGAAGAAAGCCATTGTTGAAAGAAATACATAAGAAGTCCGGGACTGAGGGGACACAGAAAACATATGGAAGGTGGTGCTCTGGTTAGATGAGACCAAAATTACCAGTTACTTACTGGTAGCTGGATTTCTACGAAGTCTTACAGGACGGCACCCTGAGAGTAGACTGGCTCACCTGACAGGAAACACAATCAAAATGAGGTTTAAAAGGCCCCACCCCTCCCGTGTGCCTCAGTTTAAGATAAGTAACCGCTCTTTAGAACACGGTATAGACAGAAACTAAGAAAAAAAAGGAGGAATTTAGATAGAAGTAAAAAGGGAGGGAAGTAGGCCTGCCGTCCTGTAAGACTTCGTAGAAATCCAGCTACTGGTAAGTAACTGGTAATTTCTCCCTCGTCTTCCAGGACGGCACCCTGAGAGAAAAGCAAGTAATCCTCAGGCCTACCTTAGGGCGGGACCACCGTCTGTAAGACCTTCCTACCAAACATGAGGTCTTGAGGAGACAGCAGTTCGACTCTATTATGTCTGAGGAACGTATTCCGGCTGGACCAGGTTGCCGTTCTACAGATCTGCTCTATGGAAGCTCCTGCCCTTTCTGCCCAGGAGGTTGCCAGAGACCGCGTGGAATGAGCCTTAATAACAGGAAGTGGCCTACCTGCCTGTGTGTAGGACAAGGAGATAGCCTGCCTAATCCATCTGGAGATGGAAGTCTTAGTTGCCTGTTGACCCTTTTTCTTCCCTGAGAAATTAACTAAAAGGTGAGGGGAAGTTCTGAACTCACTAACCCTCTCTAGGTAAACTAAAAGGCAGCGTCTTACATCCAGGCAATGGAAAGTGGCTTCCTTTTCATTGCTGGGATTTGCGCAAAAAGAAGTAAGTATCACTTCCTGAGACCTATGGAACCTGGTTGCCACCTTGGGAAGGATCCTGAGTCAAAATAACCCTATCTTCAAAAACCCGCAGAAAGGGTTCCTTGATAGAAAAAGCATGCAAGTCTCCAACTCTCTTGGCAGACGTGATGGCTAACAAAAAGGTAAACTTAATTGTAAGAAATTTTACAGAAATGCTGTCTATAGGCTCAAATGGTGCCTTAGTCAGCTGCTCCAGGACCAGGGAGAGGTCCCATGAGGGAACCCTGGAAATCTGCACAGGAGAGAGTCTGTCCCTAGCTGTCAGGAATCTCTTGATGAGAGGGTCCGCTGAGAGGCTCTTCTCCAAAAAGTATGATAAAGCTGCCACTTGGACTCTTAGAGTTCTGGTAGCTAAGCCTAGTTCCACGCCGTCCTGAAGGAACTCCAGGATGGCGGGAGTTTTGGGAGAAGAGATCTGCTTTGTGATGCACCAACGCGAAAAGACTGTCCAGACCTTTGCGTACATGTGTCTGGTGACCTTCTTGCGGCTGGATAGTAGGGTATCTATGACTCTATCCGAGCAGCCCTTCTGCTGCAAGTTCCGCCTCTCAAGAGCCATGCCGTCAGGCTGAAGAACCCTGGGTTCGAATGAGAGATCGGACCCTGCCGCAGGAGATCCGCTCGGAGAGGAAGGGGAAGCGGGGGAGCTAGAGACCAGAGCTTCAGAATGGGAAACCAGGATCTCCGGGGCCACCAAGGAGTGATTAGGATTAATTTGGTTTCCGAGGAGGCCAACTTTTGTAAGACCCTTGGGATCAGATTCAGCGGGGGGAAAAGCGTAAGCCAGATGGAAGTCCAAGGCCTGGGTTAGCGCATCCACCCCCTGAGAACCCTGTCCCTGCAAAAGGGAAAAGAATCTGTTCACTTTTCTGTTTTCCCTGCAGGAAAAAAGATCTATCTCCGGAACCCCGAACCGCCGACAAACCCAGTCGAAGGTTTCCTGGCACAATTCCCACTCCCCCTGAAAAATGGGTCGACGACTCAGAAAGTCGGCTTCCAGATTGGTGGCTCCCCTTATGTGGATTGCCAGAATAGAGGGTACTCTCTGTTCCGCCCAACCCAGGATCTCCAGGGAGAGTGTCAGGAGAGATTGGGACCTGGTGCCTCCCTGTCTGTTCAGAAAGGCGACTGTCATAGCATTGTCGGAATGGACCAGGACATCCTTGCCCTGAATTCTTTCTTCGAATGCCCTCAGAGCTTCTCCCACTGCCAGTAATTCTCGATAGTTGGAGGAGGTCCGCCTTTGATGTGGATCCCAGGATCCCTGAGCCCGCAGTTCTTGTACATGGGCTCCCCAACCCCAAGCACTGGCGTCCGTAGTGACCTTCACTGGATTGGTCTGACTCCACGGACGGCCCTTCAGGAGGTTTTGGTGGTGAAGCCACCAATCTAGGGAGTCCTTGACTAGGATCGGGAGTGTCTTCCTTTCCGTTCCAGGTGGAGAGGAGGAACCTCTGAAGTGGTCTTGCGTGTAGTTGGGCCCAGGGGACCGCCGGAATGCAAGCGGTCATCCGACCCAACAGCTTCATGATCTCTCTGAGGGAGGGATTTTCTGTAGCCACTAAAGACCCGATCGTCATCACAAGCCTCTGGAACTTCTCTTGGGGAAGAAAAAGCTTCTTTTCTCGGGAATCTATGATAACCCCCAGGTATGCCTTCCGCTGTTCCGGCAGAAGGGAGGACTTTTGCTTGTTGATTATCCAACCAAGCGACTCCAGAGTGGTCATGACGACGGTCAGGTCCGAAAGGAGCTGATCCTGACTTGGGCTGAAGAGCAGAAGGTCGTCTAGATAGGGGACGAGGGAGACCCCCTTCAGATGTAGATGAGCCATTACCTCCGCCAGGACCTTCGTAAACACCCTTGGGCTGGAGGCCAGACCAAAGGGGAGGGCAGCAAATTGCCAGTGCTGAATTCCCTGTGCGGAGGCGAGGGCAAATCTCAGAAACCTCTGATGTCCCGGAAAAATCGGGACATGCAGGTAGGCGTCCCTCAAATCTATGGTCGCCATAAAGACGCCTTCTAACAAAAGACCCCTGAGGCTGTGAACACTCTCCATCCGGAATCTTTTGTAGAGGAGATGGGAGTTCAGGGATTATCAATCTGAACTTGCCGTCCGGCTTGGGAACGACAAAACTGTGGGAGTATACTCCCTGACCTTGTTGGTCTGGTGGGACTGGGATTATGACCCCCTGTTCTGCCAGATTTGCAATATTCTGGGAGAGGCCTACGGCCTTGCTGGAGTCCCCTGGGAGGTGAGTGAGGAGAAAGGTCGGGGGGGGGGGAAGCTCTCTGAACTCTAAATGGTAACCCTCCCTGATTATCTGCAGGACATGGGGACTCTGGGTTATGCTCTCCCAGGCAGGAAGAAACCTGGAGAGCCCGCCCCCCCACCTTCCCGTCACTTGGTGTCCTTTCCGGATGGCTTGGGACTGGAAAAAAGGATCCCCCCTTTTGGTCTATCTTTACCAAAGGTCCAACGTCGGCTGGTGGATGGTCTTTTGTCCGGGGCCGGAATCTTTCTCTGGCTGGGACGAAAGGACCGCTTCCTACTCTGCCTGGGTTTTGAAGGGAATTTATTCCCCTTCTCAAAAGACCTGGACAAAGCCTGATCTAAAGCATCCCCAAACAAGAGGGAACCCTTGAAGGGGAGTGCACATAGGCGGCGTTTAGAGGCAAGATCACCCCTCCAGGTTTTTAGCCAGACGGCCCTCCTAGAGGCATTAATAAGGGCCCCGGTCTTGGCTGAGGCGCGAACGGTTTCCACCGCCGCATCTGCCAAGTAGGCCACTGCCCCGCTAATAAGCTGGAGGGAATCTCATATCTCCTTTGTCTTGGAAGAACTGGGGAGATGGTCTAGAAGCCTGGAAGTCCAGGCGTCGGCATTTCTTGCCACGCAGGCTGAGACCAATGCAGGACCAAGGGCGGCTGCATTGGCTTCCCATGTTCCACGGAGAGAAGTGTCGGTACACCTATCCATGGCATCCTTTAAACTGCCTGTGTCCTCAAAGGAAAGGTCTGACTGTCTGGAGACCTGAGCCAAGGGGGCATCAAGCTTAGGGACCTTAAAAAAGGTGTCTACTACCTCCGCCTTAAAGGGACAGCGGCGTTTCCAAGTTTTGAAACTTGGTAAGCTTTTTTCAGGTTCTGCCCACTCCCTGAGGATTATGTCTTTTAGTGACTGATGGACAGGAATGGTCTTGGTTTGAGGTTTTATTAAACCCATGTACATCCTGTCCTGGGCTGAGACCTGCTCTGCTGGTTCTTGAATATGCTCGGTAGCATAAACAGCTGCTAGAAGGCCCTCCATATCATCAGCAGGAAACATGTATTTTCCTGTCCTGGCATCCTCCTCCTCCTCTTCCTCCTCCTCCGCCTGGCTGTCAACCAGGGTTTCACTACGCAAGGTCAACTCGGACTCCTCAGAATCCGAGGGGTACACTCTACGAGCCTGTAGGGGTACAAACGGACGAGAGGCAGAAGAGGATTCCTGGGAGGAGGGGCCCGGAACCGGAGAATCAATGTCTCTCTTATTTAGGGAAGATTGAAACTCCTTTAGGGTGGATAGCATTTCGTTCTGAACCGAGAGAAATTGCTTCATAATCTGTGAGGTCTCCTTCCCTGTTAGTTTACAGATGCACTTAGAACAGAATGGCTTGTTATGCTCAGCTGGTAATTTGTCACTACAATTGCCACACTTCCTAACACGCTTAGGAGGCTTAGCCACTCTGCTGGACTCCCCCTGGGCAACAGGGTCTTCTCCTAAACATATCAGGGAGAAACATATGCCCATTAGCCCTCAACCTCCAGGATTAGGGGAGGGGGGGGTTGTTTGGGAGAAAAAAAAAACCCTAAGAAAAAGGAAGGACTCACCCTTGGTGGTTTCCTCTGCAGCCATGGGAAACAGACGGTCCTCCTCCATAGTAGCGTCTTGTGCCAAAAAAAGGGCTTCCATGAACACGCTCTGAGGCCGCCAGGCCCCTCTATCTCCCTGGCTGCTCTATAGTGCGCCCCGATGGCCTGCAGCATTCGTCCGGTGGGGGCCAACATCTTGCCGCGCGGGAGCGGAACGACGTCACGGCGCCGTGCGCGTCATCAACAGGTGCCCGGATGCTCCTGGCGCCACTCGGAGCGGCGCCTAACTACCCGCCATGCGGTCCAGCAAAGCCCCCGGACGGAGCCAGCAGGAAGGGGGAGGCCTTAGCCCAACCTCCAAGGTAGGGAATCAGGCGGGGGGAGAGAGGATGTGGCCTCTTCAGAGCACTGGAGAGCCCTGCCCTCCTAGGAGGCTCCGGCGTCCAGGGGAGTAAGTGTCTTCTCCTGTTCCCCCCCTGAACTAAGACGAAGGGGAAACCCCCCGGGGGGGTAGCAAGCTACACCGGACCCAACGACACCCAGTACCTGCGGTCCGGGCTCCGGGGGGGGACCACCAGCCCCAGGCCTTAGGTCACAAGGAAAAAAAACAAACGTTTCGCTGAAAGGGAAACACAATCAGAACTGAGGCACACGGGAGGGGTGGGGCCTTTTAAACCTCATTTTGATTGTGTTTCCTGTCAGGTGAGCCAGTCTACTCTCAGGGTGCCGTCCTGGAAGACGAGGGATAAATGTAACTTTTTGGCCTATAAGCAAAATGTTATGTGTGGTGGAAAATTAACACTGTACATCACCCTGAACACACCATGCGCACCCTGAAACATGGTGGTGGCAGCATCATGTTGTGGGGATGTTTTTCTTCAGCAGGGACAGGGAAGCTGGTCGGAGTTGATGGGAAGATGGATGGAACCAAATACAGGGCAGTCTTAGGCCGCGTACACACGATCAGTCAAAACCGATGAAAACGGACTGAAGGTCCGTTTCATTGGTCCAAAACGATCGTGTGTGGGCCCCATTGGTCAGTTATCCTTCCGTCAAAAAAAAGAGAAGTTGCTTTAAAATGTAACCGATGGACGCCTAACCGATAGGTCAAAACCGATCGTTAGTATGCAAAAGCATCAGTTAAAAAGCCGCGCATGCTCAGAATCAAGTCGACACATGCTTGGAAGCATTGAACTTCATTTTTTTCAGCACGTCGTCATGTTTTACGTCACCACGTTCTGATACGATCGTTTTTTTAACCGATGGTGTGTAAGCACATCAGACCATCAGTCAGCTTCATCGGTTAACCGATGAGAAGAGTTCTTCGGACTCTTCTCATCGGATGGACTGATTGTGTGTACGCGGCCTTAGAAGAAAACCTATTGGAGTCTGCAAAAGACTTGAGACTGGGGTGGAGGTTCACCTTCCAGCAGGACAATGACCATAAACATACAGCCACAGCTACAATACAATGGTTTAGATGAAAGTATATTAATGTGTTAGAATGGCCCAGTCAAAGTCCAGACCTGAATCCAATTGAGAATCTGTGGCAAGACTTGAAAATTGCTGTTCACAGACGCTCTTCATCCAATGTGACAGAACTTGAGATATTTTGCCAAGAAAAATAGGCAAAAATGTCACTGGTTTAGATGTACAGAGCTGGTAGAGACATCTCCAAAAAGACTTGCAGCTGTAATTGCAGAGAAAGGAGGTTTTACAAAGTATTGACTCAGAGGGGCTGACTACAAATGCACGTCACACTTTTCACATATTTATTTGTAAAACCATTTATCATTTTTCTTCCACTTCACAATTATGTTCTACTTTGTGTTGATCTATCACATAAAATCCATTTAAGTTTTTGGTTGTAACATGACAAAATGTGGAAAATTTCAAAGGGTATGATTACTTTTTCAAGGCACTGTACAACTAAAATCTATTTTAGGTAACTTCTGGGAAATATAATAATAATCAAATACATTTTTAAATACTGTCAGAACTGAAATCTGTCTATATAGTCTTGTGAGCGGCATACCTTGTTCTACGATTGTATGCACTAAAAGCCAGTCAGGCTCAAATGTACTGCATAATGTGTGCAAACGAACCCCGTTTTTAACGCATACTGTTACGACAGGATAATTTGGTCGGTAAGTTGAGCTGGGAATTTTCTTTGGTTTTGTTTGACATGTGTCCTCCTTCCATGTGCTCCTTGCTGCCAAGGCCAGTTATTATAAGTGAGGGCAGTGGCCATTTGTTTGGTGTAATATTGGTGAGAGGACGAACTGGACACCTTCACTGCCATTATACTATGTGCTGGGTGTCCACTGTACCCCTATGCCTTTAATGAGGGGTGGGCTCCTTCCGGCCTTACTTTCGGTGACAGACTCACCCGAGACAGAGGCTTTTGGAGGGGACTGAATTGCTAGCCTCTTGCCTACCGTCTATGGGCCCTGGCATTTGAGGGATTTACAAGCATTTAGGAAGATGTTATGTTATGTAATTCAAAAGGACATTATTAAGGAGGCCATGATGGTGTCTGTCAGTGTGGGACTCATATAGCAGATGTATGTAAAAGGAATGCTGATTAATGAGATCTGGAAACCCCTGGGTCTCTTGATGTCTACTAGTGTGGCTTCTAAGAGTCTTTCACCCATTGTTGTTTGTGCTAATTAACCCTGCTATTATATGAAACTACCCTGAAGGGTCATATCTCCGAGTCATCTAGTCTGGGTAAAATGATTAGTAAACTAGGTCATGTTAATTAGGTTTCTGGTTAAAGTTTGTATTGTCATCCTGCTGTATATATTTGTGTGTCATCTCAAATAAATCACTTCTTGTTCAGCAACCAAATGAGTATTGTCTTGATTGTGGTTGTCAGCGGTTGGAATATCTGATATCTATATTCAGACTGGGAGGCGGCGGTATATGACAAAAGCACTCAAGCGGAGTGAGGGACGTTTGGTTACACTTGTGCTCTGCCTATCCATTATAATGCATGTGCTTCCACTACGGTGGCTCTCAAAAATTAGAGTTAGGACTACTGATATTATTGGGGTGCCATGGAGGGGCTCTACAGCTTACTCATGTATTTACAAATGTGTGCAAATGTTGGTTTCCGGCTGGTCGGTAAGTTGAGCTGGGAGGACTTCATCAGTGTGCCAATGCTCTTTTACTATCCAATGAGCAGACGGGTGACAAAGGAAGTTGCAAATGCAAATTTGCAGTTAAGGGAGGGTGTGAGAATTACAAGACTTTCCAAACAGCCCCCGTTTATGTAATTCAAGTATTTAGATGTTTGACTGCATTTCCTCTTTTAGGGCTAGTGTACACTAGTGTTAGCCCTCTGAAGAGAAGTGGACTTATTTTCAGAGGTTGTTTGACAAGTAGTGAGGAGACATTGGGGTTGATTTACTAAGTCTTAGCTTGAAAGCTCTATCGAACAGGGCTCTATGATTCCTACTATATTTAAATTTATTGTAATTGTACTGTCTGCCCTTATGTTTTAAAGTGCTCCATAAGGCCCCTTTCACACGGGCACCTCAGTTTGCTGGACTCTCCTTGCTCGACGGGAAATTGCTCCGCTAATCCACACTGATCAGGTGGATGACAGGTTTGATATGTGTATGCCTTCGCGCTATGTGAAGCAATTAAAGTGCAAATTAACTAAAATAGCAATGAATAAATCGATATAACAGTTGCTGCAAAACCTAAGAGTGTTTACATAACACAAATTAACAATCAGGTGATAATAAATGATCTTGCGCTACTAAAAAAAAAATAAAGTTTTATCCAAATCCAATATCAAATTAAATACACGTGCCTTAAATAGGATAAAACTGTGAAATCTATATAGAAATCTGTGTAATCAAGTCCAAAAAGTGCATAAAGTGCCAGAGTGAATAGGTGTAAGTAAAACAACAATCCGTGAGTAGTCCAGTGTTCACAGTATTCGTGTGGGTGTCACTCCGTGGGAAAAAAACAGCCTCACAGGCCTCTCACCTCACTGCCACAAAATAACTGCATCTAATACCCTCAGGTATCTCCAATATTCTTGTCAGGTATACTGGGTTGGTAGACATCCGGGTCCTCACAGAGCCAAACACATAACTATACCAACTCGGGAAACAAAAGTGGAGAAAGAGAGACTCCCATAGTGTAGTAATAACAGACAACGATAATTTATTAAAAGTAATCTCCTTACATCAAAGGCATAAAAAACAGCTTAAAAACAAACGGCATAAGCCGGATCCTCACGTCACTCCAGGTGTCCGTCAATCCCTACGCGTTACGGCAACTGCCTTCAAGAGATGAAGGCAGTTGCCGTAACGCGTAGGGATTGACGGACACCTGGAGTGACGTGAGGATCCGGCTTATGCCGTTTGTTTTTAAGCTGTTTTTTATGCCTTTGATGTAAGGAGATTACTTTTAATAAATTATCGTTGTCTGTTATTACTACACTATGGGAGTCTCTCTTTCTCCACTTTTGTTTCCTGAGTTGGTATAGTTACAGTAGGTGACTGGGATATTGTGTCAATCTCGCTCCCTTTCTCGGCGAGATTGAGCACTTGCGAGCCCCATCGCGAGAGCCAGCGCCGAGCTGGCTTGCCGCGATGGAGACAAAGCCGTCATAGAAGCGACGGGGATCCGACATTCCCGCCAATTCTACACGTGGGCGGAGTTATGAATCCTGAAGGAGAAATCCCCCCGCCGGATTTAAAAAAAAAATCCGGCATGGGTTCCCCCCTCAGGAGCATAACGGGCCCTTAGGTCTGTTATGGGTTGCAAGGAGACCCCCCTACGCCGAAAAAACGGCGTGGGGGTCCCCCCACAATCCATAACAGACCCGTATCCAAAGCACGCCGGCCGGCCGGTCAGGAAGGGAGTGGGGGCGAGCGAGCGCCCCCCCCCCCCTCCTGAGCCGTACCGGGCAGCATGCCCTCAACATGGGGGGGTCAGGTGCTCTGGGGTAGGGGGCGCACTGCGGCCCCCCACCCCAGAGCACCCTGTCCCCATGTTGATGAGGACAGGGCCCCTTCCCGACAACCCTGGCCGTTGGTTGTCGGGGTATGCGGGCGGGAGGCTTATCGGAATCTGGAAGCCCCCTTTAATAAGGGGGCCCCCAGATACCGGCCCCCCACCCTAAGTGAATAAGTATGGGGTACATTGTACCCCTACCCATTCACCTGCAAAACAAAAGTTTAAACACAAATAAACCACACAGGGTATTGAAATATTTTATTAGTTGGCCGCCGGGGGGGGGTGTGTATGATCGCTTTTATAAAAGCGCCCCCCTCCGGCGGGCTTCTGTGGGGGGTGGGTGCCGCCGTCTGGTTCTTTTCCGCCGCCGGGGGGGCGCTTTGATAAAAGCGCCCACCACCCGGCGGGCTTCTTTCGACGTCTTCGGCGGCGGGGGGGTCTTCTCCCACTCTCCGGGGTCTTCTCCGCTCTCCGGGGGTCTTCTGCCGCTCTCCGGGGGTCTTCTGCCGCTCTCCGGGGGTCTTTTCCGCTCTCCGGGGGTCTTCTTCATCTTCAGGACTCGCCGCCGCTATCCTCGTGTGTAAGCTCAATTACTAGCAGCGGCGAGTCCCCTCTTCTGTGACGTCTTCATCTTCTTCTTCTTCTCCAGATGTTGACACGACGCTTCCTCCCGCTGTTATGCCCGGGGCGCGGCTCGCAGCGAATTATATAGGCCTGTCTTGTGACGTCGCAGTCCCATCATGCTCCGGTAGGTAGCACGTGGTACCTACCGGAGCATGATGGGACTGCGACGTCACAAGACAGGCCTATATAATTCACTGCGAGCCGCGCGCCGGGCATAACAGCGGGAGGAAGCGTCGTGTCAACATCTGGAGGAGAAGAAGAAGAAGATGAAGACGTCACAGAAGAGGGGACTCGCCGCCGCCAGTAATTGAGCTAACACACGAAGATAGCGGCGGCGAGTCCTGAAGATGAAGAAGACCCCCGGAGAGCGGAGAAGACCCCCGGAGAGCGGCAGAAGACCCCCGGAGAGCGGAGAAGACCCCCGGAGAGCGGGAGAAGACCCCGGAGAGTGGGAGAAGACCCCCCCCGCCGCCGAAGACGTCGAAAGAAGCCCGCCGGGTGGTGGGCGCTTTTATCAAAGCGCCCCCCCCGGCGGCGGAAAAGAACCAGACGGCGGCACCCACCCCCCACAGAAGCCCGCCGGAGGGGGGGCGCTTTTATAAAAGCGATCATACACACCCCCCCCGGCGGCCAACTAATAAAATATTTCAATACCCTGTGTGGTTTATTTGTGTTTAAACTTTTGTTTTGCAGGTGAATGGGTAGGGGTACAATGTACCCCATACTCATTCACTTAGGGTGGGGGGCCGGTATCTGGGGGCCCCCTTATTAAAGGGGGCTTCCAGATTCCGATAAGCCTCCCGCCCGCATACCCCGACAACCAACGGCCAGGGTTGTCGGGAAGGGGCCCTGTCCTCATCAACATGGGGACAGGGTGCTCTGGGGTGGGGGGCCGCAGTGCGCCCCCTACCCCAGAGCACCTGACCCCCCCATGTTGAGGGCATGCTGCCCGGTACGGCTCAGGAGGGGGGGGGGGCGCTCGCTCGCCCCCACTCCCCTCCTGACCGGCCGGCGTGCTTTGGATACGGGTCTGTTATGGATTGTGGGGGGACCCCCACGCCGTTTTTCGGCGTAGGGGGGTCTCCTTGCAACCCATAACAGACCTAAGGGCCCGTTATGCTCCTGAGGGGGGAACCCATGCCGGATTTTTTTTTAAAATCCGGCGGGGGGATTTCTCCTTCAGGATTCATAACTCCACCCACGTGTAGAATTGGCGGGAATCCGCGTCGGATCCCCGTCGCTTCTATGACGCGCTCGCTGGAATGTGCTTTTACTATTCCAGCGAGTGCGAGATATCGGCAGCCTGTCGCCGAGATTCAGCGCGATGCTGGCGTGCTAAAAACACAATCTCGGCGGCAGGCACTGTATGTGTTTGGCTCTGTGAGGACCCGGATGTCTACCAACCCAGTATACCTGACAAGAATATTGGAGATACCTGAGGGTATTAGATGCAGTTATTTTGTGGCAGTAAGGTGAGAGGCCTGTGAGGCTGTTTTTTCCCACGGAGTGACACCCACACGAATACTGTGAACACTGGACTACTCACGGATTGTTGTTTTACTTACACCTATTCACTCTGGCACTTTATGCACTTTTTGGACTTTATTACACAGATTTCTATATAGATTTCACAGTTTTATCCTATTTAAGGCACGTGTATTTAATTTGATATTGGATTTGGATAATACTTTATTATTTTTTAGTAGCGCAAGATCATTTATTATCACCTGGATGACAGGTTTGTCTCCACTCACTGTGCACAGCAAAGACGAACCCAGTCCCGCTCTCCTCTATGGGGAGATTGGATGAAAAAACAGCCGCCCATTTCATTCAATCATATCCGATCCGCCAGACAGATGGGTAAATAGGACTACCACCTACCTAAATTTTGCAGACGGATTGGATAAAGGCTGTAGTCAGCAGACATATGTCTGCTGACTTCCGCAAATTCCTTAGGGATGAATGAAGGGTTCGATCAGGTCCACCTGAAAAACTGACAGACAGACAGACCTGTTTGGACAGTCTGTGTAAAGGGCCCTAAACTGTCTTTGCTATACAAATCCTATACAATAAAAATAAGACCCCTTTCAGGCACTTTAGCGCTAGAAATAGGCTCCCATTCATTCAAGTGTGACCTTTCACACTGGGGTGGTGCGCTTGCGGGACGCGTCAAAAAGTCCTGCAAGCAGCATCTTTGGGACAAGTTGGTAGCGCTGTATTTAGCGCCCCCACAAGCTCTGCCCATTAAAGTGAATGGGCAGAGCTTTCAAAGTGCCTGAAAAGTGCTTTGAAAGTGACGCAAGACTGGAGTCTATAACCCTTTTTTGGGGGTTAAAAGTGCCCCCCTAGCGAGTGAAAAGCGGTACAATGGTCCCGCTTAAACAACGCTAAAGCTCTGCTAAAACCAGAGGCGCTTTAGCGCAAATTGTCGACGATGTCCCATACTCTAAAAGACATGCGGTAGCTTAAAGCGGAGTTCCACCCAGGAAAAAAAACATTTGGCCAAAAGTCCTAAAAAAAAAAAAAAGTGAAAAAAAAAAAAAAATTATACTTACCCGAAATACCTGTTGCTATGCGGAAGTCCATAATCTGCCTCATCCGCACCGCTGTGTGATTTCTTTTTCTCCTTCTCCTAGTGAATGGGGCGCGCTGCTTTCTGGGAACTGTGTGTGTTCTCAGAGAGCAGCCGCCCATTCACAAGCCGGCACGAGACTCACACAGGCGCAGTAGGAAATGGGCAGTGAAGCCGTAAGGCTCCACTGCCTGTTTACCCTAGTGTGAATGGTGGCACGGGACCTGCATCAGTCGTGGGATCGGCATCGTGGGGGCCATCAGCGTGGGCAAGTAGGACAGGTAAGTGTCCTTATTAAAAGTCAGCAGCTACACTGTTAGTAGCTGCCGACTTAAAAAAAAAAAAAAATTGCGGGTGGAATCCCGCTTTAATCAGATCCTGTCTAAATTGGCCCTAGTATGTGAATTAGGGTCCTTAGGTTCTCAAGCTCTTCGAGGGCAAGGACTGTGGACATACAATGTATATGTAAAAGTGCTGCGAAAATTGATGGCGCTATATAAATACCTGAAATGAAAAAAAAACTGGTGCAGCTGTGCATGGTAGCCAATCAGCTTCTAACTTATGCTTGTTCAATTAGAGTCGGTTCACACTGGGGCGACTTGGGATCCGACTTGAGGTCGCCTCAAGTCGTCCCAAGTCGCGCTGTAGAGAAAAGCAATGTAAGTGAATGGGAGCGGTGTTAATACACACTACTCAAGTCGCTCCGACTTCAGAAAAGGTTCCTGTATGACTTCAATCCGACTTCTACCCATTGATTTCAATGGAAGTCGCCTCCAAGTCTGATCACTGTCTTAACTGAAGCGACCTTTCAGCAAGATAACCTACATTTCTTAGGCAAACGCCTCCCTCCCCCTCCCTCTCCCAGAGCCGATTGTTGTTTTATTGGCCACTGGAATGTCTCCTGTCCTGGAGACGACTTCAAGTCGTGTTGTAAATCGCCCCAGATCGCCCTGTGGTTCATGCTCAAGTCGTGTCGTGTCGTATCAAGCCCAGTTGCCTCTGAAAGTCGCGCTGGAAGTCGTGTCGCCCCAGTATGAACCGACTCTAAGGCTGCTTTTACACTGGAATGGGGCGGCGGTGGCAGTAAAGCGGCAATATTATTAGCATCACTTTACCATCGTTTTTGCTGAAGTATTCAGCTCCTAGCGGGGCACTTTTAACACCTACTAGTGCCCGGAAAAGGGTTAAAACCACCTGCAAAGCGGCACTGCAGCGGCGCTTAGCCTGTTGTTCAGCCACGCTGAGCATTAACTTCAATAGGCAGGATCGCTGTAAACACCACTACAAAGAGCCTGCTTGCAGGAGTTTTTTTTAACGTCCTGCCAGCGCATTGCCTCAGTGTGAAAGCACTTAGGCTTTTACACTGAGACTGCAGGGAAGGTGTTTTTTAGATGCTTTACAGGCATTATTTATAGCCCAAAGTAGCATGAAAAATGCCCCAGTGTGAAAGGGGTCTAATGCCTCGTACACACAACCGGTTTTCCCGATGAGAAAACTGCAATTTTTTAGATTTGTCAGGAAAACTGGTTGTGTGTATGCTCCATAGCAGTTTTCCAGATGAGAAAACTGCCCGCAATTTTTTTTTGAACCTGCTCTATTTTTTCCTGTCGTGTTTCCCGTCAGTTTTTTTCTCGACGCGAAAACCACTCGTGTGTATGCTTTTCTGAGGGGAAAATACACGCATGCTCAGAATCAAGTATGAGATGGGAGCGCTCGTTCTGGTAAAACTAGCGCTCATAATGGAGATAGCACATTTATCAATGCTGTAACGGACTGAAAAGCACAAGGCTGTAAAGTGTGAATTGGCTCTCACCAAACTTTTACTAACACGAGGATCAGCAAAAGCAGCCAAAAGGGTGGCGCCATTTGAATGGAACGTCCCCTTTATAGTGCCGTTGTACCTGTTGGCGTCACTGCATTTTGGTCGAGCAGTTTTTTGACTGAACGTGTGTATGCAAGGCAGGATTAAGAGGAATCGCGTCGGGAAAACTTTGCGTATTGGCATGTTAGAAAAACCTGTCGTGTGTACAGGGCATCAGACTATGACAAAAAAAACAACAACCTAGAAACCAATTGGCTACCATGCACAGCTGCGCCAGATTTTGAACTATCTAGTTTAAAAAAAATCAACCGTGTTATGTTGCTTCCTCACTGCCCATAATAACCCCTTAAATGTTACATTGCACGTAGTTTAGGGGCAATTACAGCACATCCACATTTATTCCAATGGCTTGTGTTCAGCAGCCACAGCATGTGTATATCCCCTGTCCGCTGCCTTTGTGGCTTAAAAAGGAGCAGTTGGAGGCAGCAAAAACATGGCTCAACCAGATTTTTTTTTTTAACAAACCTCAACTGCAATTGTAAACAAGCTCTAAAAGCGACAATGTTCTTCCCCAAAAAAAAATCCCAAAGCAGTCTTCTCTGGTGGCCCATTCATTTTATCTTTGCTACCTTGAATACTGCAGAGTCTACAGCATTCCCCATTTCCGTGTGTGTTGTGTCCCCTTGCCCTCCACTATGATCCCACCCGCTGACCCCTACATTACCTGTACTAACAGGAGGATGGAAGTATATACTGAGCAACAGACAAAACTAAAGTGAGAAATGCCGTAAGAAGTTGCATTGCTTCAAAATGGAGGGAATGTAACAGACACAGGCCACAGCAGAGGTATAAAAGCCCAATCTTTTACAGGGAATTGCTTTGAGGAATTATTAAAAGTGATGAAAGTACTTTAAAGCATTGGGCCCTATTAGATATTAATTCTTTGATTACAAGGCTGCTGTCGTTCAATCATCTAATTAAGCTTTTACTGAGCAAACTAAGAATTCTCTGTAAATCAAGTTCATTACCATTCAATCTGTACAGCAAAGTTCAAGAGCATCAACATAACGTCTGAACATAACGTCTGACTATTGTAATCAGCTGTTCAGGAGTTCATAATTATCGAGCTTACAAGGAAACAGAATATCCTTGAGTAGGTGAGGATACAAGTCAGATGAGAAGAGCACTCCATTAAATTAAAATTGGCTAATATCCATTCACTGAGAGGAAAGAGAGTTTTACAAAGATGTGCATATACAACACACTCAGCCACACATTTCCAAAATGTATCTGAGCACCACAACCTGAAAACGCCTTTTAGATTATTCTTAACCACTTAAGGACCTCCGCACGCACATTTACGGCCACAGAAAGGCACGGATGGGCACAAGGGCGTAAATTTACGTCCTCGCCCAGTAGCGGGTCGGGGGTCCGATCGGGACCCCCTCCGCGGCGTGCGGAGGTCCCCGTGCCTCCGGGAGCGATCCGGGACGAGCGGGCGGATGTCCGTGTTTGCCCGCCCACCTGCGATCGCTCCCAGCCAATCCCTGCGCTCTCCCGCCCTGTCACTTCCTCCTCCTGTGTTTACACAGGAAGGGGGTAGTGATGTTATCTCTCATCGCAGCGGTATTTCGAACCGCTGCGATGAGAGGAACACCTCATAGTAAGTGTGCAGCAACATTACACTGACACACACACACATAGGCATACTTAACCCCTTGCGATCTGCCCCCCCACCCCCCTGTCACAGTGTCACTGAATGCAGTGATCTAATCACTGCATTTAGTGTCAGTGTGACAGGCAGTGTAAAATCAGTTAGTGTTAGGTTCAGGATAGCCCCCCCACCCCCCCTAATAAAGTTTTAACCCCCTGATCACCGCCCTAGTTAACCCTTTCACTCCCTATTGCCAGCGTCACTAAGTGATCATTTTTCTGATCGCTGTATTAGTGTCGCTGTTCCCGCTAGGTAGCTATTTTTTTTTTATTGCGATTTTTTTTTTTTTACTAAAGACATGTGGCTAAATAAATTTTGGCCTAAATGTTTGACTAAAATTTAGTTTATTTGATTTTTTTTTAACAAAAAGTAAAAAATTGTGTATTTTTTTCAAAAATGTCGCTCTATTTTTGTATATAGCACAAAAAATAAAAATCGCAGAGGTGATCAAATACCACCAAAAGAAAGCTCTATTTGTGGGAAAAAAAGGACGCAAATTTTGTTTGGGAGCCACGTCGCACGACCGCGCAATTGTCTGTTAAAGCGACGCAGTGCCGAATCGCAAAAACACCTTGGGTCATTTACCAGCGTATTGGTCCGGGTCTTAAGTGGTTAATATTCATAACAACTCGCCCCATCGATCCATGTCTCCATGCTTTATATTGTTGAGAAATCACTTTAAAGCCGAGTTCCACCCAAAAGTGGAACTTCCGCTTGTTGTACTCAATAACAATAATAATAATAATGTTTACACTTATATAGCGCCAATTGCAGCGAAGCCGCTGCGTCTAAGCGCTGATAATGGTTGTCATTATTACCCAACTCAATGTTACTCATTTTACCGACCTCGGAAGGATGGAAGGCTGAGTGGACCCCGCCGGGATCGAACCTGCAACCCTTGGGACACATGCAATCACAGACTGCTGCAAAGGAGCATTAGCCCCCTCACCACATTTGGCACTTTCAGGGGGGGGGGGCAGGATACCTGTCTTCCACAGGTATGCTGTTCCCACTTCCGGGAGCCTCAGCCGATGTATTGACGTCACCGCTCGGGCTCCCTCCTCCTTCCCCCGGCCGTCGGGCCAGTAGGAGAGATGCGCGGAGCCTTTCGCATGCGCAATAGAGTACCTGGCGTGAAGACGTAAGGCTGCACTGCTGGGTTCTTTTACTCACAATGGAGGCGGCAGCACCCCACAGCTAATGGAAACATCAGCTGCAGTGCCGACATCGCTGGACTCCAGGACAGGTAAGTGTCCTATTATTAAAGGTAATAGGACACCTGTGTATGGGTAGCTGCTGGCTTTTAATTTTTGCAGCGGTGGGCGGACCTCCTCTTTAACCACTTGACCTCTGGAAGATTTACTCATGGCCAGGCCATGTTTTGCTTTTTAGCATGGTGTTACTTAAACTGAAAATTGCACAGTCACACAAAATACATTTATACATTTTTTTCCCACAAATTGAGCTTTCTTTTGGTGGTATTTGATCACCACTGGGGTTTTGTGATTTTTTTTGTGCTAAAAACAAAAAAAGACCAACAATTTAAAAAAAAAGAAACAAAAAAAAAATCAAATTAAGTGAATACGGATTGGTTTGCGTGAAAGCTATAGCATCAACAAACTATGGGATATATAGTGGAATTTGTACAGTATTTATTTTGCTTATACTAATAATGGTGGCGATCAGTGCCTTATAAACGGGATTGCACACAATCTGACACTTTGACATCGCAAGTGACATTATTACAGTGACCAGTGCTAATAATATGCACTGTAACTTTACTAATAGCACTGGGCAGGAAGGGGCTAATAACGTACTGATAGTTGTTTTATCAGATCCCCCATTACTGAACACAGCCCTGTGTTTACACTTAAGCCTCATACACACATTCGGATTTCCATTGGACAAAGCGTAGGGCTTTTGTCTGAAGGGCTTTGGCCGTAAATTTGTCTTGCATACAAACAATAAAAAATTGTCATCCAACAAACACGAAACTACGTGTTTTTTCAGCTCTTTAGCGCCATCCTTTGGGCAACTTAAGCTAATGTTGTCTTATGGTTAGAATTTCTTCTGAGCATACGTGTTTGTACTTTGATTTTTTTTTTTTTGACGGACTTGCGATCGGATAATCCAACAAGACACATTTGTTGTTGGAAAATTTTAGAGCATACTATCCCACATTTGTTGTCGGAAATTCCTTTTGCAGGCAGAATTTTTTTTATTTTCTTTTTTTAAACTTCCTTGCACTATTAGGTATTCTTTGCAAAGTTAATAATCCCTTTGTACTCCCCTTGAAACATAAAAAAATGCAAACGTTGAAAATGACCTCGCACTACTTCTTTAGGTCTTGGCTCAAATGTATTCTGCTACGTGTCTGATAAACTGAAGTGAAATTAAAGGTTTGAATCCTGGCTGGTTCAGCAGGAACTGGTCGAGCGGCGAACAGTGTGATCAATCGATCAACTTGCGTACAACCAGCCTGCTGCATTCACTTCCGACTATCGCAAGCAGCTGCAATAGCCCCCCCACCAGGAGAAGACAACTGCTCGGCAGGATGGACATCCCTTTCAATAATGTCAGTGTTGATGGAATAGTGTGGATTTCTTTCCTGCAACCCATGGTTATAGAAAAGAAATTTGCACAGTCTATAGCATGTGTCTTCAAACCTACGGCCCTCCAGTTGTTCAGGAACTACAATTCCCATCATGCCTAGTCATGTCTGTGAATGTCAGTATGTGACAATGCTTAATGGGATGTGTATTTCTACAACAGCTGGAGGGCCGTAGTTTGAGGATCCCTGGTCTATAGGCTGCCTTATACAGTGATCAGTGCTCACACTATACACTGTCACTGTACTAATGACACTGGTTGGGAAGAAGTTCAAAAGCAGGGGCGACCAAGGGGTTAAATGTGTGCCCAGCAGTGTGTAATGTGTGCTTCTTAGATCTCTGTTTCTTATCCCTCTTTTGCAGGGATAAGAAACACAGAGATCCTTCCCTCTGTACAGAGCCATTTGTTGATTGTTAATAATAAAGCAGGGGTGTCCAAACTTTTTTCAAAGAGGGCCAGATTTAATGAAGTGAACATGCGTGAGGGCCGACCATTTTACCTGAAATTCTTTGAACCATTAGTTTGTTAGTTTGAGCACTAATACACAGCCCAACAATAATTCTCTTGCCTTTGTGGCTGTGTGTGGTGAAGAGATGAGCTCAGGTGTGTTATTTGGATATACCGTATTTATTGGCGTATAACATGCACATTCACTTTAAAAGGGAAGTTTAGGCAAAAAAAATAACATTTTTAATTAAGAACTGTGAAGCGAAATACGGGTCAGTGCCCATCTGCAGCCTCACCATTGCCATGAATGCAGCCTCACCATTGCCATCAGTGCAGCCTGATCGATGCCCATCTGCAGCTTTGGAGGGGATTGGGAGGGGGGGGGGACGAACGCCAACAGATTACATACAGGAGAATCTCCTGTTTACCTGGCAGACTCTTTTATACAAAGTCCCGCCTCCTATGATAGACAGAACAGTCATCCAATGGCAGCCCAGGAGACGTGACTTCCTATTACAGACGCCGCCGAGTAAACAGGAGATTCTCTTGTATGTAATCTGACAGCACACGCCCCACCCCCTCCCTGTCCCCCTCGGAGGCAGCGTCAATAAATACAGTAAATATTTTTTGTGGCCATGGGGGCCATAAAATATATATATATACAAATTACCAGGAGGGCCACATTAAACCAGAACGTGGGCCGCAATTGGCCCACGGGCCGGATTTTGGACATGGCTGACATAAAGAGTTCTGAGCTGTGATTGCACACACCTGATCAACAGGTCCCGAGCCCTAAACCTGGAAGCAGGCAGTGATATACGAGTACGTCCCTTTTCCTGTCCAGGCTGCTGTCTGCAGTACATTGAGGGTGGGCAATCCACAAGTAATTAAATTTGGCAGGCTCAAACTTGCAGTAAATGTGGTCCTTTCCCAGCTGTGGGATGGCGCAAAGTATCTTTGCACAAGCAATTGGTATTGGGGGTATAGAATATATGAAGTATTGTGCTTAATTGCCACAACATTTGAACCTCTGTGTAGTTAATCTTTTGACTGCAGCATTTCTGTTAGACAACTAAAAGTCCACAAACTCTAGGCAGTGGAAAAAGACAGAACCTCTATCAAAAAAATGTTTACGTCTCATATTACACAGGCAATTGCGTGCATTTGCATTTCTAAGCGTTTTTTACAAAACATTTTCCTCTGTTCGTTTTTCATTATAAACAATTTATACTTGCAAACGCTAAATGCACCTAAACGCAACGCTTATGTGCGTCAAGTGTTTTTTGTGCCAGAAAGCTCCTCTCAAAAACGTGCTTGTGATGGTTTTTTTTTTTTTATTCAGTCTGTAAACGCTCCTCTTCAAATATGTCTATAAACGCCCCAAATGTGCATGGACACATACAGTGCATCCGGAAAGTATTCACAGTGCTTCACTTTTTCCACATTTTGTTATGTTACAGACTTATTCCAAAATGGATTAAATTCATTATTTTTCCCAAAATTCTACAAACAATACCCCATAATGAGAATGTGAAAGAAGTTTGTTTAAATTGTTTGCAAATTTATTTAAAAAAAATCTAAAAATCCTTTTGCTCCATATTTTGTTGAAGCACCTTTGGCACCAATTACAGCCTAAAGTCTTTTTGAGTATGATGCTACAAGCTTGGCACACCTATTTTTGGTTCAGTTTCTCCCATTCTTCTGTGCATACCCTCTCAATCTCCATCGGGTTGGATGGGGAGCGTCGGTGCACAGCCATTTTCAGATCTCTCCAGAGACGTTCAATTGGGTCCAAGTCTGGGCTCTGGATGGGCCACTCAAAGACATTCACAGAGTTGTCCTGTAGCCACTCCTTTGTTATCTTGGCTGTGTGCTTAGGCTCATTGTCGTGTTGGAAGATGAACCTTCGCCCAAGTTTGGGTCCAGAGCTCTGGAGCATGTTTTCATCAAGGATGTCTCTGTACATCGCTGCATTCATCTTTCCCTCGATCATGACCAGTCTTCCAGTTCCTGCCCTTGAAAAACATCCCCAAAACATGATGTTGCCACCACCATGCTTCACTGTAGGGATGGTATTGGCCAGGTAATGGGTGGTGCCTGGTTTCCTCCAGACATAACATTTTCTATTCAGGCCAAAGAGTTCAATCGAGCTGCTGAAAGGCTGAGACAGCCGTTTTTCACCCTCACCAGCCCATCGCTCCAATGAGCAAGGAGGGAGAAGACCTTTGACTATCAGTCTACACCTCTATGCTCACTGAGCTCTGAAATCGAGCGATTAGCAGTGTTTGATTGCTCGGTTCTCAGTGTAATTAAGCGCCCAGAGGCAATTTAGTTTGCATGTGCCGCGCTATATAATTTTTATTCATTCATTCATTCAGATACAGCAACGGACCGATGCAGCATCTACCTAAGTAAGTATGAACGTACACAAATTCCTTTACTTCTCTTTTAATCACTTCCCACCTGCGTTATAGCTAGGGTTGCACCAATATCGATACTGGTATCGGTATCGTTGCCGATACTAAGCATTTTCAAGAGTATCGGTACTCGTGCAAATGCCCTGATACCCAAAACCGATACCTTCGGGTGCTGTACTTTCAGCTGTCAGCAGGAATTCCCTGCTAACAGCTGAAAAGTAAAGAAAAAAATGCTGGCAATTATTGGTTGTTAAGGAACCGCCGCTTCCTTAACCAATCACGTGTCCTTCCCTCCCCACCTCCTCCTCCCCTCTGGCCAGCTATCACCAGGCTCGGGACCGCATGTCTGTGGAAACTTCCTGCATTAGAGGTGAGCAAGCCCAGCTCCCCCCATTCCACTGTCTTCCCCCTTCTGCCGGGTGCAGCTCTCACATTCAGCTTTGCTCATCGCGGCTCCGCTATTTCTGTCACAGTCCAGTGAGCAGGAGTGAGTCCTCCGCACAGATCTGCACACAGCTAGGCTTCTTCTCCTGCCCTGTGGGTCTGTACTCAGCCAGGTGGAGCCTCCTCTTCCCCTCTCCAGCAAGCAGAGGCACAGACACAGGGCCAGCACCACTGCAGCAGGTCAGTGTGTGATTAGATCCCCCCCTGATGTGTCATATACTATATATATATAGTGTTAAATACATGAGACTGACATAGAAAAGTGAATCCTAATATCAATGCCTTAATATATCTTGGTGTGCTATCTGAAAATTAGCATCTATAGTGTTCCATGTAATTCCAGCAAATAGGACTGTTTGCCTGGAGTTTTGGTTTCACCAACCAGTGGAAAGTTGGAAATTCAAACAATATGTATTATGTATGAAATGTTGTTTATGCATGGACACTATACACACATATATATAATATGCTAATTTTCAGATTATTAACACGCCAAAATATATTTAGGCATCGCTATTTACTTTTTTTTGCCAGTCATTTTTGTTTTGTTATTTAAAACTATATAATAAGAATTTGACACAGCAGCGCAGCACATATATTTTATACTTATTTTTGGTGGGAAACATACATTGGGTGTTTGCACCAGCTGAATGTGTTCAATCATGTTTATTTAAGTAGCAGCGCATACATTTTGTTTTTTGTTTTATTTAAATAGAGAGCAGTAGCCAGGATTGTGACTCCCCTCCCCACTCAACTCCCCCAAACCACCCCTTTACCTACTATTCCTAGGTGATAGGTATCGGTAATCGGTATCGGTGAGTACTTAAAAAAAAAAGTATCAGTACTCGTTACCCGGGCCAATATTTGGTCATTTTGGAGAAATCGGCATCGGCCGATTATTATCTAAATGTGGCTGATATTTAGCACATCTGCATCAGCAGCGTGTGGAGAAGGAAGGAGGAACATGGGGTTCCTCCTCCCTTCTCCACACTGTCTGCAGAGCAGCGCCATGCGTGTGAAACATTAAGGAGATAGAGAATGGAGCCGTCACTAGCACGCAGGCCCGGACTGGCCATAGGGCATACGGGGCAAATGCCCGGTGGGCCGAGGCGGCCCACGGGCCGCTGGTGGCCCGCGAGCGGCCCGTGGGCCGGTGGCGGCCCGCGAACGGCCCACATGTCATGTCTCCCCAGGGGTGTACCAAGAGGTTGCAGGCCAAGAGGGAACTATTCTTACCTAATAACCCAGTTTACCCGCCACCAACACAGCGCCAGATAGAGATGAGCTGGGTCAGATAGAGAAAGTTGAGATCAGCTGACATTTCACTACTCCCCTTGCTGCCCGCACAACCAGTTAGAGGTTGTCCTCCTGTGTCTGCCCTATGTCGGTCTATCTATCCATCTATCTATCTTTGTAATCTATCTTTTTTTCTTTCTTTCTTTCTCTCTCTCTCCCTCTCCCCCCATTTTTCTGTCTATCTTTCTCCCTCCTGTTATTTATCTATCTACTATCTTTATTTCTTCCTTTTATCAATCCGTCCATCTATATTTCATTATCTCACCCCACATCCCATCATTAACCCCCGCCGCGCGGCACCGCCACCCCCCCCCCCCCCGGGCTGCTCAGTCTTAAATGCCCGGGCCTATTTTTTGTCCCAGTCCGGGCCTGCTAGCACGGACTGATGTCGGGGTGGGCGGGACCCGGGGTGGGCGAGACTCAGCTGTCCAACACTAGCCAATGGGATGAGAACATTGGCTGGATAGCTGCCCACCCCAGGTCCCGCCCACCTCCAACATTACGATGAATCTGAGCTCCTCTCTCTCACTGCTCTCACAGTTTCACAGCACATAATGTAGCTGATAATGTGTGAAACTCTCTCTCGTCATACAGTTTCACATGGTGCTGCAGAGAGCAGAGAGAGAGGAGCTCAGATTCTTTGTGATGTTGGAGGTGGGCGGGAACCAGTGTGGGCAGGCCCTAGCAGCTATCCAGCCAATGATCTCATCCCATTGGCTGGTGTTCGACAGCTGAGTCCCGCCCCCCGGGTCCCGCCCACCTCCAACATCACGATGAATCTGAGCTTCTCTCTCCTCTCTGCAGCACCATGTGAAACTGTATGGAGAGTTTCACACATTATCAGCTACATTATGTGCTGTGAAACCTGCCAGTGCCATCTGCTAATGCCAACCAGCCAGTGCCACCTGCCAACTAGTGCCACCTGCCAGTGCCAACTAGTGCCATCTGTTAATGCCATCCAATGCCACCTGCCAATGCCATCCAATGCCACCTGCCAATTCCATCTAGTGCCATCCAGTGCCACCTGCCAATTCCATCTAGTGCCATCCAGTGCCACCTGCCAATGCCATCCAGTGCCACCTGCCAATGCCATCCAGTGCCACCTGCCAATGCCATCCAGTGCCGACTAGTGCCATCCAGTGCCACCTTCCAGTGCCAACTAGTGCCATCCAGTGCCACCTGCCAGTGCCAACTCGTGCCATCCAGTGCCACCTGCCAGTGCCAACTAGTGCCATCTGCCAAGGCCATCCAGTGCCACCTGCCAGTGCCAACCAGTGCCATCTGCCAGTGCTAACTATTGCCAATTAGTGCCACCTGCCAGTACCAACCAGTTCCACCTGCCAATGCCATCCAGTGCCACCTGCCAATGCCAATGAGTGCCATCTGCCAGTGTCACCTTAGTGCCACGTGCCATCCAGTGCCATCTGCCAATCAGTGCCATCTGCTATTGCCTATTGGTTCCATCCAGTGCAACCTGCCAGTGGCAATTAGCGGCACCTGCCAAAAAAATTTAAATCGGCCTAAAATATCGGCCCCAAAAATCGGCATCGTATATCGGCCGCCCCGATTTCTAAATATCGGCATCGGTATCGGCCAGAGAAAAAACCATATCGGTCGACCTCTAGTGCTCGTACTCAGTGTCGAAAAAGTGGTATCGGGACAACCCTAGTTATAGCCTTATGACAGCTACAGAATGGGCCTTAATTGCCAGGAGGGTGACAATAGACGTCCTCCCGTGCATGAGCTGCCTAGGGAGCGCTTTGTGATCACCGATGAAACACGGCCGATCACAGATCGGAGTAATAACGTGTGATCAGATGTCAGCCAATGGCAGCTAATCACATGATGTAAACATCAGATCGGTAAATCGGGGGAAAAAAGCCGATCACCAGCTTCTGTCAAAGGGACAGCGGTCCCGAACAGTGAGAGCCACAGCAGGCTCATCTGTGCCCACCAGTGCCACCTGCCAGTGCATATCAATGCTAGAAAACAGTGCCTGCCAGTGTCATTTACCAGTGGCACCTATCAATGTCCATCAGTGCTGCCAATCAGTGCCACCTATCAGTGCCCCCTATCAATGCTAGTCAGTGCCACCCATCAGTGCCACCTATCAGTGCCCCCTATCAATGCTAGTCAGTGCCACCCATCAGTGTCACCTCTCAGAGCCACCTATCAGTGCCCATCAGTGCACATCAATGAAGGCGAAAAATTACCAGTTTGCAAATTTTTAAAACAAACTATAAAAATGTTTTGTTTTTCTAAAATTGTTGGTCTTTTAAAAAAAATGCAAAAAATAAAAAAACTCAACAGTGATAAAATACCACCAAAAGAAAGCTCTATTTGTGGGGGGAAAATTATAAAAAATGTAATTTGGGTACAGCGTAGCATGACCGCACAATTGTAATTTAAAGAGTGACAGTGCTGAAAATTTACTTGGGCAGGAAGGGGGTTTAGGTGCCCAGTAAGCAAGTGGTTAAGAAAAGTAACAGCCATGCAATCACTGACTCACATGCTTTATTTTCTGAATTCAGTCCAAGCTGAAGTGTAGCTGAGTGGATTATTTTGTTTATTCACGTCCCTGGCAGTCTCCTTTCTTGAAACTATCCAGCAAGTGCTTATTACTGTATGTATAAAATTTGGCACAGCCGTCTGAAGTATCATTACGTCTCTGGCAGCTTCTTTTGTTCTGATTTATATGTGGCTCTCGCCTGAATTGGAGAACATTCTCTGTTGAAATTAGCTTTTTTTATATCAGATCCTGCAAGCTGCCCCACACATATTGTATAACCAGAATCAAATCAGATTGTGGTCCCTGAACTTTCCATAACAAGCTGGATGGAAATAAGAAGAAAAATTGACAGCTGCATTCCCGGATTGAGACACAGATATACACTAAAATCATGAATCAGATGATTTATATTTGTTTACTAATGGAAATGGTAAGTTTTTGCTTATCATTGTCTCATGGTCATTTTATAAAGACTGGAAACCTGGTGGTACTTGTATTACTAAAGTTCAAGTCATCAAGACACATCCATCCTTTGATGTGGAAATATTTAGAGTATATAACCGATTGTGTGTGTATATATAGACACACAAAGAACAACATAATATTCAGGTTGTCAATCGGACTACTTGTTTTTTTTATTCATAATTACACTGAGACCTCATTCACACCTTGTAGCTTGAAGCTCAAAAATGCTGGAAACGCTCGAAAATTGGCAGATCTAAGTTCTGACCGGGGGGGGGGGGTCATATGGAGTTTGTGTTCCGGCAAAGCATGGAATAAATTCCATCTCTTTGCCTAGTAAAAGAACCTCACAAAGTACATATAAACTATGGTTAGGCACCCAGTTACACCTTTGTTTGCATCTGATGTCAACCCCAAGCCAGTGTCATTAGTACAGTGACAATAATTTCTGCTGACTCTTTGTTGCCCTTGTTATCTGATGTGCTCTCTGTTAAAAATTGAGACGATCCTTAAGTATAGGTTTATTGAAAATCCGCTTTAGTTTCCCTGTAGACAGTTAAAATCCCATTGGTAATAACAGCTGCAAACATGGGAGAAAACATTGCAGTGTTATTGCAATATGAGAAGAAGGCAAATTAAGTTATGATAGTCTACAGCAGGAAATTAAATGTTGATCTGAGGAATAAATGTCAACAGAAGATAACAACTAATCTGAAACAGGGGGGTTGTGAAGGAATGTCTTAATAAAAAGTGGGTCTGGCGGGATTGGCATCATAAAAACATTATTCTGTCGATTTTATAGGTTAAAAAGTTAATAAAATATAAAAAATAGTAATCATTTTAAAAATCCTGTTACAGTAAATACATATGAATAGATCTATTCTGCAATTTGTCAAGCTTCCAATGACACTACTGCTTTAACCACTTCAATACCAGGCCTATTTTGGCTCTTCTCTCCTACATGCATAAATCATAATTTTTTGGTTAGAAAATTACTCAGAACCCCAAAACATTATATATGTTTTTTTAGCAGATACCCTAGGGAATAAAATGCCGGCCATTGCAACTTTTTATCTCGCACAGTATTTGCGCAATAATTTTTCAAACGCCTTTTTTTGGGGAAAAAAACAGTTTTGTGAATTACAAAATAACAAAACAGTAAAGTTAGCCCAATTTTTTTGTATAATGTGAAAGATGAAGTTACGCCGAGTAAATAGATACCTAACATGTCACGCTTTAAAATTGCGCACACTCATGGAATGACGCCAAACGTAATTCCTTAAAAATCTCCATAGGCGTGCTTATTTTTTTTTTACAAGTTACAATTTTAGAGTTACATAGGAGGTCTAGTGCTAGAATTGTTGCTGGCGCTCTAACGCACGCGGCGATACCTCACATGTGTGGTTTGAACAGCGTTTACATATGTGGGCGGGACTTACATTTGTGTTCGCTTCTGAGCGCGAGCTATCGAGGATAGGGGCGTTTAAAAATATATATATATATATATATATATTTTTTTTTTACTTGTATTCCTATTACAAGGAATGTAAACATCCCTTGTAATAGGAATGGTTCGTAACAGGTACTCTTTATGGAGAGATGCGGGGTTAAAAAGACCTCACATCTCTCCTCCAGGCTGGAAAGCATTAGATCGTGAAAAAAAATTCACAGATCTAATCCTTTCAGTCGCGATTGCGGCTGTGTTTACATTCCAGGACCCGGGCGTGACGGCATAACATCGTGCCCGGGCCTCCGACGATCATAGAGATGACCATCTGGCGGATCGTTTCTCCGGGTCTCCGATGGCAAAGGAGAGCCCGGAGAAGCACCGGATGGCGGCGGGAGGGGGGCGTTCCCTCCCGCCGCCTATAAGAACTATCAAGCGCCGGAACCGCCGCTATGATCTTTCTTATGGTGCACAGAATCGCCGGCTGAAGAGATGGATATCTGAATGATGCCTGTGGCTGCAGGTATCATTCAGATATCCCCACTGAAAGCCAGGACGTCATTCCACAATGGGTGGGTATTGAAGTAGTTAAAAGTAGAACTGTGGCCAGGGTAGTGCCTTGTGAGCGCTGTGATGGCCAATCACAAGGATTCACAAACGTAAACGGTGCTACTTGTTTACACCCGAAAGCCCTCCCCTTCCCCTCCCAATGGAGAATAGAGAGCATGGAAATGTTATGAAAAAATCCAATTCTCTGCAGCAGAGTAATGCTGAAAATCTAAGGCCCCTTTTACACTGGGACGATGGGTGTGTCGGCGGTAAAGCGCCGCTATTTTTAGCGGCGCCTTACCGTCAACTTTGCGGCAATATTCGCCGCTAGCGGGGCGCTTTTACCACCACTAGCGGCCGAGAAAGGGTTAAAACCACCACAAAGCACTGCTGCAGTGGAACTTTGCCAGCGGTATAGCCACAGTGCCCATTGATTTCAATGGGCAGGAGCGGTGGAGTAGCAGTAGACACACCGCTCCAAAGACTTTTTTTACTGTCCTGCTAGCGCACCGCTTCAGTGTAAAAGCCATTGGGGAAACAGCAGTGGCCCTTTCAGGGCGCTTTGCCGGTGCTATTTTTAGCGTTATAGCGCCTGTAAAGTGCCTCAGTGTGAAAGTGGTCCAAGTGGGTATTTGGTGGGGTAGCACTGACCACAAATGTTGTGGGAATGTTTTGGAGGGATTTTGGATAGTGCCAATAATGGGGGAAGGGAGGGCGAACGAGCATAATATGCCGCTAAGCACCAATGATTGTGGATTTTTTTTGTTTTGGGGGGTGGGTTTGGGAGAATAAGAATGCCACTGTCCACCAATGTGATTAAATTATTTTGGGGGGGCAGGGGGTTAAAGTGTCACTGACCACCAATGATGGGAGGAGGGGATTTTAAAATGGTGCTGGTAACCAATGATTGTGAGATTTTTTGAGGGAGGAGGGGCGAATGTGTTTTGGGTTTATCCATAGCATGGTGGAAATTTTAAAATGCCACTGGTATCCAATGATTATGAGATAGTTTTTTTTGGAGGGAGAATTTAACATGTTTTGGGAATATCCGTATAATCTAGCCATTACACACAACGCATTTTTAGTGCAACGCACACAAGACACTTGCACTTGGCTTCAGTGTAAATTTTTTAAAGGCTAAGCACACATAAATGTCCATAAATAAAATGATAGTGCGCTAATCTCATAGATACACCTATGAAGTGCTAATACGCATACAAATATATTATGGAAAGTGTTATAAAAAGATACTGTGCAAAATAATCGTGCTCAACAAATAACAAATAATAGCAGTCCAAATACAGTCCATAATATATAGGTGCAATCACTTCTGTAATAATAATACACTCCAAATCCGTGCCACATATCAATGTAATAGCGTGTAATTCAAAAGACTACCACCGCCATCTCTGTGCAAAAGTGCAAAAAAAGGACACCAACGTGTATTACTGTTTATGCAGTCTTGCTGCATTACAGAAATAAAAATCCAATTGATTTTAATCTCTCCAAGTGTGGGAAAGCAACCGTGAATTCCAAAAAGGTATCAAATATGGCTGGTCAGTCAGCTGCTATAATTGATTGTCCAATTTACATTCTCTAATCCGCACATTTGCTTATCAGATCAGAAACAGTCAAAATCAGTCATCTGTGTTAGTATTTTTTAGTCCTTCATAAATGGAAATCAGACAGCCACTTTAACCACTTTAACCACTTAAGGACCCCCTACTGACTATATACGTCGGCAGAACGGCACGGCTGGGCACAGGCAGCTACAGGTACGTCGCCTTTAAGAGCCCAGCCGTGGGTCGCGCACGCACGTGACCGCGGCACCCGATCGTCGTCGGTGTCCCATGATCAGTCACATGAGCTGAAGAACGGGGAGAGGTGTGTGTAAACAAACCTTCCACGTTCTTCACTGTAGCAGTGACACTGATTGTCTGTTCCCTGATATAGGGAATGACGAATAGTGACGTCACGCCTACAGCCACACCCCCCTACAGTAAGAATCACTCCCTTAGGGCACACATAACCCCTTAGCGCCGCCTAGTGGTTAACCACTTTACTGCCATTGTAATTTTCACAGTAATCAGTGCATTTTTATAGCACTTTTCGCTGTGAAAATGACAATGGTCCCAAAAAATGTGTCAAAAGTGTCTGATGTGTCCGCCATAATGTCGCAGTCACGAAAAAAATCGCTGATCGCCGCCATTACTAGTAAAAAAAAAAATATTAATAAAAATGCCATGAAACTATCCCCTATTTTCTAAACGCTATAACTTTTGCACAAACCAATCAAACGCTTATTGCAATTTTTTTTTACCAAAAATAAGTAGAATACTTATCGGTCTAAACTGAGAAAAAAAATGAATTTATATATTTTTGGGGGATATTTATTATAGCAAAAAGTTAAAAATATTGAATTTCTTTCAAAATTGTTGCTCTTTTTTTGTTTATAGTGCAAAAAATAAAAACCGCAGAGGTGATCAAATATCACCAAAGAAAGCTCTATTTGTGGGGGAAAAAAGGCCAATTTTGTTTGGGAGCCACATTGCACGACCGCGCAATTGTCAGTTAAAGCGACGCAGTGCCAAATCGCAAAAACTGACCAGGTCATTTACCTGCATAATGGTCTGGGTCTTAAGTGGTTAAACACCACCAAAAGTGTGGAGAGGTATTACATACACACACAATTTACAATACCGAAGAGTGTAAAAGGATCAAACAACAATCAAGAGAAAAGGACACGAGAAAGAGAGAGAACAAGTGAAAAAGCCAAACTGTTACTCATAAAAGTCATACACTTCTCTTTTCTGGATCCTTCTCTAGCCTACTCTTCCTACTTCTTTGATAAATACACCTCTAGGACAGCTATGTCTGCTCGGATACAGCTATTCAACGTGTCTGTTAGATAATCTGTCTAGAAGTATTATTGACTTTTGTATGCACCTTTATATATCTTTCGAAAACTTAAATTATATAATGAAAAATAATAAACAAGAAAAGCTATATATTCCCATATAATCTTTTCATCACTTTACATCATAAAGGTGTCACGTCTTTTCCATCTAAAGTTATAAGGACAGAAGTCTGACTCACTGTCCTCCCTGCTTGATAAATGCCCTTCATTCAAGTGAAATCTAAAAGAAATATGACCAAGTTCTAGGTGGACAATTTAAACCCCGCTAGGCAATTTTCCCTGATCAGCAAAACATCAAACAAGAAGAGAACTGTTCAAATCAGAATAAAAATGCAGCTGTAATGCTTGTAACAAAATACAAAACATTGTGGAGCTTTAGCTGAATTGAATGAATAATGTAAACAAGTGTAGTCAGCCATAAGTCAGGCAAGGAATACATGGTTATATAGCATTTAAAGTGGTTGTTATCCCACTAAGTAAAAATTACACCATCCTCCTCTCTGTGTATTAATGTAATGTGCTTTATAAAAAATAATGCAGCTTTTACAGTATCTCACACAAGTGAGTACACCCCTCACTATTTTGTAAATATTTTATTATACTTTTCATGTGACAACACTGAAGAAATAACACTTTGCTACAATGTAAAGTAGTGAGTGTACAGCTTGTATAACAGTGTAAATGTGCTGCCTCCTCAAAATAACCCAGCCAGCCAGCCATTTTTCCACCCCAGTGTCATGTGACTTGTTAGTGTTATAAGGTCTCAGTTGTCAACAAAGACCATTAAAGCGGATCTCCACCCTAAAGTGAAGATCCGCTGATCCGAACACTCCCCCCCTCCGGTGTCACAATTGACACCTTTCAGGGGGGAGGGGGGTGCAGATAGACATGTATCTGCACCCACTTCCGGCCCAGCATTCACGGGCAAAAGACGGGCATTGCATCACATCCCGTCTCCCGCCCGTTGTGTGCTGGGAACACTCAGCTCCCAGCACACAGCTGGAGCCAATTCGCGGGCGCAGCGCGACTCGCGCATGCGCCGTAGGGAACCGGGCAGTGAAGCCGCAGCGCTTCACTTCCTGGTTTCCTCACCGTGGATGGAGGGGGGAGCAGCAGGGTGACGAGCGATCGCTCATCCTCTGCTGCGGACGGCGCTTGTCTCCAGGACAGGTAAGTGTCCTAATATTAAAAGTCAGCAGCTGCAGTATTTGTTGCTGCTGGCTTTTAATATTTTTTTATTGTGAACCATCCGCTTTAAGAAGGATATTTTCACCATATGACATCAGCAACTAGAACAATAATAGCCCGCAAATGGAAAGAAAATAAAAGTCCAAATACAGCAGAATGGAAATGTGAAATGAACGAAATACAATATATGGAAAGACAGATAAGAGAAGAAGAATATATAAATAATCCAAGGGTATATGATGTAGGAAATCTTCTTTTAAAAGGCAATGTGATTTATGAATATTGAATAAGATTTGGTATATTGAATAGAAATAGATGTATAATGTGATAGCATCTTGTTTTAGTGTATATTTTTTTGTATGAGAAAAAGATCAATAAAAATAAATTGAAAACAAGGTCTCATGTGTGAATAAAGAGCAGGTGGTCACTGGAAGTTCAACATGGTACCTCATGGCAAAGAAATGTGAGGCTGAAAAAAATTGTTGGTCTACATTAAGATGGCCTAGACTATAAGAAGATTGCCAAGACCCTGAAACTGAGCTGCAGCATGGTGGTCAAGACCATACATTGGTTTAACAGGACAGGTTCCACTCAGAACAGGTCTCGCCATTGTCGACTAAAGAAGTAGAGTGCACATGCTTAGCGTCATATCCAGAGGTTGTCTTTGGGAAATAAAAGGATGAGTGCTGCCAGCACTGTTGCAGAGGTTTAAGAGGTGGGGAAACAGACTGTCAGTGCTCAGACCATACGCCGCACACTGCATCAAATTGGAAAACCAAGGAACTCTCTAAACAAATAAGGGACAATGTTGTTGAGAAGTACAAGTCAGGGTAAGACTATAAAAAATATCCACCCCATTCTGTTCCCCTTTATCCCGGGGTTCTCAGTACGCCAGCACAAGGTTATTCCTTCTATCACTATATTTTGGGTATCTGTCCTCCATTTGGCTTAAATATAGTCTGACATCATGGCATTGTATCATCTTTTAGATTTCCTTTGGCTGTCACCATCAGTTTACCACTTTGTGTCATCATATATGCCAGCATACCAGCTTCTGTGTCTGCGGGGGGTTTCCTCGGCACGCCTTTACTGGTGTGCGGCCAGACATCACCTCAGCTCCCGTGGCGGACCATTTTTTGGCCTCGGCTCCATGCTCACCATACCTACTGTCTAGATTCCATGTAAGTACTCAAGGTGGACCCTTTTCTTCCATCTTTTATTTGTTTTGATCGCCACCAGATCAAGTAACTATACACTACAGTGTATATTACTTATTTAGTAAATATTCCAAGCATCAGCCCCTGATGAGTGTCATTGTCACGAAACGCGTCGAACCAGAGATATATGTCCTTATCGTATCATTTAAGTTGATGAACATTATTTTTAACCCTTGATGGTTCCACTTGTTTTAACAATTTTTATCTTCCTCGCTATTGCCGTTAATGTAATATCTGTACATATGTTAATTCATATAATGCACTTATCGTTCAATACGGACCACTGTGTGGCACCAGGTTATGCACTGTTGTACCCTCGTTGCCTATTTTGCACATGCACATAACTATATTTGTGTGTTGGCATTATGAAACGACATTTACACAAAATGATTGTTTCCTCTACGTGTTTTCTGTTCTTGAGACATGTCATGCAATTCTATGATTAATAAAACATGTACTTCCCTTTATCACCCACACCATGTCTGCAGCCTCATTTAAAGTCCCAAATTTTCTTTTTCAAATAAAAAATATCCAGATCTTTGATGATCCCTAGGAGCACCATCAAATCTATCATAACCAAATAGAAAGAACATGGGACAACAGCAAACCTGACAAGAGACGGCCGCACACCAAAACTTACGGACCGGGCAAGGAGGGCATTAATCAGAGAGGCAGCACAGAGACCCATGGTCTAAAATTTTACCTTTTTGCCATCAAAGAAAATGCTATGTCTGGCGCAAACACAACACATCACCCAAAGAACACCATCCCCACAATAAAACATGGTGGTGGCAGCATCATACTGTGGGGATGTTTTTCAGCAGTCAGGACTGGGAAACTGGTCAGAGTTGAAGGAAAGATGGATGGTGCTAAATACAGGGATATCTAGGAGCAAATCCTGTACCACTCTGTGTGTGATTTGATCCTAGGACGGAGGTTCACCTTTCAGAAGGACAATGACCCAAAACACACCGCTAAAGCAACACTTGAGTGGTTAATGGGGAAACATGTAAATGTGTTGGAATGGCCTAGTCAACGCCCAGACCTTAATCCAAAAGAAAATCTGTGGTCAGACTTAAAGCGGAGTTCCACCAAAAAGTGGAACTTCCACTTTTCGGAACCCTCCCCCCCTCATATGTCACATTTGACACCGTTCAGGGGGAGGGGGTGCAGATACCTGTATACAACACGTATTTGCACCACTTTTGGGTATTGACTCCTGCGGGAGTCACGCCCCTTCGCGTCACCCCCCCAGCTGTCTTCTGGGAAACAGTCTTCCCAGAAGAGAGCAGGGACCAGTGACGGCACGCCGCACATGCGCAGTAGGGAAACGGGCAGTGAAGCTGCAAGGCTTTACTTCCTGATTCCCTCACTGAGCATGGCGGCGGCAGCTTTTGAGGACTGAGCAGTTGCTCATCCTCATCTGGGCAGGAAAGTGTTCATTTTTTAAAAGTCAGCAGCTGCAGTATTTGTAGCTGCTGGCTTCTAAAAAAAAAATTTAGGGGGTCCTCCGCTTTAAAAATTGCTGTTCACAAGCTGTAACGCCATCGGCGTTACCTTGTACAGAACGAGCGCAGCTGTACCTTCCTTAGACAGCTGCACTCCATCCAGCACCCTGTCAACGTCACTTCCGACGTGCCGTCGAATCCTGCGTTCCACGCTGGAACACGGAAGCGCCTCCAGCGTGTATCCCGCGACAGGCGGGTTATTTAAACCCTCTCCGATGGCGGCGGGGTGTTCGGTTATTGAAGTTGATGCCCGCCGCCATCTGAGATCCGAAACCCCCACCAGAGACCCTCTCACCTGCAGCCTGCAAGGAGACTCCAGATTTACAGCACCAGGATTCAACTCCAAGGATTCTGCCTTTGCCTAAGACTAACTACTAGAACACAGAGCTGACAATCTACAGCTCCATAGAGCCATCCTGATCATTCTTCAAACTCGCTCCAGGAAGGAACTCTTAAACTCACTACATCTAAACCGCAAGTACCCATAGCTCCAAGTTACTTCAAGCTTGTATACTGGTTCACTGTTTAAGCTGGGATTGCTACTGCTATAAGTTCTTGATTACCAGATATCTTATGCTTGTAGAGACTGTACTGCATTACCAGAACTCTCCTATCACCTATGGTAGATACACCACACCATTAATAGGAGATAGACCGCAGGAGGTTGTGATGAATTAACCCCATACTCTCTGTACACATCTTAGAGTCACCAGGTGGTTCAAATCTGAGTATCCTCCAGAACAGGGGTCTCAAACTGGCAGCCCTCCAGCTGTGGCGAAACTACAAGTCCCATCATGCCTCTGCCTATGGGAGTCATGCTTGTGCCTGTCAGCCTTGCAATGCCTCATGGGATTTGTAGTTTTGCAACAGCTGGAGGGCCGCCAGTTTGAGACCCCTGCTCCAGAACAAGTGTCTACTTGTCATCTCCTATTCATAGTGACAGCGTAGTCATTACAGAATAACCGAACCATATAAAAAAATAAAATAAAAAAAAACATGTATCCCGCTGATCTAGCGAATCATTTACTGGGACTCACACAAAGGGTAGATACCCTAACTAATTCTTTAAATGAGATACGCTTAGAGAATGAAGCTCTCCGCCATCAGAACCTTGCTCAGATCAGAGAGAGACCAGAACCAAAAGTTTGTCCTCCAGAACCTTTCTCTGGGGATAGGAAACTCTTCCGTCAATTTATCAGCTTATGTCGCTTGATGTTCGAGTTACGTCCCCGTACTTACTATTCTGATAGGGTTAGAATTCTCACCCTCATCTCCTACCTCAGGGGAGAACCTAGAGTTTGGGCCGACGCCTATCTGGAAGAGCACGGAGATCTCCTGGGGGCTTTGGACACCTTTCTCGCAGAAATGTCCCTCCTTTACGAGGATCCCAATAAACAGCTGACTGCTGAGAATTCCATCAGAAATCTCAAACAGGGGAAAAGACCAGTGGAGGACTACATTTCAGAATTCAAATGTTGGAGCAGAGAGACCCAGTGGTCAGATATTGCACTCAGGAACCAATTTCGGCTTGGCTTGACAGAAGCCTTGAAAGACGAAATTGCACGTGTAGAACTTCCACCATCTCTAGAGGACCTAATGCAACTCTCCATTACCTTTGATCGGCGTCTCCGTGAGAGAAGAGCCGAACGTGCCAATGCGTATCTTCCCTCACCTTTTAGGAGAGCCAGATCTCCCCCCAAGGAGGTTCCGATGGAACTTGGTGCGATTAAAGGACCATTAAGCACAGCTGAGAAACAATGCCGCAGAGACCAAAACCTCTGTTTGTACTGTTCAGCTCCAGACCACATTGTATTCACCTGTCCCCTCCTCAAGAGGAATTCGGAAGGTAAAAATCACCACATTAACAAGCTTAATTTTACTGGTACTATTTATAACCGCTACATTATCATTGTTCTTACATTACAGTGGGATCAAGAAAGGATTTCCATTGATGCAATGGTCGACAGCGGTGCCTGTGGCAACTTTATTCATTCAAAGATTGTAGAATCTAATAAAATACCCTGTGTGTTCAAGCAAACCCCTGTGTCACTCACTTTCATTGATGGTTCCAGTTCCTCCACAGGTCCAATATCATCTCAAACTTCCCCCCTCTTGGTGACTTGTGGTTCAGGTCATACTGAGAGCCTTGTTTTTGACGTTATCTCGTCACCTCTATTCCCAATAATTCTCGGGATACCTTGGTCACGTCTTCATCAGCCAACTTTCCAATGGTCTACCAGTTCTCTAACTTTACAGTCCACTTACTGTAAAGAGAGTTGTTATCCTAATTGTTCTATCTCTTTCACAGACACCTACCCTCCTGATCTTCCACCTTACTTACATGATTTTGCAGATGTTTTCAGCAAGACCAAGGCAAACTTGCTCCCCCCACATAGGATCTATGACTGCCCCATAGATCTCATAGCTGACAGTCCGATTCCGACTGCACGAATTTATCCATTATCTCAACCTGAACTTGTACACCTCAAGGATTATATCGACGAAAACCTCAAAAAAGGTTTCATCAGACCTTTGACCTCTCCAGCAAGTGCAGCAATGTTCTTTGTAAAAAATAAAGATGGCTCACTCCAACCAATTATCGACTACCGTGCACTCATAACATCACCATAAAGAATAGATATTATCCACTACTATTAATTCCAGAACTCATCGAACGACTCCAGACCTCAAAAATCTTCACTAAACTAGATCTTAGCGGTGCCTACAATCTCGTAAGAATCCGGTCAGGTGATGAGTGGAAAACAGCCTTTAAAACACGTTATGGCCTCTACGAGTATACTGTAATGCCCTTTGGGTTATGCAACGCACCTGCAACATTCCAATGGTTTATCAATGACATTTTCCGAGATTTGCTTGACGTTTGCGTCGTGATTTACTTGGATGACATCTTAATCTACTCAGACTCTCCTGAAGAACACATCAAACATGTGCGCTGGGTTTTGGTGTGTTTTCAGTCAGCACAGCATTTCTTTCCTTGGATATCTAATTACTCCAAACGGAATACAGATGGAATCATCGAAAGTACAGTGCATTTTGTCCTGGCCCGTTCCCCATTCCAGGAAGGCACTACAACGTTTCCTCAGATTTTCAAATTACTACAGAAAATTCATTAAGGACTTCTCTACGATCGTGAAACCACTGAATAATCTCACTAGTAGTAAGACGCCTTTCTCTTGGTCAGACGAGGCACAGAAATCTTTTGATCTTCTGAAGCTCAGTTTCACCTCCGCTCCAATCTTACAACTTCCTAACCCACTTTACCACTTCACATTAGGGGTTGATGCCTCACATCTTTGCTCTGGGAGCTGTACTCTCCCAACAAGCTTCTTTATCTGAACCTCTGCATCCGGTAGCCTTCTATTCCAGGACACTATTACCCGCCGAAAAGAATTACCCCATTGGGGAAAAAGAACTCCTTGCTATAAAGGATGCTCTGGGCAACTGGAGACATCTTTTGGAAGGTTCTAAACACCCCATCACCATCCTTACTGATCATCGCAATTTGCAACATTTGAAGGCCTGCAAGACCCTTTCCGCCCGCCAAGTTAGGTGGAGTTTATTCTTCGACAGGTTCGACTTCAACATTTCTTATCGTCCTGGTACAGAAAATGTTAAGGCTGATTCGTTGTCACGAATGCATGACAACCAGACAGTTGGTGCACCTCCCCTTTCCATTATTCCACCCAACCGATTCATTGGAGCATCTATTCCCTTCCTGCACCTACTTATCCAATCTCTCCCTAGTGAGGTTCCCTTAATGCCCCAGGGCCTCAAGAAACAACATAACGGGCTATATACCTTCAACAATAAGGTTTACGTTCCACCTAGCCTACAACCTCTACTTCTCTAACAACTTCATGATGCTCCACTGGCAGGTCATCCAGGAATAAGTAAAACCATTCACCTAATTAAAAGAGATTACTGGTGGCCTAGGCTTTCACAGACAGTCAGTGTCTTCCTTCCTTCCTTAGACAGCTGCGCTCCATCCAGCACCCTGTCAACGTCACTTTCGACGCGCCGTCGAATCCAGCTGCACTCCATCCAGCACCCTGTCAACGTCACTTCCGACGTGCCGTCGAATCCTGCGTTCCACGCTGGAACGCGGAAGCGCGTCCAGCGTGTATCCCACGACAGGCGGGCTATTTAAACCCTCTCCGATGGCGGCGGGGTGTTCGGTTATTGAAGTTGACGCCCGCCGCCATCTGAGATCCGAGACCCCCACCAGAGACCCTCTCACACCTGCAGCCTGCAAGGAGACTCCAGATTTACAGCACCAGGATTCAACTCCAAGGATTCTGCCTTTGCCTAAGACTAACTACTAGACCACAGAGCTGACAATCTACAGCTCCATAGAGCCATCCTGACCATTCTTCAAACTCGCTCCAGGAAGGAACTCTTAAACTCACTACATCTAAACCGCAAGTACCCATAGCTCCAAGTTACTTCAAGCTTGTATACTGGTTCACTGTTTAAGCTGGGATTGCTACTGCTATAAGTTCTTGATTACCAGATATCTTATGCTTGTAGAGACTGTACTGCATTACCAGAACTCTCCTATCACCTATGGTAGATACACTACACCATTAATAGGAGATAGACCGCAGGAGGTTGTGATGAATTAACCCCATACTCTCTGTACACATCTTAGAGTCACCAGGTGGTTCAAATCTGAGTATCCTCCAGAACAAGTGTCTATTTGTCTTCTCCTATTCATAGTCACGGCGTAGTCATTACACAAGCGCAAACCATCCAACTTGAAGGAGCTGGAGCAGTTTTGCAGTTTTGCAAGGAGGAATGGGCAAAAATCCCAGTGGTAAGTTGTGGCAAGCTCATAGAGACTTATCCAAAGCAGCCGCAAAAGGCAGTGCTACAAAATGTTGACTTTAGGGGGTTGAATAGTTTTCTGTTATTTTGTCCTATTTGTTGTTTAAAAGGTACTCGCGAAGCGGTTTTTAAATGCATACAAATGTGAGACGTGTAAATCATTAGTTCTTTGTATTATTATTTTTTTTTTAAAGAAAAAAAACAGGGTTTACTTCCTCTTTTACCACTGGGAACTTAAACCCCCTTCCTAACCAGATCAATTTGTTCCGCTATAAAAAAAAAAAGACTGAAAATTCGGTAAAAGAAAAATGAATTTTTCTCGTTTCCGTTATAAAATTTATAATTTTTTTTATTTTTCTTCATAAATTTTGGCCAAAGTTTATACCGCTACATATCTTTGATAAAAATAAGTACAAATTGGTGTATATTATTTGGACTTTGTGAAAGTTAGAGAGTCCACAAGCTATGGTGCCAATATCTGAAAATTGATCACACCTGAACACCTGAATCTCATTTCTTGAGACCCTTAGGGCCCTTTCACCGTTCAGTTCGTCCGTTTTTTTTGGACGTCCGTTAACGGACCTCAATGCTTCCCTATGGGTTAGCGTCCGTTAGCGGATGAGCATCCGCTAAACGTCCGTTAACATCCGTCTGCGGTAAGCTCCGTTTTTTTGGACGGAAGAAAACCCTATTTTTCTTCCATCAAAAAAAACGGAACGGACGAAAAACGGATGAAAAACTGATCAACTGAAGGAGAAAAAACTGAAGGGGAAAACTGAACGGACGTGTGAAAGAGCCCTTAGGGCTCTTTCACACGTCCGTTCAGTTTTTAAGATCATTTTTTTCCCCTTCAGTTGATCCGTTTTTCATCCGTTTTTCTTGATGGAAGAAAAATAGGGTTTTCTTCCGTCCAAAAAAACGGACCTTACCGCAGATGGATGTTAACGGACGTTTAGCGGATGCTCATTGGCTAACGGACGCTAACCCATAGGGAAGCATTGAGGTCCGTTAACGGACGTCCAAAAAAAACGGACGAACTGAACGGACGTGTGAAAGGGCCCTAACATGCCAGAAAAGTTGTTTACATTCCTTAGAATATAAATAAAAGTGATCAAAAAATGTATTTTTGGGGGAAAAAAAAGTGTCAAACTAAAACAAATAAAGTAAAATGAACAATACATTTTTATTATTTTTTTTAAAACACCCCTCGACATATGAAAACTGTGTTCAATCTACACATGTGAGGTATCGCTGCGAACGTTAGAGCAAGAGCAATAATTTTGGCCCTAGACCTTCTCTGTAACTCAAAACATGTAACCAATAAAAAAATATTAAAGCGTCGCCTATGGGGGGTTTTCAGGTAGCGAAGTTTGGCACCATTCCACGAGCGTGTGCAATTTTGAAGGGTAACATGTTAGGTATCTATTTACTCGGCGTAACTTCATCTTTCATATTATGCAAAAACATTGGGCTTACTTTACTGTTTTTTGTTTTTTTTTAAGCACAAAACAGTTTAAAAAAAAAAAAACACTTTTGAAAAATTGCTGCGCAAATACCGTGCGAGATAAAAAGTAATGACCGCCATTGTATTCTCCAGGGTCTTTGCTAAAAAAGCATTTTATAATGTTTTGGGGTTCTATGTAATTTTCTAGCAAATAAATGATGAATGTCAGAATTGGCCTGGGTGCTCCCTGCATGTTGGGCCTCTGTATGTGGCCACGCTGTGTAAAAGTCTCACACATGTGGTATCGCCATACTCGGGAGGAATAGCAGAATGTGTTTTGTGGTGTAATTTGTGTTATGCATATGCTGTGTGTGAGGAATAACCTGCTAATATGAACATTTTGTGAAAAAAAAAAAAAAAATCTTGATTTTGCAAAGAATTGTGGGGAAAAAAACGACGACTTAAAAAAACTCACCATGCCTTTTTCTAAATACCTTGGAATGTCTTCTTTCCAAAAAGGGATCATTTGGGGGGTATTTGTACTTATCTGGCATGTTAGGGTCTCAAGAAATGAGATAGGCCGTCAGTACTTCAGTAGGAACAAATGGGCTCAGGTGAGTAAAACGGGGGGGGGGCTGGGGTGCTGGTCAGTGTCAGAAGTTTTTTCACCTTAATGCATAGGATTGCATTCATTTGAAAAAACATAACTTAACTTTCATATGACACTCCCAGTAGCTTGCATATGACAGTGTTAACTTCCGTCGGGACACATGCGGCGCGGGAACCCATAGTGGATTCGCTGGGTTCCGCATCTCTGCAGTGTGAACTGAGCCTTAAAGATTACATTTTTTCATAGTTACATTGGTCCAGCATAAACCAATATAATTATGCATAAAGCAGACCTGTGGGATCTCCCTGGAATCACTTTATAGCCACTTGAAGACCAAGCCTTTTCTGGTCCTTTTTGTTTACAAGTTTAAATCAGTATTTTTTGCTAGAAAATTGCTTGTAACCCTCAAACACTGTATATTTCTTTTTAGCAGAGACCCAAGGAAATAAAATGCAGATTGTTGCAATTTTTAATATCGCACAGTATTTGCGCAATGGTTTTACAAAAATATTTTTTTGGAGAAAAAAATTGTTAAATAATAAAAAAAATAGTTTACTTTCACCCTAGACCGGACATGACATCTTGTCCTTCAGGGCCATAGAGGTAATTAGAGAGGATCTGGTCTCTGTTCGCCTCTGTGATCAGCTGGCCGCACTGTCAAATTGTTTCTCGGGCGCGTTTCTCGGGAACGTCACCACCCACCGCTTGTCAGTGTTTCTCTGGCTTAATGAGCAGCTTAGACCGCTTTCATGAGAAAGCCAGTTGCCGGCTGAAAAAACAAATGCTGGGGTTATGGCTGATAGCTTCAGCTATAACCCCAGTAAACCACTTGCAAACTGCAGTGTATATATACAGTATGTATTGCAGTCAGTAAGTGATCATTAGCTTCCAGATTTGTATTATAGTACACAGGAGTTATATTACGCCAACAGTTTACATAGCGATATACGATGCTAAGCTGCCGCCATGCTGCATTGTGTACACAGGAGGTCGCTCAACCTGCACCATTCAGAGAATGCTTTTCATTTTCTGAATAAATGTAACATGATCAGGTGAGGTGGAACGATAATGTCACATTAATTGAGAAAATGCAAAGCGGTCTCTAAATTGCACCATGCTCAGCAGGCGACCTCATGTGTTCAGTATGCAGCAAGGCAACCAATTGGCACAGAGTGGAGATCACTGTAGCAGTGATGCCTACTACAGTGATTTCCAGTTTCCAGGGGGATCAGCCAGGTATGGAACATGCATGGTTATATTGATCCAAGCTGGACCAATGTAACTCTAAAATATACCTTACCTAGAATTCTTGTTTAACCACTTAAGACCCGGACCTTTAGGCAGCTAAAGGACCCGGACAGTTTTTGCGATTCGGCACTGTGTCGCTTTAACTGACAATTGAGTGGTCATGCGACGTGGCTCTCAAACAAAATTGCCGTCCTTTTTTTCCCCACAAATAGAGCTTTCTTTTGGTGGTATTTAATCACCTCTGCGGTTTTTATTTTTTGCGCTATAAACAAAAATAGAGCAACAATTTTGAAAAAAATATCAATATTTTTTACTTTTGCTAGAATAAATATCCCCCAAAAATATATAAAAAAAAAACATTTTTTTTTCCTCCGTTTAGGCCGATAAGTATTCTTCTACCTATTTTTGTTAAAAAAAAAATTGCATTTTTATTCTTTTTTTTTTTACTACTAATGGCGGCGATCAGCGATTTTTTTTTGTGACTAACATTATGGCGGACACTTCGGACAATTTTGACACATTTTTGGGACCATTGTCATTTTCACAGCAAAAAATGCATTGTTTACTGTGAAAATGACAATTGCAGTTTGGGAGTTAACCACTAGGGGGCGCTGAAGGGGTTAAGTGTGACCTCATTTGTGTTACTAACTGTAGGGGGGTGTGGCTGTAGGTGTGACGTCATTGATTGTGATTCCCTATGTAAGGGAACACACAATCAATGCGGGCACAACAGTGAAGAACGGGAAAGCTGTGTTTACACACAGCTCTCCCCGTTCTTCAGCTCCGGGGACCGATCGCAGGACTCCAGCGTCGATTGGGTCCGCAAGTCCCGCGGTCCCGGAACTTCGGGCCAGGTCACGTGCATGCACGCGTGACCCCACGCCTGGGCTTAAAGGGCAACGTACAGGTACGTTGATGTGCCCAGCCGTGCCATTCTGCCGACGTATATCGGCATTAAGGGGTCTTTAAGTGGTTAAAGGGCACCCTGGAAATGTCATTTCTTAGGAAACTTGATACCAACTATGGGCAAAAGGGATGATCCACGCTAAATAAAGAACAGCCTGCATTCTTCCATCATTGTCAGAAAAGGGTATAGATTAATGTAGTGGTGCACAGAGAGACTCTGCTGTATACTATGAACTAATGCCCCGTACACACAGTCGTTTTTTAAAACGTTGTTTTTTAAAACGTCATTTAAATTGATCGTGTGTGGGCAAAACGCCGTTTTTGGCTTAAAAAAAACGACCAAAAAAAAATTCCAACCTGCTTGAATTTTTTGTGTCGTTTTTCAAAACGTCGTTTTTTGTTTCACAGGAAGTCACCGCGTGTAGCAAAATTGTCGTTTAAAACGACGTTTTTCAACCCGCGCATGCCCAGAAGCTAGTTATGAAGCGAGCTTCAATGGAAAAGAGTGGTGAACGTAACCTCGCTTTTTGTGAAAAAAACGATGGTGTGTATGCAACATTGTCTTTGAAAAGTGACATTTCAAAAACGTCGTTTTTTTTTCATCACAAAAAATGATCGTGTGTACGCGGCATGAGCCTCAATTAACAATCTGCCATCACCTTACTGTAGTCTTGTTCGTAAGATGTAGAGTCTAATTAGTTGCTATGGTTCTCCGCACTTTGAAAGTTGCCCTTTACCTTGACGAATAACAATAATTTCAAAACATAAAATAAAATGTATACTGGCATTGCTGCTATAAACTGTAATCACATCCCCGGGTCCCTAGATAACCTGTTCACTTCAATAGCCGTGACTCCCTGCCTGCATCCCATATGAAAAATAATCAGTGTTGCATGCTAATGTTTCTACAAGCTATTAACACATTTCATTTAAATGATTTGATCACTGGCAGCAACATAAAAAAAAAAAAAGCCAGCCTATGAGAGTAGGAAATAATAATATTGCAATTAGTGTATCATTTTGTAGAACATGAGAGGTTAGAAAGTACAGGCCACAGGAACCTCCTTATTTTGACCACCTGTGTGCCAAGCCAATCCACAGACTACAAAGTCTGTAACAATGCTAATAGAATAAAGTTTTAATGAAGGCGCAATGGACTATACTGCATGCTATTCGTTTCAGTATTTTATCTATTCATTTTTTTGTACGTATTGTTTTTTTCATCAAGGTACTTTAACCACTTGCCTACTGGCCACTTATACCACCTTCCTGCCCAGGCCAATTTTCAGCTTTCAGTGCTGTCATACTTTTAATGACAATTGTGCGGTCATGCAGCACTGTACCCATATGACATTTTTGTAAAAAAATAATTAAAAAGTTGTTTTTTGTTGTTTGCTAAACAAACTAAAAAAGACCCAAACAATTCTTAGTTTCAGTTATAAGATTTTGCAAACAGGTAATTTTTCTCCTACACTGATGTGCCTTGATGATGAGGCTGCACTGACAGGCACTGATGGGGCTGCACTGATAGGCACTGATGGGGCTGTACTGATAAGCACCGATGAGGTTGAACTGATATGAGGCTGCACTGATGGGCACTGATGAGGCTGCACTGATAGGCACTGATCAGGTTGAACTGATATGCGTCACTAATAGGCATCACTGAAGGGCACTGATGAGGTTGATATGCGGTACTAACACCGTAAGTAGCACTGAAAGGCACCGATTGGCAGGACCGTTTGGCATCACTGATTGGCAGCAATGATGGGCACTATTGGGGCTGCACTAATAATCAGGACACCAATGATCAGTGTTTTGATCATCCGTGCAGATGTCCCTTTTCACACTAGCCAGTTATCAGCTCTCCTCATGCTGTGGCAGAGCAAAAAAAAGGAATGCCGATAACCAGCAAGTGTGTTTACATCGTGATCAGCTGCGATTGAACATAGGTTTGTATGATACAGCGATCATAGAGCACTCCAGGTGCGCACCACAGGGGGTGCGATCACTCCATTTTGCTATAGCACGGTCGGCAAGTGGTTAAACTAGTATTAAACCCAAAAGCAAACATTTATTATACTGCAGCTTACCAATTATTAGAACTGATAACTGCATTTCGTTTTCTTTTTTAGGCTTGCTTTTTTTCTTTTCAACTGGTGATCCTGCCAGTAAGCCTGTTGTTTTTCAGAAAGAAAAAAAGCTGTGCTAAAGATGTAGCAGTAATTGGGTTGAGACAAACTATATACCACAGACAGGAGTGCTTACAGCTTTTATTTATTTATGTAAAACCTTAAGGCCAAGAGGAACAAAATTGTTGCTGTAACTGCCTATAAAAGTGTTAGCTGGAGTTTGTATTAAATGTGTTAGTGTGTCTAAATGTGCTAGTGCATCTAATATAACCCCTCCCCAGCATATGAATATCACGTTCATATGCTTGAATGATGTGAACCCTGCAGGATGTTCAGATCTTTTCCTTTTTAATAGGTGAGGACTGGGAACTATACAAGTTTTGACCATGCTGGTGACCCTTTTATGCTTTGATCCTACGGCAAAACTATTGGGGGTTAGGTCACCTGTGTAAAGATTGAGTTTGTAAGATTCTTGATCGCTTATTGGCCACATATAGGTATCCTTACCCGAGAGGCGGTGGTTTCATCCTGGGTTTTTTCAGAATAATTTCAGAATCATTTCCATGGGAAACATCTCCTAAATTCCAGTTAATTATATCAGTTGATACTTCAAAGATCAAGGGTGAGTTCCCATTGTATAGATTCTCTCACATGTGCTCCAGAACATTGTTAATTTTTATGTCAAATTTTGATTTTGTTTTAGACATAATGTTTATTAGCCCAGACAAAAGCAAAATAGGTACAATTTGCAAACACCCACCGCACACAGGTGTCCAGCCTCTAGCTAGCTTGACTGATTTTTAAAAACGACGACGGAAGTGGTTAACTTTGTCAAGCCCTGATATATATTAGGGCTCGACAAATCCTGGGCGTCGGGTCGGAATTGCAACTAGAATTAGCGACCTGGCGCAGTACAGCTGGTGTACCCCGTCTCCCTGAGCACCCCGCCTCGCGATCGCGCCTCAGAAATAGGACTCACACGCTGGGGGAAACACAGAAGGAAAGCAAGTTATCTCTCCAGCTATACTAGCCTTTCCCCCTCAGCCTAATCCCAATACTCATGGTACTATTTCCCATTCACCAGCCTCCTCAGAATCCCTTTTAGTGAGTCCATTGCCTCATTATTCTTTCCCTCCCCTGGGAACAACACCTGTGCTCCCTGACGCCACTATCTCCTCAGGAAACCCAGAACTTATCATCCCTCAGAACACAGGAGAACTTTATCTGAAATTCTCAGAACTTCTCGAGAGGGGACTTGCCCAAACCGCACTTAGAATCACAAATGATATCCGATCTGACTTGAAGTGATTGAAAATAAGCTGGACATTACTGTCTCTAGGGCCAACCAAAATACCGATCACATCAATGTTTTGCAAGAACAACTAGATGTAGCCCTAAATAGGATCGATGACCTCGAAAACCGTTCGAGAAGGGACAATTTCAGGGTCAGGGGCCTCCCAGAGACCATCCAGGACATCCCCAAGACAATCCAGGAGCTAATCAAGGTCCTGATCCCCTCCATAGCCCCACACAAATTAGAGCTGGACAGGGCACATAGATCCCTGGGTCCCCTCAGGAAAGATGGTTCTCCCAGAGATATAGTGGTGAAACCGCACCATTATGCTGAAAAAGAGGAGATCATGAAAGTTTTACGACAACAATCTTGCATCGTATTTCAGGGACATGACATCCAAATATTCACAGATATCTCCCCTATGACTATTCAAAGGCGCAGGGCCCTTAAACCCTTGCTGACAGTACTAGCACAAAAGGAGATCAAATACTGGTGGGCATTCCCCTTTGCTTTAAAATTTTCTCACAAAGAAAAAACATATTCTTTCACCAAACTTTCAGAGGGAGAAAAAATTCTATTAGCCCTGAAGTCCATAACACAGGACCTAGCAATGGATACATCTAATTTGCAAGCAGAATCATCCAAGTATCCCACTTCTACTAGCCCGATCTCTCCCACATGGAAAACAAATAATAGCAGACGCACTAAGGATCCAGTAACTACCTGACCTCTGAACAGCGACTTTCTCTTCTTTTTGTTCACTCAGGATGACTGCCTTTGTGGTGAATCCTTATTGGATATCCTATCTGTTTATGGAGATCCTTACAACTGAGCTACAATTTCATTTACTTTCTCCTGCAGGAATGATTTTTCTGTTCCAGCTTCGTAATACCCTTTTATTAAAGAAAGGATAAGTCGGCTAGAGCTACTCCTTCCATGGACCTGGTATGAAAGGCTGCAATCAAGGTTCTATTGAAACTCTGAAGAGAACACAAAATATACTGCAGGGACCACCTCCTTTTTGTCCACTATATGGTCCGAAATTTTCTCGCCTCCGACCACCTCTCGACTGTGGATTTACCGCTGTCGGGAGTTGGTCTGGTAGCCCTTAATATGGGGTACGTTGGTTGTGTGTTTGGCGATAGTGGGTTAGGCTTTCTCCCCTCCCATTGTCGCTGGTATAGATTAAGCTACTTTGATATATGTCTTTTCTCTTTTTTCTCCTTTCTAATCTTTTTTCTTTGATTGCCAGACTGCAGACACAGTATTTCGTGTGCTTCGCTCCAGGTCCCAGTCTCGTTCATAGGTCGTGTCTACACTTATCTTGCCTACCGTCATTTGACTTAAGTGATATCGTATACACATGGCTCCTCCCCCCATAATCATGCCCCACTTTCTACCCCACTCAGAGTTGTCTCCCATAATGTTCAGGGCCTGAACTCACCTGTTAAAAGAAGGAAAATGCTTCAATCATATCATTCCCAAAAAATGGCGGTCGTTCCCATACAAGAGACCCGTTTACCAATCAGTTACTCCCCCGCATTCATCCATGCTCATTATCCCCAATTCTTCCTAGCAAATGCTGAGGACAAGACGAGAGGGGTTGCAGTCCTCTTTTCAAATACATGTAAATTTAAATCCCTTCTAGTACAAACATCCTGGTTAAAGGAGTATTGGATGAACAATAAATGTCTTTTGTCTCGTATTATGCTCCCAATAAAGGCCAGCCTAAATTCTTTCAATCAATGTTTGATGTTTTGGAGCCACTCTTAGAGGGAACGGTTGTTTTTGGGGGAGACTCCAACATCGCATTCGATCACAGTCTTGACAAATCCAAACCGCTAGCGGCTCAGTTAACCTGTCCCACTAGAGCCAGCTCCCAAATAGCAAAGCTGATATTTCAACAGGGTCTTGTAGATATTTGGAGGGAATTCAATCCCACAAAAAGGGATTATACCCACTTTTCAAATCCACATTGATCCTACTCGAGAATCAATCACATACTTATTTCCTCAAAACATATCCCCTTGGTCAACAAGGCTTATATAAAGGATACGGCACTTTCGGACCACTCTATGGTCATCTTATCCTTACAGGGCCAGTTAGCCAAAACCCACTTATCTCATTGGAAACTCAATGAAACTTTACTGAACGACCCAATCATAGTCTCAGAAATTGACAGGGCTTTGAAAGAATTTTTCAGCATGAATAATGTGGATGGAATCTCGGCTGAGATGTTATGGGCTGCACACAAGGCTACGATCTGGGGAAAACTTATTCAGGTAGCTTCCAAACTTAAAGGGTCACTAAAGGAAATGACGGTTTACAGGGTATAGAGACATAAAAGTTAACTGATTCCTTTTAAAAAAAATTAAAAATAGTAACCAGTTTTTGGAATCAAACTTTTAAACTTATGTCATCCATCACAGGTCTACTTATTTCCCCTAACCCAACTTTAGCTATTCTCCATGTGGGTATGGAAAACATCCCGCAAGACATGAGACAAGTTGTCTCACACATCCTGTTAGCGGCTAGGTCTCTAATACTTCAAAATTGGAAATCCATCACAACACTTAATATCGCTGATCTAACTAGGAAAGTTCAACAAAACTACACATTTGAACGGCTTCTAGCGTCCAACGCCTTAAAATGCAGCTCATTTGACAAAAGATGGGAAATTTGGACTAGTAGGTATAACATTGGATAATTTCATGTATGATCTGGATGATGCTTCTCTTTTTTCTGTTAGTTAAATATGATATCTGATCTCTCCCATGTTCTCTAATTGTGGCATTGTTTCTGTTATCCTTATGATTTTTTTTTCTTCTTTGCTTTGTATATGCTAAACCTCAATAAAAAAGTTATAAAGACAAAAAAAATGATTAAAAATAGATAAAAATCAATCATATAATGTGCCTCTAGTTTCACTTTCGTTTTTAAACTGGTTTCATGTTTCTGTGAAGTACAGAAGACACACAGAACAAAAACAAACAAATCCAGGGCAGTGTTTTGTTTTTAAAATGAATCCGATTGGTTCTGAGGAGTTTTAGACACACAGCTTGGACCACAGTGAAAAGCTGCCATGAGATTTTTCATAAGGAGCCAGACAAGCAGGAAGTGTGGAGATCAGAGCAGAATTACAGCAACTTCAAAGCAAAGAACGAACAATGAGGACATGAAAACAGCACTGCATTAAGGTAAAGGAAGCTTTTCAGCTAAAACATTTTTTTCCTTTAGTGACCCTTTAAGAAAGAGCCTCAAGAGTAGAGAAGCTGGAAAGAGACTTCGCAGCTTTATGTAAAAAGCATAAAAAAGATCAAACGAAGGTCCAGGTTTCCCAGCTAGATGCTGCCCGATTAGCATTAAATTTAGCTCTCACGGTAAAAGCTGAGAAAACAATGGGCTGGAGTGGTGCAAGATTCTACCTACATAAGGATAAAATGAACACAATGTTAGCCACTAAGCTCTCCCCGAAATTCTGCACATTTGCACTCCCAAAGATGAGAACTCAGGAAGGGACCACTACCCTTAATCCTAAATGCATATTACAAGTATTCCAGAATTTCTATTCCACTTTATACCAGGCATCCGATAAAGCCGAGGTGTCTGACATTATCTCCTTCATAGACCAGCTGCCAATTCCAAGCCTCCATGGGAGCCATGTTGATCTTATGGAGGCTCCAATCTCTACGAAGGAAACCCTAAAGGTGATCAAAAACGTAAAGAGTGGTTCGGCCCCAGGGCCGGGTGGCTTCTCGGCACCATACTACAAAACCTTTGCAGATACCCTAGCCCCTCGGTTGACAACATTTTTTAATTCCAAACGAAAGGGGGAAGCTATGCATTCTCATTTAGATGAAGCTTTTATTTCTGTTATTCCCAAACCAGATAAGGATCCCGAACATGTAGAAAACTACAGGCCCATTTCCTTAATCAACAATGATTTAAAAATACTCACCAAAATTCTAGCTAACAGGATAAGCTCTTTTATTAACCAATATATCCATAAAGACCAGGTTGGGTTCATCCCAGGGAGACAGGGTCCAGACCAAGTCAGGCTAGCGGTTGACATTATCTCGATCCTTCAATCAGGATGGGATGGAGTACCTTTCCAGGAGGGGATTCTCCTGTTGTTGGACCTCCAGAAGGCTTTCGACTCTCTATCTTGGCCATAACTATTTTCGGCCCTAAAGCGTTGGGGATTCGGGGAAAATTTCTTGGGTTTATTACATTCATTATGCTCTGAACCAGAAGCGAGGGTCAAATTACAGGGTTACTATTCAGACCCAATTAGGATTGCCAGAGGCACTAGACAGGGTTGCCCCTTATCCCCATTGATTTTTGCCATAGCGATTGAGACGCTAGCGATTGCTATCAGATCAAAATATTAAAGGGGTACTATGCGGACAACAAGTTCACAAGTGCGCACTTTTTGCGGACGACCTTCTTTTATTCGTTACCTCCCCAACAGGCTGTAGGTTACTTGAATCCTTTGGAAAGATATCTGGCCTGTGGGTTAATATGAGCAAATCCCAAGCATTAATGGTTTCCATACAAAGTTCTATGGTCGATCAGTTAAAACCCTTTTTTAAATACAAATGGGCAGATTCTTCAATTCGATATCTAGGAATAAATTTAACTTCCAAGATCGAACACCTTTACCAAGCAAACTTCCCTCCTATTTATCGCAAACTCGAAGCTGGCCTTCAGACGTGGGCACGACATAAAAAAACTAATTCTGCCAGGGTATGTAAATTATTGAGCACAAATAAATACACACAGGATCTCACAAAAAGTAAGGACACCCCTCACAATTTTTGTAAATATTTTATTATATCTTTTCACGTGACAACACTGAAAAAATGACACTTTGCTGCAATGTAAAGTAGTAAGTGCACAGCTTGTATAACAGTGTAAATTCGCTGTCTCCTCAAAACAAAAACACACAGCCATTAATGTCTAAACCGCTGGGAGTTTTCTAAAGAACCGAGAGCACCAGATTCAAATCCCAAGGGAGAAGAGGTGGTCTAAGAGGGGGAAGTATATGACGAACCCCCTGCACAAAAGGTACCCACCCACCAGAGAATGGGCCGCCAAAGGCCGCTGAAAGAACACAGCCGAGGCTGAAATCTGTCCCTTAACCACTTAAGACCCGGACCAAAATGCAGGTAAAGGACCTTGCCCCTTTTTGCAATTCGGCACTGCGTCGCTTTAACTGACAATTGCGCGGTCGTGCGATGTGGCTCCCAAACAAAATTTGCGTCCTTTTCTTCCCACAAATAGAGCTTTCTTTTGGTGGTATTTGATTGCCTCTGCGATTTTTATTTTTTGCGCTATATATAAAAATACAGCGACATTTTTGAAAAAAAATCAATATTTTTTACTTTTTGTTATAAGAAAAATCAATAAACTAAATTTTAGTCAAACATTTAGGCCAAAATATATTTAGCCACATGTCTTTAGTAAAAAAAAAATCGCAATAAAAAAAAAATTAGCTACCTAGCGGGAACAGCGACACTAATACAGCGATCAGAAAAATGATTGCTTAGTGATGCTGGCAATAGGGAGTGAAAGGGTTAACTAGGGCGGTGATCAAGGGGTTAAAACTTTATTAGGGGGGGGTACGGGGGCTACCCTGAACCTAACAATAACTGACTGTCACACTGCCTGTCACACTGACACTAAATACAGTAATCATACATGTATGATTACTGCATTCAGTGACACTGTGACAGGGGGAGGGGGGGGGGGGGCGATCGCGGGGGTTAAATGTGTTTATGTGTAGTGTTAGTGTAGTGTTAGTGCAGACTTACTGTGTGGTGATCTCTCCTCAGCGGTGGTTGAAAAAAACGCCGAGGGAGAGATCACATCGCTTCCTCCTTCCTGTGTTTACACAGGAGGAGGAAGTGACAGGGCGGGCGGGCGCGCGCATTGGCTGGGAGCGATCCGGAGGGGGCGGACAAAAACGAATAGCCGCCCCCTCTTGTCGGATCGCTCCTGCAGACGCGCGGACCACCGCATGTATGGGGGGGGGGGTCCGATCGGACCCCCGATCCCCCCAAGGCACCAACGTATATATACGTTGATGTGCCTGTCGGTGCCATTCTGCCGACGTAAATGTACATGCGGTGGTCCTTAAGTGGTTAATGGTGCTTAAGGCAAGCTTCTGATCCACACCACGCTGTAAAAACAGCAGGGTCCTGGACACTGAATATGTCTGTGGACGCCAACTCATCTCTTCGCAAATAGAGATGTAGGCCTTCCAGGTGCAATGGTAGATCTTCCTAGAAGAAGACTTCAGTTCCCCTTAACATGGTTGGAATGACCGAGTCGGAAAGACCTGGCTTTCGATAGCCATGCCATTAAAGCCAGCGACTGTAAAGCAGGATAAAGTATGGGACCTTGAGACAGAAGGTCCTCCCGCATTGGCAGCCGCCAAGGCGCACGTGAACGGCGTACCAAGGACGCCGGGGCCAATCTAGAGCGATTAGAATCATCGGGATCCCCTCGGCATCCACTCTGCGGAGCAGCCGAGGAAGCAACTTCAATGGGGAAAGGTATAAAGTAGCCAATACTGACCCAACGGGGCTACAAACGCGTCTAACGCTTCTGCCCAAGGATCTCTGGACCTTGCGTTTGAGATGAGAGTCCAGGAGATCCACATCCGTTGTGCCCCACCTCCTGCAAAGGAGTTGAAACACCTCCAGACGCAATGACCATTCTCCCTGGTCCAGCATCTCTGAGCTAGAAGCTGCTCTCAGAAGAAGATCGTTTTAGTAGCCCACGATGGCAATGCCTCGCTGTTTCAGCAAAGCTAGGATCGGTGCGAGCACCTTGGTAAAAACTCTTGGTGCTGACGCCAGGCCAAATGGGAGGACCACAAACCGATAGTGGTCCTCCCCGATCGCAAAACGCAGAAACCTCTGGTGACTTTCGCAGATTGTACATGAAAGTAAGCGTCCTTGATGTCCAAGAATGCCAGAAAGTCCCCCGGGTGGAGCGCAGCTACCACCGAGCGAATGGATTTCATGCGGAACTTCCTTACTTTCACAAAGTAATTTAGAGCCTTGAGGTCCAAGATTGGACGGACCCCATCCTTTTTCAGGACCACAAACAGATTCAAATAAAATCCCTGAAACCTCTTGTCCTGTGGAATGAGTAAAATTACTTAGCAAGTCCTGTACTGCCCCCAACAGGGCAGCCCGACGAGCCAGTAGGAGAGGGAGACCTGAGAGAAAGAATCTGTTTGGGGGATAGGAAAGAGACCACCTCCCAGACCCATTGATCGGAGAGCAGAGAGGTCCACCGAGTCGTGAACATGCATGAGTCGGGCAGGGGCAGGCCGTCATGCAGTGGCAGGTTTGGGTGCCAGCTTGTTCGGCTTACGCACCCAGGGACGTTTCTGTCCCGTAGCTGAGCCTTTGTCGGCCTGGGAGGGTTTACCCGTGTACCCTGACTGACAAAAATACTGCTTCTGCGTGGGAAAGGAAGGACCCGGCTTACGGCGGGGGTCCTTCTCCTTGGAGGACTGAGGGAGGAGCGTGTTCTTCCCTCCCGTGACATCCTTGATAATGTCGTCCAGTGAAGACCCAAAAGGCCTCCCACCTTTGAAGGGTAAATCCACCAGGGCTTTTTTAGAGGCCTGGTCCGCAGACCAGCATTTCAGCCAAAGAAGGCGGCGTAAAACCACCGCCGAAACAGAAGCCCTGGATATCAAGGGTGCTGCATTTAGTGAAGCTTTACAGACATAGACAAGGCCCTGGACCAGCTGGTCCGCCAGTCTAATAACTTTGGGTGGGAGTTAGTGTCTGAGACACAAGGGTAGTAGCCACAATAGGCCGCAAGGCAGACCACAGCATGGTAAACATGGAACTGGTCAGTGCTCCGGATCTCCTATCAGTCTGATCCTTAAAAGCAGAGGTCCCCTCTATAGGGAGAGTGATCACCTTATTTACCTGGACAACCGAAGAATCCACCATCGGAGGAGAAGCCCACTTTTTTTTAAAAGGCTCTTCTCAAAAGGGGTACCGAACCGCCAGGCGGTGAGGGACTATAAAAGCCTTACGTGGCTTTTCCCATTCCGCATAAATTAATTTATCAAAAGAAAGGCACATAAGTTAAAACCTTCACTAGAAGCTCCCAGTACTGTGGTCGCAGGGAAACAGACAACCAGGAAGTGTCCAGAACAGAGGAGAATTACAGCAACATCAGAGCAAAAACGAACAATGAGGACATGAAACCAGGACTGCAGTAAGGTAAAGGAAGCTATTTAGCTAAAAAAAAATCCTTTAGTGACCCTTTAAGGGAGTTGCTTGCAGTATTGATAAGCTCACTGACAAGTGCCGTCACGTACCGACCCAGTTAAGGTGTCTACCTCACAAGGAAGATCCTGGTCCACATCTTCAGATACAACAGAACCAGGTACCTGAACCGCAGCCAGGTCCTGGTCTGAATCAGAGCATTCCCCGGGGGATTGCGGGGGGAGGGGAGCTTTTTATTCCTTCTACGCCCGCACGCCGCTTCCACCCTGACAACAAATGTTTCCAGGACTGCCGACAAAGTGTCTATAGGAACCACAGGTGCAGAAGCACCAGCTGCCACCTCTATCATGTTTGGGGAAGAAGGACCAGATACTGACGCCATTAAAAAAGCTCCCAGAGCCCTGTTAATACCTGAACTAAAAAAAAACACCCTCTTGCTGCACTGACCGGGGGGGTTACCCAGGGGACTCACCACCACAGTAGGACACTGCTCAGCGCCGCTGCCCACACTCACCACACAGCGTGTGTGAGAGGAAGAAAAAAGCTGTGAGGTACATTGCAATCGTGAGGAGAACAGTGCCGTTTGCCGTAGGAATCAGCACTAGAGGCCGAAGGCTCAGCCAAGATGGCCGCCGAACGCTGCATATGGAGCCACAGAATGGCCGACTGCAATAGTAAGCTGTACTATAGTGTGGCTACTACAAAATGGACGCCAATGGGATTTTCAATAGAAACTGAAAATCACCCAAAAAATGGCGCCAGCTCCGGGAAAAAAATGGCGGCAAAACGCAGCATTTTAAAAAGTGAAACCCATGTTACACCCGTATTTTGAGTGTCACGTGTGATGTTCAGCAGATGCAAGCAACCCATCTCCAAATCAAGCCCACACAAGTTTTCCAATAGCAAGTGGCTTGCTATAGGTGCACTTGGAAAATAGGAGCACATGTGGGCAGACCCCAGAATAGGAGGCTTGGAGCTGCTGTGTGCAATACTATTGCACAGAGCAGGTTTTCTAATTAAAAAAATATATATATCAATCACTTTAAGATTTTTTTTTTTTACTTTTAAATAAAGAGATTCTAATTACAAAATTTTAAAGGAGACATCAAGAGAAAAACAAATATAATATTGTAGAAACGTATGGAGCGTTCACCGAATCACCACTGCAATACTGATGTAACATACAGGAAGGTCTCTACTACACTAGAACCACTTTTTCTGGGTAACCTGCAATTTCCTATTTTACCAGCAGTTGGCACTCCAGAAAAGATCTGCAATTACACCTTTAGGTGCCAATAAAACCATGGGCTATAGAAAGGAAGGCGCCAATGTTACTACACAGAATAGTCATGGTGTTACATTGCTCTTCACATGCACCACACTTACTTGCTGTAACTAAAATTAACCGACTGGTCGCTGAGAACCTCAAACTGGACAGGGCGGTCTCCCATACAGTATTTCCTCATAAGTTCCATACAGGTGTGTAGAGTCTTCCTGGAAGGTTTGTTGTCATGAAAAAGATCTCCACCAAGCAGCAAGAAGTCGACCTGTGGAGACATATAAAAATGTATATGGTCACTTATTTTAAGGGAATTCTTCAAGCTAATAGATTAAAAAAAACTGCTAACTGCTGACTAAGTTCACAGGTATATACTATAATTTATGCACTCTGTGCTATAGCCCCGTTTATACTTTTATACAGGGCCAAAACTAAGGTGGGGGTAGTTGGACAGGGGGGACATGTGCCCCAGGCGACACTGCAACCTCCACTCCCTGACATGTCAGTTCTCTGCTATTTGACAGCATCCGGATCTCTATGCTCCCACTGCACTGACATAAACTCTCTGCCCCGATAATCTCTGCCCTCCCCTCTGGTCCAGCTCATCTATTCTCCTCTCTTTGGTCTTTTCCGTCTCTCCTCCCCATCACACTTATTCTTTGCTTATCTCTCCTTCCACACCAACAGTTCAAGCTATGGGCAACTTCTGTCTCTGAAATCAGGCTCCGGTCTGCAGCAAAATTTTCCAGCTCTCCTTCCCACCAGCATCAACTCCAATCCTGACACCTCTGCTTCCCGCTTACTACCGTTAATGGTGTACTGCAAGGAAGGTGACATTGTCGGCCACCTGCAGCAAGCCCCCTGCAGGTTTCTCGCCTGTCACCTCAGTGTAATAGAGACAGGGTAGCTTTTTTTCTCCTGACAGACCACTACAAGGAGAAGCCTAGGAGGAAAAACATCTCCAGCCTGCATGGAGCCGCACTGTGTCTGCGGTCTGTGTTGGGAAAGAGGGGGGGGGGGGGCAGAAGGATTTATGTTTCCACCAATTTGGACAGCTAGGGGGATTGGTGGGGAGGATAATGTGCTGGTAGGGGAAGAGAGTTTTATACTGGGAGGGGCAATAGGGGGGCTTGTTCTAAAAGAGGGATGTCAATCAAGTCAAGGATGGGGATTTGGAGGTGACAAGTGATTTGAGGGGAGTCATTTAGTTTAAAGTGGCCAGTGAGATATGCACTCCTGATCTCTGCACGCTGTACACCACGCACTCCTGATCTCTGCACTCTGTACACCACGCACTCCTGATCACCGCACTCTGTACAATGCGCACTCCTGATCACGCGCACTCCCGATCTCTGCACTCTGTACAATGCGCACTCCTGATCTCTGCACTCTGTACAATGTGCACTCCTGATCTCTGCACTCTGTACACCACTCTTGATCTCTGATCCATGTACACTGTGCACTCTTGTTCTCTGATCCCTGTACACAGCGCACTCCTGATCCCTGTACACCGTGCACTCCTGATCCCTGTACACCGTGCACCCGGTATGTAGCATACTCTGGGAGTAAAGAGGGATTCTAATGTGAAAGAACGTAATAGGAACGTGGTAGTGTAGCGCTCAGAATACCAAAATGTAACTATAAGGCTATACATATAAATGGTGTGTAAAACACAAAGAGTGATCTGTGCGTCAACATAAAAATAATATCATAACCTCATAAAATTGAAATAAAGTTCATGAAATAAAGTTCATAAATTCCAGTGACACAAATGATGCTTGATGTTCAGAAGTGAAAAAGAAAAAATCCCACCACCGGTGAAGATGCAGGCTTACCAGATGAAATGGACTCTAAGAAAATTATATTTCTAGAGTCAGTCAGGCTTGGTATATGCTCAGATCTTGATATGAGGTGTCCCTCAGGGAAGGGATCAGCAGATATCTGTGGTGTAGATTCCAATGGCCCCGAGATTGGTTAGAGGTCTCTCGTTCACGGAAAAAATATTGGTCATCCGTCTCAAAGATGGCATATCTGGCTCCCAGGGGAAGGGGAAAGGGGAATTCTTACTGTTAAGCAGAGGGCTACTGATGTAAGGGTGGCTTTTGGTTTAAAGGGTTCCTGCTGATGTAAAGGGGATCCTTGATAAAAAAGGGGGGACTCTGATGCTAAGTAGGGAGCTCCTGATTAAGGGGGACTTCAGATGTGAAGGGGACGCTGATGTGAATGGTGGACACCTGATATAAAGAGTGGTTTTTGATGCAAGCGGCTGGCCTCTTTATGTAAAGGGGGAACTCCTGACATAAAGAGGACTCTAATGTGAAGGCTGGGGGGTTCTGAATTGAAGGAGGTGACTCCTGATGTGAAAATGGAGACTCTTAATGTGAAGCTGGGACTCTTCATTTGAACAGGGGAATCCAATGTGAAGGAAGGAACGCCTTATGTTAAGGGGGGGGCACCTGATGTGAAAGGGGGGGGGGTTATGTGAAGGGGGGGCACCTTATGTGAAAGGGGGGGATTATTATGTGAAGAGGGGACTTGGATATAAAAGGGTGACCAAGTATACCTCAGCCTTTGATTGCATTTGAGTGTATACATTGTGAACCTCTCACTCCTAGCACAGTAATTATGGAGTATGTTGTGGGTACAAGAACTGCAGACTGTGTACAATGTATAGCATATGTGGGTTTAAAACTGTATTAAACCCAAAATATAATATATTGCAGCTTACCAATCCTTAGCTATGGTCGCTGCATTAGTTTTGTTTTTTAGTCTTTTTTTTTTTAATCTGTATTCCCCTTGTGATCTAAGCCAGAAACACTGACAGCATTGTCGATCTGGGGGGAGGGGGGTGTTAGATGGACAAGCAGATTAAGATACACTAAAAAATTGAGGCCAAAATCAAGATCATACTTTATAATCAGTTATAGCAAACAGTTTTTTCCTTTTGGAATAAAGGTTTTACAAAAATAAAAAATAAAAAGTAAATAAAATCTGATCATTGTAAACACTCATGCCAGCGGTAGATGGTTTGTTGGTTTGTCTCAACCCTGTAACTGCTACATCTGCAAGACAGCTTGTTCTGTTGAAAAACAGCAGACTTACTAGTGGGATCACCAGGTGAAAATAAAGGAAAAAACAAAACGAATGCAGCCATCACATCTAAGAATTGGTAATCAGGAAAAAAATAAAATGTTTGCTTTTGATTTTAACCACTTCAGGCCCGCGCTACCGTCGGATGACGGCAACAGCGCGGGCCTGAATATCCAACATGCCGTCATTTGACGGCATGTCATTCAGGCGTTCCCAGCGCGCGCTGTAGAGCGCGCTGCGGGGAAGCCCTGTGTTGTCCGTGTCCCTTGGACACGGCCAATCACACATCGCGACCAACGGCCACTCAGAGTGGCCGTTTGCGATGCGATCTGTGGGCGAATGAGAGATGATCTCTCATAGATCATCTCTCATTGCCGTTTTACAGAGACAGCGTCCTGTCTCTGGAGAGGAGGAGCCCGATCTGTGTTCCTTCCTACATAGGGACACAGATCGGTCACCCCCCCCCTTCCCCCCACAGTTAGAACACACCTAGGATACACAATTAACCCCTTTCTCACCCCCTAGTGTTAACCCCTTCAATGCCAGTCACATTTATACTGTAATTAGTGCATATTTATAGCACTGATCGCAGTATAAATGTGAATGGCGCCAAAAATTTGTCAAAAGTGTCCGATGTGTCTGCCATAACGTCGCAGTACCAATAAAAATCGCAGATCGCCGCCATTTCTAGTAAAAAAAAAATAATAAAAAATAATAATTCTCTCCCCTATTTTGTAAGCGCTATAACTTTTGCGCAAACCAGTCGCTTATTGCGATTTTTTTTTTTTTTTACCAAAAATATGTAGAAGAATATGTATCGCCCTAAACTGAGAAAAAAAAATGTGTTTTTTTTTTAATTGGGATATTTATTATAGCAACAAGTAAAAAACATTGTATTTTTCTTCAAAATTGTCGCTCTTTTTTGTTTATAGCGCAAAAAATAAAAACCGCACAGGCGATCAAATACCACCTAAATAAAGCTCTACTTGTGGGGAAAAAAGGACGTACATTTTGTTTGGGAGCCACGTCGCACGACCGCGCAATTGTCAGTTAAAGCGACGCAGTGCCGGAAGCTGAAATTTTACCTGGGCAGGAGGGGGGTGTAAGTGCCCAGTATGCAAGTGGTTAATACCGCTTTAAACTCTATTAACCATGCTCTTTTAAGCCACCTCAATATTCAGTAAATGTTTGCCATGGTGCACTCTACATGTCTTTTCCATCCCTAGGTGTCCCTCATTCTCAAATTCCATGTTTGGAAAGTATTCACCTTTTCTTTCACCTTACACCCCCTGGCCACCTCCTCCTCACACTGGAACAAAGCAAGAAGCGCCGCCTAAGTGCAATATGTCAGTCACAATTTATTTTGTTAAAAGGAAATAGCCTATAATTTGGACATTTCTAAAAAGAGCTCAAACAATTCAAACAAACAATTCTCATCTGTGTGTGGTAATAGGCTACGTGCTCAGAGCCTTCTGCTCCTTTTGAGCGCGTAGTCTAGTTTCTCAGTGGCTTTTCCCATATTGTCTCTCCCCGGTGCTCTCTCTGGTTCCGCTTCTGGCGACGTCATCATCTGCGTTCCACACTGGTTCTGTCCAGCTTCCTGATGACCACAGGCTGAAACCGGACCGCACCGCGATTACTACACACAGATGAGAATTGTTTGTGAGCTCTTTTTAGAAATGTCCAAGTTATAGGCTTTTTCCGGCAACTGTTTTTTTTTTTTTGTTGGCCTTAGTATAGAAAATGTAAGGTTTCAATTATGTTGTCTTTGGTTTGACTATTTTTAATGAATACTGCTTGATCAGGTTTAATCATTGGTTAGCAAGAAAGGTTTAATTCTATTTGCTAGAATTTTTGCATATAATTCAATATTGTTGTTTTTTAAGAAAATTGGCCCGCAATTTGTGCAATATTAAGGGTACTGTTTGGGGAGATCCATGTTTTATTTCTAGAAATTATTAATTGATGTATATAATTTTATAGTGATAACAAAAAAACGATGGAAACTCCATCAGACCCATAAGCTTCCTCAAAAGGGGTAGTGGTATTCACCATTTTGATTACTAGCAATGTGATCGCTTCTTCCAAGTTGTGCTTTTGAGTCGAGGTAAGTCGGGGAATTATAACCTTTATGAAATATTATTCAGTTTTGTTATATTTCTATTTTTGTTCTGCTGAGGTTATATTATCAATAAGATTATATAAGAGTTTATATCCACGGAAGTTTATGGGTCTGATGGAGTTTCGAATAAAATAAAATAAAAATAAAACTTTTGGATTCCTTTTGTTTTGTATTTATGTTTTTCGTCCTTTGTTTGTGGGGTGAAAGTTGGATAACTTTTTGTATTAAGTGGAGTACACACTATAAGAAAACCGGAAGAAAAATTCCGTCCGAGGAAGAAACATTTGATTTTCTTTCTTTACCAAGGATTTTATTTGGAGTTTTCTTAAAGGGGTTGTAAAGACAAAAATGTTTTCCTCTTAAATTAAAGTCTGACAGTAGCTAATAAAGTAAAAAGTAATGTTTTGCATTGATACCTGTTGAAATCTAGCTGTTTTATTCACCTCCGTCACTCCTGAATCATTATTCTTACTGACTTCCTGGTTTTCGGTGCTCATTTATTCTTGCTAAATTACGGCCTAATGGGAACTACAGTTCCTATTAGGCTTAGCCTCCTCCATGCCTGTGAGGGTTAAGAGAGCATCTTCATGCAGGGCTGTAGTCATAGGAAGGGGGTGAGCACATTTTGCTTTCCACCATGCAAAATTGCTCAGGTGCTGATGGAAAGCAACCAGAGGAGAGACAGGAAATGGCATTTTCAAACCTGGATTACTGTATTTTGGAGGTCAAAAGTAAAAACGAGGTAAGTGATATTTAAATGCTCTAGCTTACAGCAATCAATTGATCTAATAAAAAATGAACCTTTAGTGTTCCTTTAAGTTTCCAAGTTTACAAAGAAAACATCAAAGTACATAGTCATACACAATAAGTACATTATGTCATTCATGGCAAATAATTAACAGTATCGAAAAAGATAAACCGTCATAAAATATGAGGCAGGGTAACAGACTCGGGTCATGAAGAAGGCATATTCCAAATGGTACTCTATATGTTCAGTTAATATATTTATACTTTGCATTATATATAACTTTTATATACAGTAGGTAATGTGCAGCTGGGTTTTCACTCTGATGACAAATTTGTAAGGTATCTCATTTTGGAGTTGGGGGGGAGTGAAGAGGCGGTATGGTTGTAAAATACATATAAGCTGGGGTTACAAACAGAAAACCAGAAATGTAGATGCCCAGGTCTTTTTATAACTGGGAAGTGTGGAAATAATTATACATAGATATGGGGAGTAGGAGAAGGCCTCACTGTTTTCGTCTTGAGACAGAACGTTTAAGGGATCTGTCTGATGAGAACTGTGGTACAACAGTAACTAATGAGCCTTGAAATTCAAGCTAGCATACCTACGTGCAGCTGAATTTGGAAGGATAATCTTGCACTACATTGTGGAGTTCCTCCATCGCTGCTGTCTGATGAATATGATGGTACCAATCACTACGCTTAGGAGGGGTATTGGAACCCTAATGTGAGGAAATGCATCATCTGGTATCATTTACAAGCTGTAGAGCTAGGGATTTGTCATACGTGGATTTCGGCCAAGAGGAGTGGTGCAATAAGTATTGAGCAAAACAGTTGTAGTTTTGTGCATGACCACCATAAGTGTAACAAAGTGCCAGGTGCAGACTTACATCTCCAGCATAAAGAAGCAACTCAGGACGAAAAAAATTTAAGAAGTAATTAGGGTTGTCCAGATACCGATACTAGTATCGGTATCGGTACCGATACCGAGTATTTGCGGGAGTACTTGTACTCGCGCAAATGCTCCCGATACCTAAATAGAATACTTTTTTTGTATTTATCAACATGTTCTGTGAAAATTCTTTGAGTTTTTTACTACTGCGTGACAAGCAAATAAAACATTTTTATTCATTTTTACTCATTTTTATTCTTTTATAATGTCTTGAGTTAGAGTTCTTCATAATTCTAAAGAAAATATCCTTAGTCTGTATTGTGGTTTGAAAACTGTCACATGACATTTAAAAAAAGTATCGGTATTCGGTATCGGCGAGTACATGAAAAAAAGTATCGGTACTTGTACTCGTTCCTAAAAAAGTGGTATCGGGACAACCCTAGAAGTAATGGTGTCCTATACCACCCTGGAAAATGCTTCCTGGGTCGTTACGTTTATTGAGCCCTTATGTAAGTGGTAGAGGTAGAGAACCATGTCCCAATCTTCCTCCGTGAGGTTAAGATCAAGTTGGTTTCCCCAGTTTTAAAACATTCTACTGGCCTTTAGGGAGCTGTAAGAAGGGCATATAGCATAGATAGTACGTGGTGTTGTGGTGTGGATCTGGAACATATAGCCTCAAATGGGGTGTGCGTGCGAGACCAGTTTGGAGAAGATTTGGGGTAATTAAAGAAGTGCAGCAATTGGATGCAAATCCAGAAGGGGAAAGAGGATGTGCGCATCTAAGCTTTCAGGGCATCGTAAGATAGGTGCTTCTATGAAAGAAGTGTTTCACAGAATCTGCTCATGAGGCCAGATATTTTTTAGGGGACAAGCCTGGGGAGAAGTCAGGATTATATCAGAGGGATAAGCAGGCCTGGAAATGAAGAGAGGGCAAAAGATTTACATGCCAGTCTAAAGCAGAGCAGGGATGTTCCCATCTTTGGGTGATCTGCACAGTCTTGAGGAGTATGCTGCTTGGGTAGACAGGAGATTAGGTGTAGGGGAACTGTGAAATTCACCTGCTCTAGGCGGACCCATGCTTTCACGTTTCGGTGTAGATTCCAGTTAGCTATTCTCGGGAGGTTACATCGCAAGAAATATTTGTAGACACCTGGCAAACCTATGCCTCCCTTCAGTTTTTGTAGCGAAAGTATGTTGTAACTAATTCTGGGACGTTTTCGGCCCCATACAAACAAAAAAAAAATTACAAGCTGCAATATGATGCTACTTTGTCCTCTTGGGCTTGGAAACCTCTCTGCGGTAAGCTAGAAAAAGAATGCTTTAGGGAAAAGAATAGGGATTGTTTGCAAAACATAGAAATACGTTCCTCTTCAAGATGGCTGCCCATCTGAACAGTGCCAGGGTTGGAAGTCACATTGGATGTCGTGGAGTAAAGGCAGAAAGTTAGGTGTGTAGAGGTTAGATAAGTAGGATGGGAGCTGGATCCCGAGGTATGAGATGGATCGCCCTTGGCCGTGAGAAGGGAAAGCTGGATTTTAAGATTTCGGCAACATCACATTCAAGGCAAACGATTTGGAGAAGTTGATTTTCAAGTTAGACAGGGTGTTATAATGTGCAAAATCGTTAAGAAGATTAGGGATTGTACTTTTGGGTTAGAGCGGAAGAGTAAAATGAAATCGGCATATGCCACTATTTTTAGGTACAAAAACATCATTCCGTTTGATATAGGGATTATTCCTGAGTTGACTCAGTAGGGGTTCCAGCATAAGGCTGGATTCACACCTAGGCCATAGCGATTTTGGGCGTATTTGGGCGACAAAGTGTAGGCGTTTTGTACCCGCGATTTGCGGCGACAAAGCGCGGCGTTTAAAAATCCCGCTTTTTGTATAGCCATTGTCGGCTATGCGGAACGCCAAAGCTGCCCGATACGCGCGTCGGAAAAGGGTCCGGGACTTTTTTCAAAATCGGTGTTCGACGTTCTATCGGCGTACGGCGTTCGGAGATGTGAACGGTCTCCATAGACAATAATGCAAATTCGACGGTACGGCGTATTGTAGCGTCGCGCTTCAGGCGACAAAACGCCTAGGTGTGAATGGAGCCCAAGAACAAATAAAAGTGTCAAAACAGGGCATCCCTGCCTGGTGCAATTGGATACATTTTCGTATTGTGTGTACACAACTGTCAACATCCGATTCTCACTTTCCAAACTAAAATTTCCAAAGGGACGAACTCCAAAAATGTTCCCATATGTAAATAGAATGAATGATGTTCATTTAATGCGTACTGTTTTCGTATTGGATACCAAAGACTGTGCACGATAAGCAACAACAAAAAAAAAGCCTTTATTGTTTGAGAATTTTTATAATCAGGTTTACAATCACTTTAAGGACCTACGGTTACTCTGCACCAACTACTAGAGCCTTGATAGGCTTCCCCAATTTGGACTTTTGCCATATTTATATGATGCAGATGCTGCTTTGTCCTCTTGGGCTTGGAGATCTCTTTTTATCTATTTGACACTTCGTTAAAGCAGGGGTCGACAATATCCGGGCACCAGGTCACAATTGCGACAAGAAATTGTGACCTGACGCCCGCAGTGGCTGGTAATTGAGGCCGCGGCGGGGGCACACGGAGGCACAGGATCCTGTGACGCCACGCGATCGCGGCAGGCCCGCGACGGCCGGTAATTGAGGCCGCGGCTTTGGGCCTTGTGAAGTTCCTTCTGTGTCCTGTGAGCTGTTGCCATCTGGTGGTCGCCGTTGGCATTACAAGTTAAACAGCAATTCTAATGTCATTTTTTTACTATTTTCACTGCCATCTCCTTCCCTCACATTAGAACCCCCAAACATTATATATATTTTTTATTCTAACACCCTAGAGAATAAAATGGCGATTGTTGCAATACTTTCTGTCACGCCGTATTTGCGCAGCGGTCTTACAAGAGCACTTTTTTGGGGAAAAAAATACACTTTTTTTAAATAAAAAAATAAAACAGTAAAGTTATCCCAATTTTTTTTATATTGTGACAGATAATGTTACGCCGAGTAAATTGATACCCAACATGTCACGCTTCAAAATTGCGTCCGCTCGTGGAATGCCGACAAACTTTTAACCTTTAAAATCTCCATAGGCGACGTTTAAAAAAATCTACAGGTTGCAAGTTTTGAGTTACAGAGGAGGTCTAGAGCTAGAATTATTGCTCTCGCTCTAATGATCGCAGCGATACCTCATGTGTGGTTTGAATACCGTTTACATATGCGGGCGCTACTCACGTATGTGTTCGCTTCTGAGCGCAAGCTCGTCGGGACAGGGCGGGTTTTCTGGCTTCTAACTTTTTTAGCTGGCTCCTAGATTCTGAACAAATTTGTCAAACCCTGTGTTAAAGCATCTCAGGTTCTGCAGAGGCACTTTGCCAGCGGTATAGCCGCGCTGTCCCATTGCATTTCATGGGCAGGAGCAACATACACACCTCTCCTTCACCGCTCCAAAGATGCAACCAGCAGGACCTTTTTTTCCATCCCTAGGGCTCTCACACTGGAGAAACATGCAAACCACCCCTGTGTTAAAGGGGTCTTAATGAGAATCTACCTTTATTGCTGGCTTGGACTCCGATTCCATCACATTGTGGTTGATGCTTTTACTACATATCAGGACTGTCTCACAATGCTCTATAGTTTTCTCCTCTACTCAGTGGATGTATTACAGTCAACGGGTTACGCATATGTATCGCTCTGATATATACATAGATTCGATTTGAGGTTCTGGCTCTTTCTATGTTTGTCTAGTCTTGTGGGGTGTCTCTGTACCCCTGGACACAGTTTCACCAGCACCTACCCTGAGAAAGCTAATATCTAGCGAAACGAGTCGACAAGCAAGTTTTGGGGGTGATATTGGATCAAATTTTCTTTATTAGACATACCATTAAGTCAATATTTCTACCTCAGATCCAACCTTCATAACTGCATAATTATTGAGTAACTGGTAACTGTGTCCATATAGGGTGTTGATTGTATGTTTTCTATGTTTTTTAATCACGTTGTAATAAAATTTATAATTTTTTCATTATGTGCACAGAGTCCACCTATTTTTGGAGTTTCTCAATCCTTGTGCATACTTTTAAATTTAGTAATATTTGTTTTATGTGTTTCAATAGAGAGCTTTCTTTTTTGCATATGTTCCAGTTTTGCTATTTCTTCTGGAAGTGAATTATTTTCTCTTTCATTTTGTTTTTCAGTTCTGGCCATTTCTATCAATTTGCCTTGTACAAAAGATTTATGAACTTCCCATAAAATTGCTGGGGAAGATACGGAGTATTTATTGTTATCAAAGTAGTCTTCTATTGTTAAACTTATTTTTCTCTCATTTTTAATAGAGTAGCAATTACCATTTGTATTTTGAGCTGTTCCTTTGTCATATTGAAGTTTCAAGTAAATTGGTGTTTGGTCTTATAAATTAAACTGGCCTATATGAACCACTGCAATTCATTTTACAAAAGCTTGAGAGATATAAAAAAAAAAAGTAATATATTCTAGACTATAAAATCGGTAGTCTTTCGTATTTGGATTATTAACTCTCCAGGTATCAGTAACTCAGTTTATATAAAATCTATTTAATCTTCTTTAGAGCTCTAAAAGAAACAAGTGAGGTAGCCTGTGAGTCTTGATGTGGTTTTAATACAGTTTAATTCTCCTGCTATTAACCACTTGACAACTGGGCACGTAAACCCCCTTAACTACTTAAGGACCCGCTCATGTACATATACGTCGGTACTTTAAAGATGGATATCTCGGTAGCGGCAGCAGCTGCTGCCACAACCGAGGTAGCCATCTTTAGCATGAGCGGTCCTGTAAATGATAACGGTGGTTGTGCGGCGGATTCGCTGTGAGATCCTGCTTATCGGTGGCGGGAGAGGGGCCGCCGCTCTCTCGCGCCCTCCGCCGCTTCCCGGAGCCATCGGTATCCGCGGAGGCGATCAGGTCCTTCAGCCTGCTGTGTGGGGATGCGAGTGAGGGCAAGATGGCCCCCACCCGTCCCCATAGCATAGCAGGGAGGAAGTGACGTCAAAACGTCAGTTCTGCTCATGCTTCTTAAAGGCACATTTTTTGTTGTCATTTTTTCAAATGACAACATTTCCATATTTTTTTTTATTTTTTTTGCATGTAAGTCTAAATATGAGATCTGAGGTCTTTTTGACCCCAGATCTCATATTTAAGAGGACCTGTCATACTTTTTACTATTACAAGGGATGTTTACATTCCTTGTAATAGAAATAAAAGTGATCAATTTTTTTTTTCAGAGTAAAAAATGATTTAAATAAATAAAAATAAATAAGAAAACAAAAAAAAACATTTTTAAAGTGCCCCATCCCGACGAGCTCACACATACGTGAGTAGCGCCCACATATGAAAACGGTGTTCAAACCACACAAGTGAGGTAACACCGCGATCGGTAGAGCGAGAGCAATAATTCTAGCCCTAGACCTCCGCTGTAGCTCAAAAGATGCAACCTATAGAGTTTTTTAAATGTCGCCTATCGAGATTTTTAAGGGTAAAAGTTTGACACCATGCCACGTGCGGGTGCAATTTTTAACCGTGACATGTTGGGTATCATTTTACTCTGCGTAACATTATCTTTCACAATATATAAAAAAATTGGGCCAAATTTATTGTTGTCTTATTTATTTATTTAAAAAAATAGAATTTTTTCCAAAAAAAAAAGTGCGCTTGTAAGACCGCTGCGCAAATACAGTGTGACAAAAAGTATTGCAATGACTGCCATTTTATTCTCTAGGGTGTTAGAAAAAAATATATATAATGTTTGGGGGTTTTAAGTAATTTTCTAGCAAAAAAATATGTTTTAGTCTTGTAAACACCAAATCTAAAAAAAGGTGCTTAAAGCGGAGGTTCTCCTGGAAAACGTTTTTTTTTTTTAACACTAATCTGCTGCTGTTCACATACACATTGCTTTACTTACTAGTGCCGTTCTTGCAGCCTCCACGATCTTGGTTTGCCAGCAAAGGATATTTTATATAATTCTGTGATGGACATTGCCATCTTCATTGTGGGCACTCTGAAGCCCTCCTGTTCCCTCTTCCGGAATGCGGTGAATGCTGATGTCCCAGTATTCACCGCGTAATCCCGCGCATGCGCATAGTTGACGGCGAGCCGCACCGTCAACCCTGCACAGTTGCCATCACAGCGGCCGGCGGCGTCCTGAAAAGGACACGCCCCGCTGTGATGTTACACCAGTCTAGTGTTTACAATGGTGAATATGTATCCACCCTCATCACATGACGCGCTTTGCGGGTCATGTGACCCGCTTCCCGCAACACGTGACCGCCCAGCTAGCGCGAGACTACACTCGCAGCTAGTTCTGTTACTTTGATTGGCCCGCACGTCACTGCATGAAGAGGAAGAAATCAGCGCCCACAATGCACAGTGCCATCGGGGAAAATCGAGACACGCCCACTCCCCCGCAGGGATGGAAACCCGGAAGCACAGCAGATTACAGGTAAGGGATCATTGAAAAAAAAAATGTCAACGCTATATTGCTTAGATGGGCTGTAGGTTAAAGATGCTGGAAACTTGATTTTGAGGGTGAACCTCCGCTTTAAGTGGTTAATAACCAGACCAATTTTCAGCTTTCGGTGCTCTCACAATTTGACTGACAATTACGTTTCTGTTATAAAATTTAGCAAATTAATATTTTTTCTTCATAAATTTTGCCCACAATTTATACTGCTACATATCTTTGGTACAAATAAGTACACATCAGTGTATATTATTTGATCTTTGTAAAAAGTCCACAAGCTATGGTGCCAATATCTGAAAATGTATCACACCTGAAGTACTGACTGCCTAATTTCTTGAGACCCTAACATGCCAGAAAAGTACAAATACTCCCCAAATTACCCCTTTTTGGAAAGAAGACATTCCAAGGTATTTAGAAAAAGGCATGGTGAGTTTTTTGAAGTTGTAATTTTTTCCCACAATTCTTTGAAAAATCAAGATTTTATGTTTCTTTATTTTTTTTCACTAAATTGTCATATTAGCAGGTTATTTCTCACACACAGCATATGCATACCACAAATTACACCCCAAAACACATTTGGCTATTCCTCCCGAGTATGGCGATACCACATTATATATGTTTTTTAAGCAAAGACCTTAGAGAATACAATGGTGGTCTTTGCAACTTTTTATCTCGCACTGTATTTGTGCAGCAATTTCTAACGCGTTTTTGTGGTTAAAAAAAAAAAAAAAAACAGTAAAGTTAGCCCAATGTTTTTGCATAATATGAAAGATGAAGTTAGGCCGAGTAAATAGATATCCAACATGTCACAAAATTGTACACGCTTGTGAAATGGCGCCAAACTTTGCTACTTAGAAATCCCCATAGGCGACGCTTAAATTATTTTTACCTGTTACATGTTTTGAGTTACAGAGGAGGTCTAGGGCCACAATTATTGCTCTCACTCCAACGTTCGCAGAGATAGTCCTCACATGTGTGGTTTGAACATTGTTTTCATATGTGGGTGGGACTTGCATTTGCGTTTGCTTCTGTATGCGAGCACACGGGGACAGGGGTGCTTTAAAAAAAATACATTATTTTATAATTAATTTTTTTGATCACTTTTATTCCTATTACAAGGAATGTAAACATCCCTTGTAATAGGAATATGGCATGACAGGTCACCTAAACAGCGAGACATGGGGTCAATAAGACCCCACATCTCAGCTCTAGGCTGGGAAGTCTAAAATAAAATTAAAAACAATCCTGGCTTCGATCGTAGCGGTGAGTCGGTAGAAGCACCAGAAGACGGCGGGAGGGGGGGGACGTCCCCTCCCACCTCCCGTAAGAACGATTGTGGCAGGCGCAGCACTATGAAGTGCCTCATGCGCTGTGGCATTAGAAGAATTGTGAGATCTCTGACTTTTCAATCCAACAAGACTGTCTATTACTCTGAAATTCCTCTATTGCCGTTCTATGGAAGCGGTAGGTTTAAATAGCACACCAAATGCTTAAAATAACTTCACTTTTCTTCAGATAAAATACTGCTGCTTTGCAGCAGACAGTCCATGTACAAAACACACGTGATGAATAAAGTATAACAGAGAATGGTGGTTCAAATATTCAGTCTTGTCATTTAACATAAGATGGTGGATATATTTCTTTCTTCAGTGTGTTTCTCTCTCTCTCTCTCTCTCCTCTCTCTCTCCTCTCTCTCTCCTCTCTCTCTCGGTATGAAGGTTTGATATGGTTCGGGTTTGAAGGTTTGGGTTTGATATGGTTCGGGTTTGAAGGTTTGGGTTTGATATGGTTTCGGGTTTGAAGGTTTGGGTTTGATATGGTTTGGTGGAACTACAAGTGAACACAGCTAAATCAGTATACAGTTTCCCTCTGTTAAAAAAAAAAATCAGTATACAGTTCTAATCACACTATTTACAATAAGAACATATATAACTATATAATTACCTAATTTTGCCCTCTGGCTTCCATAAGAACTGATCTCTGGATGTCTCTGTGTGTCTGCTCTCTGTCCTCTGTGGTGGAATGAACTAATTTGCAGAGCATGTGCTAGAAACTTCCTAGACCGTGGATGCAAAGCTGGCTGTGACTGGTCAAGGCTTCTGATCAATGTGAGATTAGCTGTGATTGGGCCAAGGCTTCTGATGAGTCACAAAAGCTTAACTCTATGCTTTCTATAACTTTGCTTACCTCCTGCCCCATACAAACAAATGACTCTTAAAGGCATATTTTTTCTTTTGCTTCTGTGAACACAACATACAACTGTTATATAACATCCAAAACACAAAATCACAGTGAATAACTCTGCCTCTGTCTCTCACATATAAAAATGTGCTCTACATTAGGTTCTTGTTCCCTATAGTAGGATGTGAACATGAATTTGGAGAATTTTCTATCAGGTTCTCAACTTTCCAAGTGTCTTTCATCACTCTCAAGTAGAACAACTAACTTCTGTAAAGGACGTTCCAACTTGAGTGGAGTGGTGAGACCTTTTTTCCTTTTTGTCAAGTTTTGAGTCTCCTATTTGTTACAACGCTCTTCTTACTAGTTTGTCTTCATCCTTTTGAACTTCTAGAACTTTGGCCAATTTCCATTGACTTCTAGGTAAATCTTCTTTCACTAATACTATGTCACCAACTTGGACATTTCTCCTTGGTGTTTGCCATTTACTTCTCAGCGTAAGATTGGCTAAGTACTCTTTCCTCCATCTATTCCAAAACTGTTCTGGTAGATATTGAACTCTTCGCCATCTCTTTTTGGCATATAAATCCTCTTTGGTGAATTTGCCAGGCGGTGATTGTGTGCAATCAGACTTAAGGTGAAGTAGATGGTTAGGAGTTAAAGGTTCCAAACTTGTTGGATCATTGATGTTGTCAACTGTAAGTGGACGACTGTTAACAATAGACATTACTTCATAGAATAGGGTCCTAAGTGAAGCATCATCCATTCTTCCAGGGTTCTTTTTCAACATTGAACTTAGCACATTTCTTACAGTTCTGATTTGTCTTTCCCAAACTCCTCCTGTGTGGCTTGCATGTGGAACATTTATATGTATATATGTAGTATATGTTATATATAGTCCACACAATGTTATTTGGTATTTTCCATCTTCTGTTATGTTTATCATGTTCACTGTAATGTACATTTATTATGTAGGTATGACATGCACACACGCGCATGCTACCACTCACTTTGCTGAGGCTTCAGTATTTATACATGTAATAAACTGACCTGTTCTTTTAACTCAACCTCTACCTGTCAACTGTCTCATTTAAAGTCCCATTACTCCAGCCCCCCCTCTTTATTTCCATATACCAGGGATGGAAGCACTATCCCCAAGTGTTTCATTCAAAGTCCCAAACCTTTCCCTTTTATCTTTAATACCAGGGATGGAGTCAGTTGACAGTTAGCTGGCAACTATCCCCTGCTAGCTTTGTATGGGGTTGCTTATCCACTGTCTGTAACATCAGACCGTGGATTCATTGTTTGCCATATACATATGTTAGCAATTAGTGAGCAGCGGTTAGGTTTTGTTTTGCCTCCAACCCGGGAGCTGCGATGCACCCTGTGTGTCCTCCCTATCTCCCCTGTTTCCGCCCTTTAGAGGTGGAGGCATTGGGGGTCTGGGCGGGTGCCCACATTGCATCGGCGCCATGCACCGCCCCTCCTTCTGGCGTCACTCCAAGGCGCCGAAGGGGGTTTGCGGCTTTTACATCACAGCCGACCCTGCCGGAAGCGGTGACACGGGCTATGGGCGGGTATACATACCGCCCAGCCGTGTCCCCGCCCCATTCAGGGTTTGGCTAGCATGACGTTGGTGGCGATCGTCGGCACGCACGGAACGCATATAAGGCATCCTCCCAAGAATCAGGCTCTCATCTCCACACTCGTGTAGACGCCGCAGCTCTCACTGAGAGACTCCCGCCTATGGTGTAACCAGGTAACAATCTCCATCTATATTTACAAGCCGCAGTATCCCCGTACCTACCATTTGGATGCTTCTGACCAATGGACCTATTAATCCATTTTAAAAAATTACCTATCACCCTGATCCACCATTAACCTACATAGTGGACCCTATGAACTGTGGCCCCCTGCTCCATGGGAGGGATGCCGGTGCGCCCGTGTTTGTGTTGGAACCCTCGCTGCCTCAGCTCCCGGGAGAGACAATCTCTAGGACCAACCCCCCACTCACTCCGATACCCGATATATTGTAAGTACCCAGAACAGACACATTGTGTCTGCTGGCTGCATTACCAAATCCTTATGTTACCTTACTTTGTTATTTCAGATGTCCTTTAACATCCGCCCCTGATGAAGTGGTATTCACAGAAACGCGTCGGGCACCAAGGATGTAGCTATTTGCTAATAGGACTTTACTCTATCCAAATCTATGAAGCATATCATATTTTATATATCTTTTTTATACCTTGTTGCTACGTATTGTCTAGTCCACACAATGTTATTTGGTATTTTCCATCTTCTGTTATGTTTATCATGTTCACTGTAATGTACATTTATTATGTAGGTATGACATGCACACACGCGCATGCTACCACTCACTTTGCTGAGGCTTCAGTATTTATACATGTAATAAACTGACCTGTTCTTTTAACTCAACCTCTACCTGTCAACTGTCTCATTTAAAGTCCCATTACTCCAGCCCCCCCTCTTTATTTCCATATACCAGGGATGGAAGCACTATCCCCAAGTGTTTCATTCAAAGTCCCAAACCTTTCCCTTTTATCTTTAATACCAGGGATGGAGTCAGTTGACAGTTAGCTGGCAACTATCCCCTGCTAGCTTTGTATGGGGTTGCTTATCCACTGTCTGTAACATCAGACCGTGGATTCATTGTTTGCCATATACATATGTTAGCAATTAGTGAGCAGCGGTTAGGTTTTGTTTTGCCTCCAACCCGGGAGCTGCGATGCACCCTGTGTGTCCTCCCTATCTCCCCTGTTTCCGCCCTTTAGAGGTGGAGGCATTGGGGGTCTGGGCGGGTGCCCACATTGCATCGGCGCCATGCACCGCCCCTCCTTCTGGCGTCACTCCAAGGCGCCGAAGGGGGTTTGCGGCTTTTACATCACAGCCGACCCTGCCGGAAGCGGGGACACGGGCTATGGGCGGGTATACATACCGCCCAGCCGTGTCCCCGCCCCATTCAGGGTTTGGCTAGCATGACGTTGGTGGCGATCGTCGGCACGCACGGAACGCATATAAGGCGTCCTCCCAAGAATCAGGCTCTCATCTCCACACTCGTGTAGACGCCGCAGCTCTCACTGAGAGACTCCCGCCTATGGTGTAACCAGGTAACAATCTCCATCTATATTTACAAGCCGCAGTATCCCCGTACCTACCATTTGGATGCTTCTGACCAATGGACCTATTAATCCATTTTAGATACTTACCTATCACCCTGATCCACCATTAACCTACATAGTGGACCCTATGAACTGTGGCCCCCTGCTCCATGGGAGGGATGCCGGTGCGCCCGTGTTTGTGTTGGAACCCTCGCTGCCTCAGCTCCCGGGAGAGACAATCTCTAGGACCAACCCCCCACTCACTCCGATACCTGATATATTGTAAGTACCCAGAACAGACACATTGTGTCTGCTGGCTGCATTACCAAATCCTTATGTTACCTTACTTTGTTATTTCAGATGTCCTTTAACATCCGCCCCTGATGAAGTGGTATTCACAGAAACGCGTCGGGCACCAAGGATGTAGCTATTTGCTAATAGGACTTTACTCTATCCAAATCTATGAAGCATATCATATTTTATATATCTTTTTTATACCTTGTTGCTACGTATTGTCTAGTCCACACAATGTTATTTGGTATTTTCCATCTTCTGTTATGTTTATCATGTTCACTGTAATGTACATTTATTATGTAGGTATGACATGCACACACGCGCATGCTACCACTCACTTTGCTGAGGCTTCAGTATTTATACATGTAATAAACTGACCTGTTCTTTTAACTCAACCTCTACCTGTCAAATGTCTCATTTAAAGTCCCATTACTCCAGCCCCCCCTCTTTATTTCCATTTATATGAAAGTCACATTGATTCTGTGACAAATACTCAGTTACCTTTTCTTTATCTATCTCCTTTAGAGCTTTCTTCAACTAATTTTTTGCTCCGACAAAATTAGATCCTTGGTCAGATGTAAGCTCTCTGACAGTACCTCTAATGGCTATAAAACATCTCAAGGCATTGATGAATGCGTCAGTTGACATATCTTCTAACATTTCCAGGTGAATTGCTCTGGAGCTCAGACATGTGAATATTAGTCCATATCTCTTGTACTCCTTGCGGTTTTGCTTGGTGATGAATGGGCCCGAAGCAATCCATTCCACTATAAAGAAATGGTGATGATGGGTTTACACAATCTACTGGTAAATCTGCCATTCTTTGTTCTTCGGTAGGTCTACGTGCCTTTCTACAGATTACGCATTTATTTATATACTTTTCTATAACTTTGCTTCCTTTCACTATCCAGTAACTACCTTCTCTCAAACAGTTCTGGGTAAAGCTTCTTCCTTGATGCAAGGATTTGTTGTGGTAGTGATCAATAATCAATCTTGTGAAAGTAGAATTTTTGGGTAGAATTGCTGGATGCTTCACTCTGCTGGGTAACGATGCATTTTCCAGTCTCCCTCCCACCTTTAGTATACCATTCTGTAGAACAAGATTGAGCTTGTACAGTGGGTGGTTGTTAGGAAGCTTTTTAGGTTCTTGACTAAGTCTCTTCAACTCTTCATTATAGAATCTCTGTTGAATGAGTCTTATGACTGTTTCTTCAGCTTTCATTCTTTCCTCTACATTCAATGATTCCTTCTTTCTGATTCCCTTTGCCAAACGTTGAATTCGAGCTACTACGTTTATGACCGTATTCCATTTTGAACATCTGGCTAGTCTTTCAAGTATGTCATCTTGACATTTGGCAGCAGTGCTTAATGTTTGTACAACCTTTACTTCTGGATCACCCATAGACAATTCTGTGTAACCTTCACTGGGTATGATCTCCTTTTCCCAAAGGAACTCTGGACCGGTGAACCAATTAGAATTTTTCAATTCTGATACATTCAGACCTCTTGAAGCATGATCTGCCGGGCTATGCTTTGTATCAATGTGGTGCCAATGTTCCGGATTTGTCATTTCCCGAATTTTCTGAACTCTGTTGGCGACAAAGACATGGAATCTTCGAGCTTCATTGTTTATGAATCCTAGGACAACTTGTGAGTCTGTCCAAAAATATTCTTCATCTATTTTTAACTCGAATTCTTTTCTTAGAAACTTGCTTACTGATGCTGAAACAACAGCTGCTGTCAGTTCAAGTCTTGGTATTAAGTAAAAATATATATACAAAAGTGCATATAACACCGCGCTACCTAACTAAACATAAAATAGCTGCCAACACAACATTGGATAAATTCTGCAACAGGAAACAAATAGGAAAACAAAAAGTGTAGCGCTAAAATTATGTAAGAAATAACAATATAACACTGTAAAGCATCATATAGATATGGAATAAAATAATATATATAATACGTGAAGCAACACATAAATTAATCACCAAGTGTTTAAAAAGATCATATCAATTAGATATGAAAAAAGATAAAAAATTATTTGATTCAAAGTGTCCAAAAAACGGGACAATGGGTGAAGAAGATTTTGATAGCAGATCCACCACCAGAGAAAAATGGGAGGCTTACCAGAAAGCGTGGACTCAACTAAGTATACACTTAATGAGTCAATCAGGCTTATTATGATGATATCCGGACATCAACCTTCATTTGGAAAACAGGGATGAGTTTGAATATAAATCAACTCCTCATGCGATAGGTGAGAGACCAAAAAAGATGTAATAATACCAGGACCGATATATGAGACTCGTAGGTTCTTTACAGAAGATCCAGAATGCCCAGATGCAACAGTTAGGGGAGGAAATGAAATGGATGCAAACATAGTGTAATAACGTATGATACTTTTACTGTAATACACAAAATACAGTTGGTTGCACTCACATTTCAGCAGGCATATCAAAAGCATGTAAAAACGTCTAGCAGTATAGTCAGCAGAAGACCCATTTCTTTCCTCCCCTAACTGTTGCATCTGAGCATTCTGGATCTTCTGTAAAGAACCTACGAGTCTCATATATCGGTCCTGGTATTATTACATCTTTTTTGGTCTCTCACCTATCGCATGAGGAGTTGATTTATATTCAAACTCATCCCTGTTTTCCAATGGAAGGTTGATGTCTGGATATCATCATAATAAGCCTGATTGACTCATTAAGTGTATACTTACCGTATTTTTCGCTCCATAAGACGCACCTGAACATAAGACGCACCCAGGTTTTAGAGGAGAAAAACAAGAAAAAAAGTATTCTGAACCAAATGATGTACTAAAATATTTAATATTATATTACAACTATAGGTGGGTGGTGGACACAGTAATACCAGCTCCCCTATCAAATCAGCTCAGTTACACTATACCTGGGTGGTGGTGGTGGACACACAGCAACCCGCCCCCCCCCCCTTCCCAGATCAGCTCAGGGTGGCAGGACAGACACAAACACCCCTTCAGCCTCTTCTATCACAACAGCTCAGGTGATGGACAGTGGATACCATGCCAGCCCACACCTCCCACCCCCCTTATCACCAGCTCACCTTGCACAACCCCCTCTGGCTGTCTCTCAGCGTCAGATACACCCAGGCAGCAGCTAAGAAGGAGGACTGAGGACATATTTTGCAGCAGCAGCAGCAGCAGCGGCCAGTGGAAAGAGGCAGGAAGTGATACTGGACCAGACCACAGCGCCGGGGGTGCTCCAGCTGAAAACAAAAAGCCAGCCAGGGCTCTTGTCACTTGCAGGATGGTGTCACATCTTGCGGGTGTCAACTCACCCGGGTGTGGAGCGCACCATTATAGCAACGCTGCTGACACCACCCATGTTTTGGCACTTGGGGCAGTCCACCTCCCCCCGCTCCACTTGGTATGCCCGTCTCACATCCTGTCTTTTCTCTCTTACACAGAAGCCGAGTGTCTGTATTCTGACACATCGGCGGCGACGGGGGGCGGAGCCTGCGCAGTATTCACTCCAAAAGACGCAGGGACACTTTCCCCTATTTTTTAGGGAGGAAAAAATGCGTCTTATAGTGCGAAAAATACGGTAGTTGAGTCCACGCTTTCTGGTAAGCCTCCATTTTTCTCTGGTGGTGGATCTGCTATCCAAGTCTTGGTATTGTCTGAATACTGGTAGGTGCAACTCTGGTCTTTCCCATAACCAGGGCACAATGCATTTTTCCTTCTCCTATCACTCTGATGTAGGAGCACTGACCATAGCCATAACTACTGTCGTCTGAAAAGTGATGAAGTTCTTCAGGTATGGGTTCATCCCATCCCAACTTCCGTCTGCATAATTCTTGTAGTAGTTTTTTTGCTTTAAGTATTACTGGGGCCAAGAATCCCAATGGATCATATATAGAAGCCAATGCAGAGAGAATGGTACGTCTGGTTGCAACTTTCTCTTCAAAGGATACTTCCAAGAAGAACTCATCGTTCTCTACATTCCATCCCAAGCCAAGTACATTCTGAACTGGAAGATGATCATAATTGAGATCTACATTCTTCATTGTTGATGCACGTTCAGAGTCACTGATGGATTCCAGTACCTCTCTGTTGTTTGAGATGAATTTGTGAAGGCGCAGGTTTCCTCTTGCGCATAATTCTTGGCTTTCCTTTACTAATTTGATTGCAGATTCTGTGGACTCTAGACTTATAAGACCATCATCTATATAGAAGTTTTTCTTAAGAAAATTCGCTGCTGATGGACAATCGTTTTCATTTTTATTAGCCAAGTACTTCATACCATAATTGGTGCAACCTGGAGACGATGCTGCTTCAAACAAATGTACTTTCATTCTGTATTCTGCTGGCTCTGTATTTGTATCTCTGTCCTCCCACCATGGGAACCTCAGGAAGTCTCTATCTTCATTCTTCACATGAAACTGGTGGAACATTTTTTCAACGTCACACATGACCGCTATGGGATACTTTCTGAATCTACAGAGTACTCCAGGCAGAGTGTTTGTAAGATCTGGTCCTTTTAGTAGATGATCGTTCAATGCAACACCAGCATACTTTGCTGAGCAATCAAAAACTACTCTAATTGTATCTGGTTTCTTTGGGTGGTAAACACCTTGATGTGGGATGTACCATACTTCTTCTTTAGGTTGGTTATTCACCTTCTCTGCATGTCCTTCTTCAATTAGTAAAAGAGGGGTGGGTGGGGAGAGGGAAATCGCAAGTTTTAACTATTAGTAGGAGCATGAGTATTTGCTACTACCTCAGACCTATCATCAAATGATGACTATATTGCCGTAACCTATGTATCATTGGTAATAAATGGTGAGAAACAAAAAAAGGGGGAAGGGACCAAGGTTAGGGGAAAGGGCGGGGAAGGGTAGCGGTCTCAGGGGAGATCAAAGAAAAAAGGGGTTACTATTGGCAATAGTGTAAATGATCTGAAATCGTATTTGATACAAAAAAAGGAAATTTATTAATATTAAGGTATCAAGACATAATTAGTACAAAAAGGGGAAGAGGGAAATTAAGTCTTTAAAAAGACATATAGAATTTCTGGAATTTATTTCTGACCATGAACATTAATTTACAAACAAGACGCACAATTAACAACATAAAGACACAACACTAGTCCGGACAAGAAGAGCTCTGTTATCAGTATCACAAGATTATTCTCAACAATGGAGGATTCAATTTTGATGGGTTTGGTAATATAAATAATAAGAGTATGGTCAGGGAGAACAATGTATCACCTGACTTCCAGTCGAATAGTACCAAATTGGTATAGTATCTGGTAACAGAGCTCTATGTGTAAAGAGGGAGATATAGAGAGGTACAGAGGTATTAATTGTCCTGCTGCAGCAAGGTGGAGGTTCTTGGCAATTCGGAATCACTTATACCTTGGGTCCATAATAAATTATTGGGCCCATATACAAGTAATAATTGATTTCTATATAGTCCAAACAATAGAGCAGTATAAATACTGAGATATTGTGGAGAGATGCCTAATTATTAGAACCAATCCTCAGGGTTATGTTAAATTATAACTTTGAGAGATGAGAGCATGATATAAGTCAAGAATGTGCTCACAATGTGGAGCAGTGAAATGTCCCGTTATCCTGAGCACACATATAGCCGTTGAAGCACTGATTGGCAAAATATGTTGGCAACATGCTGTTGATCAACATAAGAATGACACACAATAGTCAACACTGCATCATAAAGTCATTACCAAATGGAGGTTAATGTTGATCCAAGGCTGAATTGTATGTTGCTGCCGATCATTACTTTCTATGGTTGTACAGACCTGTGTCCTGTGCGTGACATGGTGCTCGGCTGCAATGTAAAGTGCTAATAACGTTGGTGCTCAATCCGGATACCATCCCTCTGTTGTAGAGTGTATGTAGCGGACGTGGTTATCCATGGAATGGGATTCCTTAATCGGGGACTGATTGCGGTTCACGCTCAAACATCTCCGTCCCTTCGTGTATCTCTCTCGTGTACGTTTGTTCACGATGTCACGTGACTAGCGTCGGGTGATGACGTCCTTCTTCAAGGGTGCCTTCCATGAATTTCAAATAATCCTGCTTGAATTTGGGATCTCTTCCCATCTTTTTCTTCAAGCATTTCAATCTTGCTAGGGCAAGATTTCTGTTATTTGGCAGACAAGGTCGTTCTCTGAAGGGTAAGGGCATTTCAAAATAACCTTGTTGATTCTGCTGAATACTTTCTTCTAGAGTGTGTACGAACTTTATGTCTTCTTGGGATACACTCTTTTCTTCAGAACTTATGTCTGTGAAGTCAGATTCAAGGATCTTGATTACCTTTGCTGAACTTACAGTTGGTAGCTCTTGGACAGATATTCGATTACACAATCCTGTCACCTGTCTTGAGTTTGCAATCTGCTGTTTTCCTCCAACACCACCCCATCCTAGATCAGTTCGAACAGCGTAGGGTTCACCCTTTCCTCCTGTGATTACCTCTCGTGGCACCAAAGCTTCGGGACAATCGTAGCCTATCAACAGTCCGAAACCAAATTCCTCCAGCAGGGACATCTCATGAGATATGATAGATAGGTGCTCCCATTTATTGGCTGTTTCACAGGTAGGTATACGATCTCGATCTAGAGGTATGTCGTCTTTCGTATAAGATGGAGGTAGATTTAATGTGAGGTTTGAATGAATTTCTCTAACTCTCAGTCCTTTAACCTTTTGACTGCTCACTAATGTGTCTCTCCCCGTCATTGTGGTGAGCTTGAGCTTCACTGGTTCTGTAGCCACTTGTAATTTCTTGCAGAATTCTTGATCAATGAAGGTGATGTCGCTTTGGGCATCCAGTAGTGCATAGGCGTATACCTTCTTGTTCCTCCTTTTAGGATTTGAAATGCACACTGGTACAACCATTGATGTGCCGTTGCTTTCTCCTTCCCTTATTCTGCAAGAGAGTACTGATACTTTCTTTTCTTCCTCAGCATCTTTAGGTATTGAGGATTCATCCTTCTTTGGAGGTTCTTCATGTAGTGGCGTAGGATGGCGTCCTTTGCAGACGCTGCATGTAGCCTTTTTCTTACACTCCTTTGTAACATGGCCTTTTCTTAAGCATCCAAAACAAAGTTGGTTCTCAAGTACAATTTTTTTCTGTTCATTTGAGGACTTCTCTTTCAATTGTTGGCACTTGTGTATGGAGTGGTTCTCTCCACAGAACACGCACTTAAAAGGTAGTCTGAGGATTTGTCGGTTCTGTCTCTTTACTGAACCCAGTAGTGACTTTAAGCTTGCTTTCACAGGTATTTAGACCTTTAGCTGCTGTGTTGATTGCAAAGCTAGTTGCTCTTGCACGTCTTGTATCTCTCGCAGGCCTTTCTTCTAAGGATTTTAAGGCATAAGATGCTGTTACTGGATTACATGCTATACGTGCTTCCCTATTAACGAACTCAGAGAACTTTTCAAAACTTGGGAAGTCCTTATTTAGATCTAACTGTTCAGTCACATAGCGATTCCATCTTGAAGCCACTTCTTCAGGTAGCTTGGCTAGCATCCTGTGATTTTCTAGATAGTCGTTTAGTACTTCTAGTCCTCGTACATGTGGGATGGCATTGCTGTATGCTTGCAGGAAATCACCATACTCTTGGAGTTTGAAGTGTTCCTTGGGACCTATTTTAGGCCAGTTATTCAATTTCTCCCTAAGGGCTTGTTGTACTAGGAAAGGATGACCATATATTGCATTTAACTTTTCCCAGGCTTGCTTATAGGCTTCTTCATCTGTTCTATAGAAGTTGCCTTCAAGGGCTTTCTTTGCTTCTCCACCAACATATCTCGGAAGGTAGAATAACTTGTCAATTGGTCTGGAACAATGATGCTCAATGATCATTTCAAAACTCGCCTTCCACTTTATGAACTTCAATATGTCCCCTGAAAATACAGTAGGTCCTGGAATGGGAAGTCTTGCTGGGACTGTTCTCTGCCGTCCTGCTGGGACATAAGTCACAACATTCTCCTGATCATTGCAGTGACATCTAGGAGTAGAATTATCCTGTTTTATTTTATCACTTAGTTCTAAATTAAGTGAGTCTCTCTTTTCGTCTTTCTGAGCAGGGATGGAATGGCAATGACTTTTTCCTTCACAACATACTGGATGTTTCCTTTAATTCTCCTGGATGTATGGAGGTGAGTAGGAGTCTGCTTCATCACTTAGTACAGATTTGGACCTATGACTACCATTCATGTCCTCTTCGTGTACTCTTAGTCTGGCTTCTATAATCCTAACTTCTTTCAGCCTTTCCAGACTTTCCATTTGTTGGCGGTGTGCCTACATTTGATGGCGCTCAATGGCAGGTTCCATCTCGATTTCTGCTTTCTTGACAGCAAGTTGTTCAACAAGTTCCTTTCTTTTGGTATGAGTCTCTCTCTCTCTCCCTCTCAGCTAAATCAGTATACAGTTCTAATCACACTATTTACAATAAGAACATATATACAACTGTATAATTACCTAGAAACGTCCTAGACAGTGGATGCAAAGCTGGCTGTGACTGGTCAAGGCTTCTGATCAATGTAAGATTAGCTGTGATTGGGCCAAGGCTTCTGATGAGTCACAAAAGCTTAACTCTATGCTTTCTGGTATGAATTAAACTGTGAATAGCTTTGCTTACCTCCTTCCCCATACAAACAAATGACTCTTAAAAGGCATATTTTTTCTTTTGCTCCTGTGAACACAACATGCAACTGTTATATAACATCCAAACACAAAATCACAGTGAATAACTCTGCCTTTGTCTCTCACATATAAAAAATGTGCTCTACATTAGGTTCTTAGCAGGTTTAGCTGTATATACATGTAAGTTATATTAGCTACCTAGGACAGGTTCTAGCTGGCCGGCTACAACGATCAAGCGGTGAAACAGCCGTTATAATTGCTCTCATGGTGTAGGGAATCGCCGTCTGAAAAAGCCGATATCTGAATAATGCCTGTTGCTGCACTCATTCAGATATTCCCGTACAAAGTCAAGGACATCATATGACGGCCTGCTGCGGGAAGTGATTAGTGCAGGGTATTGCAGAGTATTGCCGAGTATTGCACAGTATGGGGCAGGGTATTGCAGTGTATGGTGCAGGGGTATTGCAGTGTATGGTGCAGGGGTATTGCAGTGTATGGTGCAGGGGTATTGCAGTGTATGGGGCAGGGGTATTGCAGTGTATGGGGCAGGGGTATTGCAGTGTATGGGGCAGGGGTATTGCAGTGTATGGGGCAGGGGTATTGCAGTGTATGGGGCCGGGGTATTGCAGTGTATGGGGCTGGGGTATTGCAGTGTATGGGGCAGGGGTATTGCAGTGTATGGGGCAGGGGTATTGCAGTGTATGGGGCAGGGGTATTGCAGTGTATGGGGCAGGGGTATTGCAGTGTATGGGGCAGGGGTATTGCAGTGTATGGGGCAGGGGTATTGCAGTGTATGGGGCAGGGGTATTGCAGTGTATGGGGCAGGGGTATTGCAGTGTATGGGGCAGGGGTATTGCAGTGTATGGGGCAGGGGTATTGCAGTGTATGGGGCAGGGGTATTGCAGTGTATGGGGCAGGGGTATTGCAGTGTATGGGGCAGGGGTATTGCAGTGTATAGGGCAGGGGTATTGCAGTGTATGGGGCAGGGGTATTGCAGTGTATGGGGCAGGGGTATTGCAGTGTATGGGGCAGGGGTATTGCAGTGTATGGGGCAGGGATGGCTGGATCTGTGACTGCAATTGTCAAAGATCCAGCCCACAGTGCTGCTGCCTCCGCTCTCTCCCCTCTCTCACTGTACCAATCGGTACAGAGAGGGGAGGAATCAGTGTCATCACATGACGCCGGTTTGTTTACAAGTGATCGCTCCGTCATTGGCGATTTACCATGATCCGTGATGTGCCGGGGCCTTGTCTTAAAAAAACAAATAAAACAAATAAAAAATATGTACTTTTTTTGCAGGTAAAAAAAATGTGCATTCTTTTTTTTCATTGAAGGAGCCTGTAAAGCATTTCACCAGCGATCAGCAGATCATTGATGCCTGCAGGTCTGACAGTGTATCTGCTTGCTTGTACTTCGTAAAGGATGTAGGGACTTGTTCTCTTTAAAAAATTATTTTTTTGATCACTTTTATTTCTATTACATCCCTTTTAATAGGAATAGTGCGTAACAGGTCCTCTTTATGGAGACATTTTTATCTATGAACTAGAGCTGAAACGATTAATCGATATTATCGATAATATTCGATAATGAAAATCGTTGTCAACGATTTTCATTATCGAATAATCGGTCCGCCCATTCAAAGCCGCGGCCTCAATTACAGTTTGCCGCGGGCCCGCCGCGATCGAGCAGCGGGGGAGGTGGGGGAGCACGGAGGCACAGGATCCTGTGTCTCCGTGCGCCCCCACCACCTCCGCCGCGCGATCGCCGCGGGTCCGCGGCAAACTGTAATTGAGGCCACGGCTTTGCGGCCTTGTGAAGTCCCAAGCTCTTCCTTCTGTGAGCTCGCGCCATCTGGTGGTGGCCGTTTGACATTACAAGTTAAATTACATTACAATTGCTGTTTTTCACTGCCATCTCCTTCCCTATAATTAGAACCCCCAAACATTATATATATATTTTTTATTCTAACACCCTAGAGAATAAAATGGCGATCGTTGCAATACTTTGTGTCACGCCGTATCTGCGCAGCGGTCTTACAAGCGCACTTTTTTTGAATTTTTTTTTTTAATTAAAAAATAAAACAGTAAAGTTATCCCAATTTTTTTTTAGATTGTGAAAGATAATGTTACGCCGAGTAAATTGATACCCAACATGTCACGCTTCAAAATTGCGCCCGCTCGTGGAATGGCGTCAAACTTTTACCCTTTAAAATCTCCATAGGCGAGGTTTAAAAAAAATACAAGTTGCATGTTTTGAGTTACAGAGGAGGTCTAGAGCTAGAATTATTGCTCTTGCTCCAACAATTGCGGTGATACCTCACTTGTGGTTTGAATACCGTTTACATATGCGGGCGCTACTCGCGTATGTGTTCGCTTATGCGTTCGCTTATGCGCGCAAGCTCATCGGGACGGGGCACGTTTTCTGGCTCCTAACTTTTTTAGCTGGCTCCTAGATTCCAAGCAAATTTGTCAAGCCCTGCCGTGAGGAATAGTGCCCCAGCATTGGTGTTCCCGGGAGGAATAGTACTGCTGCAAAGTTGTGTAATGTTAAACGTTTTTTAATCTGCCGTTTGAGTGTAACATGTTTTTTTCATTATTACTGTTAAAGAAACGAAAAAATTCCACATTACGTTTTTTTAATGATTTTATCCGATTAATCGATTAATCGAAAAAATAATCGGCAGATTAATCGATTATGAAAATAATCGTTAGTTGCAGCTCTACTATGAACACCCCCCCATTTCTCCTTCAGGCTGGTAAATAAACTGTCTTGGCATTGTTTATATGCGCCGGTCCGGACGTGAAGTCATAACTTTGCGACCGGGCCTCCGAGGATCATAGATCCTATACAAAAATATACACGATACAAATTTTGCTATGTGGATAGCCTGTCAGTTATCTCTCATTGACATTCTTTGATTGAAAAAAAATTAAGGAGGCAGGCAGAAAACTGTAAGACGAACAGCAACTGCATCTGCTCTTCAGGTATTATAGGTGTCAGAATACAGCCAAAGCAAGGATTCATCCCGTTGTGCTGTACAGCCTACAGGTTGAACAAAATCATTTATATTCAAATACCCAGTTTAAAGAGTAACTCCATTTTTGTTGAGAAAATAATCTACTTGGAATTGTAAGAATTTTAACAAACATTGTTGCAGATTCCTACCTGTTTATGCTTTGAAGAAGCAGCTGTTTGTTAGATATGAAGAACTAGTTCATTAATAATCAGCTGATGTGCCCTCAGTGTTCTAATGAGAAAAGCTGCAGTGTCAGCATCCCTTTAGAAGTATTTAACATTTAGGGAGTAGCTCACCAAAAATGTATATCTGTACACCAATGGGCTTTATTCAGCAAGGATTTGGCCAGCAGTAAACACATGACAGTAAAGGTCAATTCCTTAGTGAAAACTAATTTATAGTCAAGAAATAGTACATCAGGAAGAAATGTAAACTATATAAGAAATCTACTGAGTGTTTTGTAAAGTGCAAACAAAGGTCACGGTAATGCTTTCGAGTATTATAAACATTCCCCATACGGGTATTCTGTGAGTCATTGCAGATTGCAGGCATATTCACAGGCTTTGAAGCTTGATTTAAGAGACCATTATTTTCTATTCAATGAAGTACAGATGAATTGCAGTGCTGCATTAAAAGCCCCATAAGATGTCTATAGGTCTACAAAAGGACTATGCAGAAAATAAACTTCAGCTTTACAAGAAGTGGGTAGGAAAATCAATACATACACAAGTTTACATACAGACAGACATATACAAGTTTACATACAGACATAAACAAAGTATCTGAAATTCATAGAAATCTTCATTTCCATCACTGGGAATCACAAAGCTTTAAAAATGTACCAGAAAGTCCAACTAAACGTCCAGTTTAAATCAGCTGAATGAATTCTAGGTGCATCACAACAAAGTGTTTTATGACTTACGGTTTATGTTATTTGGAAAGCAGCCACAGCCTGAGGTAGAAAAGCCTGTCCAGTGCCAGCATGCTGTAGAGAAGGACTAATCCATGTATGGAAACAGTGGTCTTTCCGAAGAAGTCAGACGCAACCTCCCTGCTGACCTATGTCTCCGCAATCTCCAAAGCTCATGCTCCCTGCTCATGAGCATTCGCCTCTTTGGCAGCTGTTACCAGTAGAGATGTCCCATTGGAAGATGTCCCTTCTAGTCCTGTACTGGGGACAGCTGGAACCTTTTGGATTTTCCAGCATTGGCAATGGTCACCGGGACAAAAAGAGTGGATGAATAAATCAGCTAAATAAATTCCAGGTGCATCAAAACAAAAAGTGTTCAATGACTTACAGTTTGTGTTCTTTAGGAAGCAGCCACAACCTGAGGTAAAAAAGCCTGTCCCATGTCAGCATACTGCAGAGAAGGGGCCAATGCATGTATTGAAGCAGTGGTCCCTCTGAAGAGGTCAGATGCAACCTCCCTGCTGACATATCTCTGCAATATCTGCTGAGGAGCATTCACTTCTTTGAGAGCTGTCACCACCACAGATGTCCCACTAGAAGATTTCCCTTCTAGTCCTGTACTGAGGACAGCTGGAAAATTTGGGATTTTACAGAATTGGTCCCCAGGACAAAAAGAGTGGCTGGATCACCTTAATGGGGGGAAAGAGAAATAAAAACCTTACAAGGTTTTTAACCCTTCCTCACTCTGCAGTATATGGGAATGTTGGCATTGCTCTGGGGGACCAGAGCTTGATGCTGTAACTTGATCGCATTGACCTAAACAATGCCCACCCCAGCCTGGTGCCTACATAGGAGTACATGGAATAGAGATACCCAGACAGTATACTATGAGTCATTTAGGGGTGATCCCGAGGTAACAATGGCAATCCTAGGGTACCATTTGATAGCTCCAAACCCCTAGATCAGTGATGGCGGACCTTGGCACCCCAGATGTTTTGGAACTACATTTCCCATGATGCTCATGCACTCTGCAGCATCGGTGAGCATCATGGGAAATGTAGTTCCAAAACATCTGGGGTGCCAAGGTTCGCCATCACTGCCCTAGATCAGCCCTCAAAATTTCCACTCGCCTACTAGCATTTGGCGAGTGGATTTAAGCTGGGGGCGAGTGATGACAGGGCTACATGACCAATCTCCCTACAATCTGTGCCTACACTTAGAGTCCCGATGAGATTGGCGGCCGTAGAGGAAAGGTGCATGCTCATGAAAAGTAGTCTGGTGAGCCGCGCACAGGCAGAGCAGTACACAGGAGCTCTCCTTACAATTCTCATTAAGCCATTGTACCTAACAGTATGACCTCTCTGAGCCTGCCCCCCTCCTCCGACCAATGTAGCTGGAGAGCAGAAAGTAATGAGTGAGGTGGAGGATTAGGAAAATTACCACTCCGGTGCAGCACTCACTGGAAGTTGCCCTGACATGGGCCTTCCAGGTTGTGCAGTTTTTTTCTCCTTGTGCGCTATGTAAGTGTCCAACAGTTCAGCCTGAGCACTGCGAGCAGACTGGTCTCAATGTGTGCTGTGCGGTTTCAGTGTGTGCTGTGCTATGGTGTGAATGGCTGTGCAGTTGTGTGGATCTCAGCGCTGGATTGTACTCCCTCCCACTGTGCTGCAGCTCCTCTCCTCACTGCCAGCCTGAATAAAAGGGGGAAGTGGAAACATGCAAGCGTGGAGCCGCACACACAGGCTCCTGATGATGAGATGAATGGGAGAGAGAGAGAGAGGATAGATGGGAGTTGCAGAGGAGACAGCAAGAGAATGGGGAAGAGACCCAGTTCTAGTGCCCTGTCCCTCTGGTCTGCCCCCAGTGCCCTGTCCCTCTGGTCTGCCCCCAGTGCCCTGTCCCATTTTGTTAAAGTTGTTGTTGGTAATATTTAATTTTGTAACTTGATTCTGCATAAAACATTTAACAGTGTCATTCCATGGGATAATCTACGAGGGCTTGTTTACGGGTGCAATTAGGCGCAGGGCAGTGTATGAATTAGGTGGGGCAACTGGTGGCGAGTAACTCTTGAGGCCTGGCTAGTAGCTCAGGACTTGAAATTTTGAGCCCTGCCCTAGATCATACAGTGCAAGAAGCGACATCCTCCAGGGTCAGGGGCAGGACCGATAGCTGGTAATAAGGTACCTGAGAGAAGTCCCTACTGTAGCTGGGCGAGAGCTCCACAGCCACGGCTAGTAAACCCTGGTAAGATGCTGTGATGCAAACACAAAAGAACAGTCTTTCAAAAAATTTTAACAAAACGGGAAATAAAAAACAAACAGGTGGTTGTATGTGCCCAGAAAAAAAGTCCCTGCAGTCAGTGTCCACGACAGAAGGTCATAAAGGAAAGATTTCCAAAATGTAGTATTCTAGTCTGGCCTGCTTGTATCTGTTAGGCTGGGTTCACACCACGATTTTCTATACAGTTTTTGGATACAGTTTTTTTTAAAAAAAACGTATTCTAAAAAACGGACCCAACCGTACTCAACCGTATACTATACGGTTGCATCCGTTTTTTAAACGGAATTTATTTATTTAAAGTTTCAGTTGTTCTATTGAAATTTCAAGGGAAGCAAGGTTAACAACCGTATAGAAAAAAACAGACAGAACCGCAACGACATTCTCATAGAGTCCTATGTTAAAATAACCGTATACGGTTGAAATACGGTTTTTGAACCGGACCAAAAACCGAGGTAGACCACGTTTTTTTTCCAGGAAAAAAAAAGTTAAAAACCGTATGGTTTGAAAACCGGATACAACCGTATGATTTATGGCAAATACGGTTTTTAATGTAAAGTCTATGGCCACGGTTTTCTGTACGGTTGCATACGTTTTTTTTTTTTTTTAAACGTATCCAAAAACTGTATAGAAAATCGTAGTGTGAACCCAGCCTAAGTGAAAACCTGGATCTGAAATCTCAGGTTGGAACAGAGGGTTTTGTATTATAAAATGTAATGGAGAATTCCCGGGTGAGGTTTGCAGGAAATATAAAACTTTTAATAAGATTACTAGTGTCGAACCCATCAACGAATATGTTCCAAACTTTTTAAAAGGAAGTCCGGGGCAGGTGGGAAATGGTTAAAGTGATTCTAAAGGCTCAAGGTTTTTTACCTTTATGTATTCTATGCATGAAGGTAAAAAACCTTCTCTGTGCAGCAGCCCCCCAGCCATCCTTGGCTCTCTGGGGTTTCTTCCTCCCTATTCACTGAGGTCATTGGCTCCCACTGCTGTCAATTACAGCCAGTGAGCCATTGAGAAGAGGGAGGAGGCAGGGCTTAACCACAGCTCTGTGTGTGAATGGACAAGCAAAGCAGCGGCTCGGGAGAAAGCCTGTCTGGGTGCTCTTATAGCAAGCTGCTTGCTCTGAGGGCACTTAGCAGTAGGATCGGGCTAGAAGCGCCAGCAGGGGACCCGAGAAGAGGAGGATCAGGCCTGTACTGTGCATAATTTTTTTGCACAGAGCAGGCCTGATCCTCCTCTTCTCGGGTCCCCTGTTGTTTGTTATTTAAAAAAAAAAATGCCATTAACATCACATTAAGTATTTACATATTCTTAGTAAGCAGTATTAGAGCTTTAAACGATATATCCCTGACTTCTGTAATTACAGGCACTGGAAATACATCTTTAAATTGCACAGTGAAGGCCCCAAATCACAGTTCATCTCCCCTCACTTTCTCTGGCAGCAGAAACATGGCAATCCACCAGCTAAGATCAATGTTGGCGGACCTAAAGGTACAGTTTTGAGTGACGGATACATTTTTATACAAGTATCTATTATTATGCCATGCAGCACGGGCACAATTCGATGGTCTGACCCAGGAGATCACTGAATCACCTCTGGAGGTGCTCATGTCGTTTAAAAAAAAAAAAATGGGTCACTTTTATTCCTATTACAAGGAATGTAAACATCTATACAATCACCCGACACTAGTTAGTTTCCACAATCCATGACTTAACTTCACAGTTCACACAAATACATTTTAAATTCAAACTGTAGCACTGACGTAAGTCATTTTTTCTTATTAAACTTTAAGAAAAACGTAGAAAGTTAGTTTAACTTTAATTATAAAACGTATCTAGTATATTGACTGTCAGTCACTTTATAGTAGGCAAGTAGGCCTCACTTTAGCCAGTCACACAGACATACCAGAGTGTTTACATTGTCTGGACAATATACCCTGAAGAACTGAACAGTCTTTCGCACGGAACAGATGTTGCCGATACACAAAGAATTGTCTGCACAAAACTGCTTAGGACAGGAAAACAATGGTTATTTATGCCCCCTTCCCCTGATGGAGCCTGATGCATCCTCCTGCTCCACAGATGCAAAGGTACCTCAATCCAATGGGTGCAGTTTGCTCACATCCAGCAGGGTAAGTCTCACTGTCCAAGCTGTCCGGTGACGTCAAGAATTTAGATCGATCAAAAGAATTAAAGATTAATCGAGGAATTCATCTTTAATTTCCCCAGCCCTAGAAAAAAGCTTGACAGGTCCTCTTAAATATGAGATCTGGGGTCAAAAAGACCTCAGATCTCATAGTTAGACTAAAATGTAATGACAATAAAAAAATGTGCCTTTAAGAAGCATGGGCGGAAGTGACATTTTGACGTCGCTTCCACCCTACTATGCTATGGAGATGGGTGGGGGCCATCTTGCCCTCACTAGTATCCACACACAGCAGCGTGAAGGACCCGATCGCCCCCGCCGCTGCCGACAGCTCCGGTAAGCGGCAGAGGGCACGGGAGAGCGGCTGGCCCCTCTCTCGCCGCCGATAACGGTGATCTCGTCCCAAATCCACCGCAGAGACCACCGTTATCGTTTACAGGACCAGCCACAGAAACATCTTTAAAGTGCGGACGTATATGTACATGAGCGGGTCTTTAAGTGGTTAATAAAGATGTTGGATGCTATTCAAGGACCCATGGTGTGCTGTCGATAATGTGCATTTTACCTGCGATGTCTCCAGTTCCAGCTAGTTCTTGCTTCAGCACCTGCTGTTCCTAAGGCTTATTCAGGGGTGTGGGTGTGCACTTGGAATATCGACACTGCCTTGGTTGACCAGACGCACAGATGGAGGGAGCCTGCTGGAGTGAGGAATGAGGTATTACACCTTATTCCTCTACCCCTAGACTTAACAAGCAGTAAAACCTTGCAATGCACGTGTTTTAGTGAGAAATGATACCGCTCTAAAAACTGCTGATCCCTTGGCTTTGCTTCCGTCCCACTAAACCAAAAAGGTGCTGGCTATGCACAGGTGCATCGGATAGAAGATCCTGGACTGCCGCACTCCTTAAAACAATGTCTTTATCGTACAAATAAAATCCAAAAAACAACCAAAGCGATGCAGTCAAAATGAAGTGAACAACAGGAAAAAGGTGGCTGACTTGTTTCACATCATGTGATGCTTATTCGTAGCTCATGTTTTACTCGAAAAAGGCATTATATAATGAAAGTACATTTTTCACTGCAAAGGTTATTATTTTTCTCCTTTTCATTTTACTAAACAGTCAGTAGCAAGGACAATAGAGTGTTAGGTTAGGGGTTTGTGGCATTATCACTTACAGCAGCTTACTGTGCATTAAATCCTATTAGTCATGTAATAACAGTAAACTATTTAATGGCCACTTGTGTGGCTGGAGCATAAAGACCTTGCCATTACTTCTTACAAGGGTCCTCTGCGATTTGAGGCAAATTATATTGAAATGAACGGCAGAACAATGAAGACTGACAATGGATAAGACCTTGCTCTTCCCTGTTCATATGAGAAGCCATTACACAGAATTACTCCACGCTTACCTCATTATCTCTCGTCAGCCGCAGAATCTCATCAAAAGTCACAAAAGTGTCGTTCCCTCGTATTGCGTCTTTCTCCATGTAGCCCAGGTGAATGTCAGTGGCCACCAAGATCTTAAATGTGTCTTCGTCATCTCTATAGACAAAGAAGATGGGTGAAATTTTAATTCACAGCGGCACTGACCTAAGAATTAGGTCTATTATTTGATAATACAAAAGGACTGCACTTTCCTTAAAAAATAGACATGAATGCTGCGTTAGCAAAAGAGCTTTTTACACATTATACAGAACATTCACAAGAAGAATTATTATTATCAAATTATACCTATGGATATTGCTGACTGTTTCAACATTTTTGAACAGGCACACATTAGGTCTTGATTTAAATAGTGCACACACATAAAGATGATATACGTGCACAAATTACACATGACATTGGCAACGTGAGTTTATTTTTACTATCTAAGTTAACAAAACTGATATTTGACATATGGAAAAAAATATCATTTTTAATTTACTTGTAAATTCTATATCCTAGGAGTACAGTACAGGATGAAGACTGGATAATTATAGACCCTAGGGTATTTATGTTCACACACCCTTAGGTACCCCTGCCTATAGGTGGTTCGACAATGGCAAAGCTTTTGATCACGCGCCTTTGGACGTTACTCCTATAACCTTACCCCAATCCCTAAGACCTCAGAGTAACAGAGGAGAGGGTGTCACGAGTCCTAACCTGTATTCCAAAATGCAGGAGTTTACAGGTAAGTCACCAAGAAGCCACCAAGAAGGCCAATCTGCAGGGGAGTTCCCTAATGGATCCAAAAGGTAGTTTCTGCAGGAAACCAAATTGAGATCCCAAGTAAGCATAGGGAGCTGTAATGGGGGTCTGATCCAAATGACACCTTGAATGAAGGTTTTTACAAGTGAAAGTGAAGCTAGAGCTTTCTGGAATAGAATGAACAATAAAGAAACCTGTCTTTTAAAGTGTATGTAAACCCCATTCATGAAATTTGATCTAAGCACATATATCTGTAGTGTTTACTTATCTCTTTCCAAAGCTCTAAGTTCTGTTTCTCACTGGTGCTCTGTAACCCTATTATCAGCAGAGTCACTTCTGAAAAGTTCTCCAACACATGAGATAACATCAGCTGAAAATTTGTGTCGGGAAGGATGCTTAGAGGGAGATGAGCAGGGAGTGCCTTTCCTCCAATCAGCTCTCACACAGTGTAAGTGCAGACGCCCCATCCACTGCTGAAAGAGGAAGAAAGATTTCTAACATTATCTACACTTTCAAAGCGTGTAGAAAGGGTAAGACAGCAGATATACAGTGGAACCTTGGATTACAGACATAATCCGTCCAGGTGAATGCTTGTTATCCAAAGCACTTGCATATCAAAGCGAGTTTCCCCATAGAAGTCAATTGAAATACCTGCTGGCGATGTGGCCTTCATCAGGGGACCATCTTGCACATCTTCTGGGAATGCCCTATGCTCAAAACTTTCTGGGAACCAATCCTCAAGCTCATACACAAATTCACTGACGTTGCCCTACAGGGCAACCCGAGCGCAATCCTATTAAACCTTACCCATTTATCATAAGTCCCTTCTCAAACACCTTCTTAATGCTGCACGGGCGTGCATTCCACCCCTTTGGAAACAACAATCTGTGGCAACGGTAGCGCAGTGGTTCGCTAGGGTGAAGGATATAGAGCAAATGGAAGACTTGACCTCGGCTCTGCACGATAAGACGGAGGAACACAAGACCAGATGGTTTTATTGGGTCCAATTCCGCTTCTCCGATAAATTTCACAATTATGCATAGACATGGAAGCTGCCAGTGAGTCCTAATGTCTGATCGGTACTGACGACCATAGCTCTCGCGAGGTGACACAGCGCCCACTTCCCTGTAACCCCACTTCCTGGCCTGTATCTCTCTTCTCCTCTCTCTCTTGCGCGAAAATAACATCAAAAAGAGTGGTGTGCGTGGAACATAGCAATGCTCACGGCTATAGACTTCCCCCAATGATTAGGCTGATCTCTCTTTTTCTATAGAGGGGTGGTGGCACTCTTCTCTTAGCACTGCCTATTTTCTTGTTATTTTTGTTATCGCATATATGTGCTCTACCCTTCAACGGTGTGCCCTGTTGTATTGGTAATGCTAATGCCGATGTCTATTGATTTTATGTTTTGGCGAAGCTACCCTTTTATTGTATCTGCTGTATGCCACTCAATAAAAAGATTTAAATTTAAAAAAGGCCTAGTTAGACTTACCGGTGACGGTATTTCTAAGAGCCTTTCAGGACAACCTTGGAGAGAGCGCAGCTCCGCCCATTTCTCAGGAAACACACGTGATCCTTTAAGATCCCTCCTCTTCCACCATGGCCTCAGTTATTGTGGTCTCCGCCCACTGGAAAATAAAGCACAGAACAACCACAACAAAACCATGATAGACATTTCAAACAATCTTTTTATTCAAAATACCTAGGGAGGGAAATTAGCGGTTGTCCTGAAAGGCTCTTAGAAATACCGTCACCGGTAAGTCTAACTAGGCCTTTCTCCAATCGCCTTTCAGGACAACCTTGGAGAGGATAACCGAGTAACTTACCCTAGGGTGGGACCACTGCTTGCAGCACCTTTCTGCCGAAGGCCTGATCTGCAGCGGACAGTAAGTCTAGCCTGTAGTGCCTTAAAAAAGTTGAATAGCTGGACCATGTAGCTGCCTTGCAGATCTGGTCAGGCGTGGCACCGGCTCTTTCGGCCCAGGAAACTGCCGTAGATCTTGTTGAATGGGCCGTCACTCCTGAAGGAGGCACCTCTCCTTTGGCTTGGTAACCGTCGGCAATGGCTTGTTTGAGCCATCTGGCCAGTGTACTTTTGGAAGCCTTCTCCCCTTTCCGGGATCCTGAGAATATCACGAACAAGGCGTTGGTTTTCCTGAAATCCTTGGTGACCGCGAGGTATTGAAGCACACACCTTCTTACATCCAAAGTATGAAAATTCTCTTCCCCTGCATTAGAGGGAGTTGAGGAGAAGGTAGGAAGGACTATTTCCTGAGACCTGTGAAAGGTTGATGAGACCTTAGGGAGAAAAGCTGGATCAGTTTGGAGAACTATTCTGTCCGGCAAAATTCTTAAGAAAGGCTCTGTAACCGCCAAAGCCTGGATTTCGCTGACCCTTCTTGCGGTCGTTATGGCCACCAAAAAAATTGTTTTTAGAACTAAATTCTTCAAAGAAATCTCCCTTATGGGTTCAAACGGGGCCCCCGTGAGACCCTGCAACACAATTGATAAATCCCAATTGGGAAAAGTTCTAAAGGCTATCGGTCTACTCCGACCTAGTGCCTTGAAAAATCTTGAAATTAAATGTTCTTTAGATAAAGTCCTTTCTAGATAAACCGACAGGGCCGCCACTTGAGTTTTTAGGGTGCTAATTGCTAACCCTTTCTCCATTCCTGCATGAAGAAACTCTACAACGGAAATTATACTGTTAATCTGGAAATTTTTGGAGGTACACCAGGAGTTGAATTTTCGCCAAACTTTGAGATAAATTGCTCTGGTCACCGGCTTCCTGCTGTCTAGCAAAGTTCTTATCACTTTATTAGAGAGCCCCTTAGCTCTTAAGAGGTCCTCTTCAGAAACCAGGCCGTCAACTGCAAGCGTTCTACCTCTGGATGGTTCACAGAACCCTCACACAGTAGGTCCTTCCTGAGTGGAAGTTTCCACGGTGGTTTCGTGGCTAAACTCTGAAGAGATGCAAACCACGGTCTTTTTGGCCAATACGGAGTGATTAAGATCAGATTGGATTTCTCTTCCCTGAATTTCCTTAGGACTAGAGGTATCAGAGTGAAGGGGGGGAAGGCGTAAGACAGCTGGTAGTGCCACTGTTGAGCTAGTGCGTCTATGGCTACCGCCTGGTCCTCTCTGTGGAGAGAGAAGAACCTTTGCACTTTCGCATTCTGCTGGTTGGCAAACAGGTCTATCTGTGGCTGGCCCCACTCCTGAGCGATTGCCCTGAAGACCTCCGGGTTTAAGCTCCATTCTGCCTCTAGTATACTTCTCCTGCTTAGCAGGTCTGCTAATAGGTTTTGAGACCCTTTTAGGTGCACCGCTGATAGGGATGCTACGTTCCGCTCTGCCCATGAGAGGAGATGGTTGGCCAGTTGCATAAGGCCTCTGCTTCTGGTACCCCCCTGCTTTAGGACATACGCCACTGCCGTGGTGTTGTCCGACAGGACCTGCACATGTTGACCCTTCACCAACTGATGGAAAGCTTGAAGCCCTAGAAATATTGCTTTTAACTCCCTCCAGTTTGAGGATCTTCTGGACTCTGTTCTGGACCAGACGCCCTGGGCAGTCTGTCCCTCTAGATGGGCCCCCCAACCCCAGGAACTCGCGTCTGTTGTTAAACGCTTTCCTACTGGGAATACCCATGGAAGACCCTTGTTCAAATTTACCGGGTTTCTCCACCACCAGAGTGCTCGTTTTACGTTTGAAGTTAACCTGAAACGTTTCTCTAGTGACTCTTGGTGTGACCAAGACTGAAGGATATTCATTTGGAGAGGACGAGAGTGTAACCTCGCCCATGGGACCGCCGGAATTGAGGCTGTAAGCAGCCCCAGGACGGCCATTGCTGTCCTGACTGACACCCCTTGGTTTGTCTGTACTTGAGCCACCGCCACCATGACCTTCTCCATCTTTTCCTGAGGTAAAAAGACCTTCTGAAGGATCGAATCTATGTTGTACCCCAGAAACCTTGTTTCTTGAGAAGGTATCAAGTTCGATTTCTCGCGGTTTAGTAACCAGCCGAGACTTCCAAGATGAACCTGCGACGACTGTAGATTCGTCGCAAGTTGATCCCGGGAGTCCGCAAAAAACAGTAGGTCGTCCAAGTATGGGATGACCGAGATCGCTTTGAGCTTCAGGGGTTCTAAGGCCTCTGCCATGATCTTGGTAAAGATCCTGGGTGAGGATGACAACCCGAAAGGGAGGGCTCTGAACTGAAGATGCCATATCCTGTTCCCCAGGTCTACTGCCAGTCTGAGGAACTGTTGAGATGCTTGGGCAATCGGGACGTGCAAGTAGGCATCCCTGAGGTCCAGAGATGCCATGAAGCAACCGGGTGTCAACAGCTTTGTTATTGAATAAATCGTATCCATCCGGAACCGTTTGTACTTTATTGACTTGTTTAACACTTTTAGGTTCAAGATCAGGCGGAATTTGCCTGAGGGTTTTTTGACCAAAAAAATGTGGGAATAAAAACCCTGACCCTCTTGATGTTTTGGGACCTGTATTATCACTCTCTGACTCATCAGATCCTGTAACAGGTTCGTCATTGCAGTAGCCTTTTCTTTGTCCCGGGGAAGGGTTGTGACATAGAACCTCGTTGGGGGACACTCTGAAAATTCCAGACTGTACCCCTCCGTAATGATTCTTTCCACAAAGGGGCTCGTGGTCATCTGTTTCCACTGTGGGAGAAAAGCAGCCAGTCTTCCTCCCACCGGAAGCAGATCGTCACTTGCTTTTGGTAGTTGGTTCTGAGGGGTTTTTAAATAAGATACCTCCTCTACCTCTTCCTCTTTGGGACCCCCATCTCTTTTTATTTTCTTCCTTACTCTTATGGGACTGTTGAAAAGGACGAAAATTTTTCTTAGGGTTCTGACCCTTTTTAGGGGGGAAAGCCTTCTTCTTATTTGCCGTTCTGTCAAGAACTTTTTCTAGGTCCTGACCGAACAAAAGGTCCCCTGAGAAAGGCAGACCACAAAGCTTGACCTTAGAGGGGATATCACCCGACCAGGTCTTTAACCAAACTGCTCGCCTGACTGAGTTCACCAGGGCTGCTGACCTTGCAGCCATTTTAATGGACTCAGCAGAAGCATCTGCCATATATTTGATGGCTTTTAAGATTAAGGGGAAGGAATCTATTAGATCCTTTCTTGAGGTGCCTGCCTCGACATGACTCCTTAATTTCTCAACCCAGCACTCTAGATTGCGGGCGACTATTGTGGCGGCCATGGCTGGTTTCAGACTGGTTGCAGTAGAATCCCAGGCCTTCTTTAGGAGGGAATCTGCCCTCTTGTCCATCGGATCTTTCAGGAACCCCATGTCCTCAAAAGCCAGGTCTGTATGACGAGACACCTGTGAGAAAGCTGCGTCTACTTTAGGCTTTTTGTTCCACACCTCTGTCTCACCGCTTTCAAATGGAAACCTTCTTCTAAGGGTCTTTGAAAAAAAGGGGGCCCTTTCAGGGTCCTTCCATTCCTTCTTGACGGTGTCCGAGAGGACTTTGTGGACCGGGAAAACCCGGCTTTTAGACTCATCCAGCCCCTGATACATCTTATCGTGTATGGATAACTGAACCTTCTCTTCCTGGATACCCAGGGTAACATAAATTGCCTTGAGTAAGTCCTCCACTTCGTCTAATGACAATTTAAACTTTGAGCTTTTGCTACTATCATCTTCCTCCTCCTCCTCATCTGAATCCCTGAGAGAGGGGAGAGTACTAGTCCCTTCATCTGCCGAATCCCCCTCTGTTTGACCCGAAACTGGGATTTTCGGACTGGGTGGTGGCTGCTGTGGCTCCCCCAAACTTGAGGAGCCTTGTGAGATCATATCCTTCACTGAGCCTAAAGAGCTTGCCAGCTCCTGGACTGAGGAAAAAAGGTCCTTATACTGTTGTGAAGTTTCCTCTTCCACCAGATTTTTAATGCAGGATCTGCACATTGGTTTTTGCCAAGAATCCCTTAAAGGATTTTTGCAAGACGGGCATTTCCTGGGTGTATCCAAGTGCCTAGCTTTGGTTGTGGATTTTTCCTGTAACGAGATGAAACCAAAGTTACCATCTCCAAAAAAATGTATTTTTTTTTTTTTTAAAAACACCCAAGTGCCGCCACCAGAATAAAACCAAAGGCCTGGACTAAGTGCCACCACCACTAACGGTTATACAGACCAAGAGCGTTTTAACCTGGACTGGTAACCACAGGCTCCCTCAGGGAGGAACAACAAAACACAAAATTAAGCCCAATATAGTAAGAATAAAAGGCACCGCTGTACCCCTCTTACCTGGGCCTGACCGGTGCTTGCAGCGCCTGTATCCGCCGGTGTTGTCTGTCTCTCCTCCATTGTAGAGCGCAGTCACACGAGTAGCTGGAGATTGACTCCATTTTAAATTTTCCCGGCCGCCCGCGTCATCATCGGGGGCCGGAAACGGAAGCACCGGTCACCTGACCTGCCCCACAGATGCTGCGTTCCAGGCGCTGGGAACCAGCAGCGCCACGCCCCCCCCGGAAACGGCGTCACCGTGCGTGACGCGGTCGCCAGCCAGGACCCGGAACTGAGAATGCGGACCACCGCCGACCTGCGCCGGCTACCGCTCGGTCACCTGGACCTCTACCGCAGTTCCTGGGCACAACGACACCGTCCCCTGGGAGGCCGAAAGTTCCGCTGAACCGGAGCGTCTGGGGACTCCTGAACGCCCCCTCCCCGTGAAGAGGGGTCAGGATGGTCGCCGCCAACAATATACAGCAAGGTAAGCTCAAAAAAACTCTCCGCCTTGAGAGAGACAGCTCCCTGGTTCCCTGTGATGCTTCCACCATGGCGGAGGAAACACAATAACTGAGGCCATGGTGGAAGAGGAGGGATCTTAAAGGATCACGTGTGTTTCCTGAGAAATGGGCGGAGCTGCGCTCTCTCCAAGGTTGTCCTGAAAGGCGATTGGAGAAAAGAAGTCAATTGAAACAAAGATAATTAGTTCCACATTGACTTATATGACATGCAATACCGCATGTGGCCAAAGGTGGGGGACTTGGAAATACTCGGAGATCGTTCAGCTGCACTCGGAACCACTCGGGAATGGAGTATTTCAAAGTATTTCCGAACAGCTCTGAACGGCTCAGAGTGTCACCAGCACCTCTGGCCAAATGCGGTACTGCACACCTCAGAGGCTTGAATCCTGCTTGTTTTGCGAGACAACAATAGCAAACTGATTTAGGATTTAAAAAAAAAAATTGCTCGTATTGCGAAATGCTCGTTAACCACGTTACTCGCAATCCGAGATTCCACTGTACATTAAAACGTATGTAGAATGATTTGTTTCATCTCTGTGTATCATCTGAGGCTATTCACTTCACTGGGAATATCTAAAGGATATACAACCACTTTAAGAGCTACATGTTGGTCAACTACAGGAAGGTGAAAATTAAAGTTACCAAGTAACTCTGTGTTTAAAATTATTGTGCGCACACTATGTAAAAAGTGATTTCCAGGTAGTGTAGTAAATGTTTCTCTAAGTGGCCTTTGAGTTAAGTGGCAATGAATAAAGTATCAATGACAGAGTCAGCTATACTTCCGTCTTTCATAACCCAGGTTTTAACAGTCATGCTGAGTAGCAAGATAGAGCAGGGGCCACGAGACAGCCAACCTAGCCTGTTTGGAGGATGCCAGAGGTTGTCCCCTAGACGATTGAGCATGTCTGTGTATCAGGTTCTTCTGGGTCAGTTTGGTGTAATGAGAATCACCAAATAATTTTTTTCCTCAATTTTGCAGGGCAGCCATGGAATGATTCTGCACTGAAGGGAAGGCATATACTGACCTAACTTGAGTTTGTGGAAATACCAGAGCATTCAATGCCAGTGGTAGAGGGCATTTGGTCCTGGCGACAAACATAAGTAACTTGTTGAACCTGGAGGCCAGAATGTCTACATCTGGATTCCCCCATTTCTAAATAAGAAGATTAAGATGTTAAGATAAAGCAGGGGTGCCCAATCAGTGGCCCGGGGGCCACATGTGGCCTGTGGAGCCCTCTGATGTGGCCTGCAACCTCCTGCTCTGGGATGCAATAGAATAGGATACTGTTATTAAAGGCGATTTTATTACTAAAATCACAGTGTATATATGGGCATCTCTCTTCTGCAGTGCTTACTGGGCTGCTTTTAAACTGATCTGCAGGTGCAGAGCAGTGCACCTGCGGATTACCTGCACATAGCCATAGACTTCTGTTATTACCTGCAAGTTTGGCAAGCTTTCTGAAAGTTCACCAAACCTGCAGAATATATTAGAAGTCTATTGCAAAGTGCAAGAAAGCCAAAAAGGTACACTACGTTGCACCCACAGTGCAGGAAAAATGCAGCGCAACCGTGTGAAAGCAGCCTCGGGCCCCTTTCACGCGGTCAGTCCGATCCAATTCAATCCTCCATGCACCTCAAAGGAGTGGCAGACGTAAATTGACTTGTGTCCTACCTCCAATTCTATCCGCTAAAAAATAAAATAAAAAAAGTATAGTGGGCTGTGTCCGTTCTACATATGCAGAGCGGACACAAACATCCCGTCTATCCGCTCTGCTTATTTAGGCCCACGACTGGTTATCAAGTCAGTTAACCACTTGAGGACCCATTCACGCCGATATACGTCGGCAGAATGGCACGGCTGGGCACAATCACGTACCTGTACGTGTCTCTTTAAGCCCAGCCGTGGGGTCGCGCACGCAACCCGGTCTGAAGCTCAGTGACCGCGCCCGTGGTACCCCGATCGCCACCGGTGACCCGCGATCGGTCACCAGAGCTGAAGAACTGGGAGAGGTGTATATAAAAACACCTTCTCCGATCTTCACAGTGGCACTGTCATTGATCGTCTGTTCCCTGATATAGGGAAAGACGATCAATGACGTCACACGTCCAGCCCCGTCCCCCCTACAGTAAGAAACATATATGAGGTCACACTTAACCCCTTCAGCGCCCCCTAGTGGTTAACTCCCAAACTGCAATTGTCATTTTCACAGTAATCAGTGCATTTTTATAGCACTTTTTGCTGTGAAAATGACAATGGTCCCAAAAATGTGTCAAAATTGTCCAATGTGTCTGCCATAATGTCGCAGTCCTGAAAAGAAAAACGTTGATCGCCGCCATTAGTAGTAAAAAAAAATAAAAAAAATAAAAATGCAATAAAACTATCCCCTATTTTGTAAACGCTATAAATTTTGCACAAACCAATCGATAAACACTTATTGTGATTTTTTTTTTACCAAAAATAGGTTAAAGAATACGTATCGGGCTAAACTGAGGGAAAAAAATGTTTTATATATTTTTGGGGGATATCTATTATGGCTAAAAGTAAAAAATATTGTTTTTTTTTCAAAATTGTCACTATTTTTGTTTATAGCGCAAAAAATAAAAAACAGAGGTGATCAAATACCACCAAAAGAAAGCTCTCTTTGTGGGAAAAAAAGGACGCCAATTTTCTTTGGGAGCCACATCGCACGACTGCGCAATTGTCAAAGCGACGCAGTGCCAAATCGCAAAAAGGGGCAAGGTCCCTAACCTACATAATGGTCCGGGTCTTAAGTGGTTAAGTGGCCCTCGCTCTTCAAAAGGTTGGGCACCCCTGAGATAAAGGGTTCATTCCCCTTTGTTCAGGCAGTGATAACTCCACCATCCAAGTATCCACTCCCAGGACGTGAACAGCAGAGACTGCTGGACAGTATATCTCCGCCCAGGAGATAAGGCTTACTTCCTTCAAGGTTGCTTGACTCCAGGTAACCCCTCTGATGATTGATATAGGCTACGAAAAATAACTGTTTGCAACCTGAATGGCTGTTCCTGAAGAAGAGGGGTCCAGAGGTGCAGATTATTGCTCTGAGCTCCAAGATGCTGATGGGGAGCTTTCCCTGAATTGTGAGTGATTGAAATACTCCTCCCGAGCCGTAAGGCTGGCATTGGTTGTTGCCACTTTCCAAACATGTGGGAAAAACAACTTTCTCATTTCAATAGCTGGATTGGAAATCCAGTAAGCTACAAAGTTTTTTGCTTGATTAGAGAGAAGCATAGGAAAGTTTAGAGATGGGTGTTTTTGTTCCAGGCCAACAGAATGTTTTCTTTGAAAGGCCTTGAGTGGAACTGAGCAAAGGCAACAGCTTGAAATTAGGCAACCATGAGGCCCAGGACTCTCACTGAGATTACAACTAAGGGATGTGTTTTGGATCTTCAAGTAGAGAAGCTTCATAAAGGATATGAGATTTAGTACTTAAAGCAGAACTCCAGGCAAAAACTTTTTTCATAGTTTAAATGCTGCTTTCCTACCTTTCTAGAATACGTAATCCATCTTCTGATTGCCTCTGTCGTTTTTGAGAAACAGCCAGTACATTTTTTAAATAATGGGGTCAATTCCCTGTGGTTTCCTGTTTGCAAGACCACAGGTTTCTATGCCTTGCATTCAATGGGTCTTGTTAAGTCCCTCCTGTAGTTTAGTTCAGCCAGCACTTCCTGCTCGCTGCACTGGGGAGACAAGCAAGTCTGAGATACCCAGTCTGAACCTCCAACAGAGGCAGTAACTCCCCTCCTCCCATCACAAGCCCAGTTGGAGCTGACAAGTTCCCTCAAACCATTTGACCCCATACATGCCAGGCAATCACACACAGGTAGGCAGGGGGGTACAGATCTCGCTAGTAACATTAAGAAGGCACTATGACAGTCCAGACATCAGAGATCTGTATTAAAGGGGTTGTAAAGGAAAAAAAAAAAATTCATAAAAAGCATCCTTTACCTGCAGACATTCCTCTTTCGGGGGACACCGGCGGCGTTCGGGTCCGCGGGTCCTGCGGTCACGGAGCTTCGGACCGCTCGGCTGGATCTTAACCACTTAATCACCGCCCTATAGCCGAAATACGGCTATAGGGCGGTTCCTGTACTCTAACAGGACGTCCATGGACGTCCTCCGTTAGAGTCAGGTGTGCGCGCCCAACCGGGCGCGCACACGCGATCACCGGTGCTCACCGGGTCCACGGGACCCGCAGCACCGATGATCGCGGTAAGGAGCCAATGGCGGCGGCTCCTTACCACGTGATCGCGCCGTCCAATGACGGCGCGACCACGTGTGTAAACAAATCTGACGTGCGTCAGATCCGCGCGCCCGAGCGGGCGCGCACACGCGGTCACGGCGCTCGGCGGGTCCACGGGACCCGCAGCGTCAGTGATCTCGGTAAGGAGCCAATGGTGGCGGCTCCTTACCACGTGATCGCGCCGTCCAATGACGGCGTGATCACATGTAAACAAACCGCGTCACTTGCTGACGCCGGTTCTTCCCTCCTCTCGCTGTACCGATCGGTACAGCGTGAGAGGAGAGCGCGGATGGCTGCAGCAGTGTGGGATGGATCTGTGACTATTGCAGTCACAGATCCATCCATCCCTGCTCAGCCATCCCTGCATTAACTCCTTCCTTCCCTGCGCAAAACTCTGCATACCCCCCCCCAATACTCTGCATACCCCCCCCCAATACTCTGCATAACCCCCCCCAATACTCTGCATAACCCCCCCCAATACTCTGCATACCCCCCCCAATACTCTGCATACCCCCCCCAATACTCTGCATACCCCCCCCCAATACTCCTCAATACTCTGCATACCCCCAATACTCCTCAATACTCTGCAATACCCCGCAATACTCCGCAATACTCTGCAATACCCCGCAATACTCCGCAGTACCCCGCAATACTCCGCAGTACCCCGCAATACTCCGCAGTACCCCGCATTACTCTGCAATACCCCGCAATACTCCGCAATACCCCGCAATACTCCGCAATACCCCGCAATACTCCGCAGTACCCCGCAATACTCCGCAATACCCCGCAATACTCTGCAATACCCCGCAATACTCCGCAGTACCCCGCAATACTCCGCAGTACCCCGCAATACTCCGCAGTACCCCGCAATACTCTGCAGTACCCCGCAATACTCCGCAATACTCCGCAATACTCCGCAATACTCCGCAATACTCCGCAGTACCCCGCAGTACCCCGCACAATACTCCCGCACAATACTCCCGCGCAATACTCCCGCGCAATACTCCCGCGCAATACTCCCGCGCAATACTCCCGCGCAATACTCCCGCGCAATACTCCCGCGCAATACTCCCCCGCGCAATACTCCCCCGCGCAATACTCCCCCGCGCAATACTCCCCCGCGCAATAATCCCCCGCGCAATACTCTGCAATCGTTTTTTTTTTTAGGCTTCCCAGCCTAGAGGGGAGATGTGGGGTCTTATTGACCCCATATCTCACTGTAAAGAGGACCTGTCATGCTATATTCCTATTACAAGGGATGTTTACATTCCTTGTAATAGGAATAAAAGTAACCAAAACATTTATTTTTGGGGAAAAAGGTGTCAAACTAAAATAAATAAAGTAAAATGAACAATAAAAAAATAAAAAAAAAATTACAGCGCCCCTGTACCCGTGTGCTCGTATACAGACGCGACCGCACACGTAAGTCCCGCCCACATATGAAAACGGTGTTCAAACCACACATGTGAGGTATCGCTGCGAACGTTAGAGCGAGAGCAATAATTTTGGCCCTAGACCTCCTCTCCAACTAAAAAGATGTAACCAGGAAAAACATTTAAAGCGTCGCCTATGGGGATTTTTAAGTCGCGTAGTTTGGCGCCATTCCACAAGCGTGTGCAATATTGAAGGGTGACATGTTGGGTATCTATTTACTCGGCGTAACTTCATCTTTCATATTATGCAAAAACATTGGGCTAACTTTACTGTTTTTTTTTTTTTTAAGCACAAAACTGTTTTGTTTCCAAAAAAAAACGCGTTCAAAAAATTGCTGTGCAAATACAATGCGAGATAAAAAGTTGTAACGGCCGCCATTGTATTCTCTAGGGTCTTTGCTAAAAAAGCATATATAATGTTTTGGGGTTCTATGTAATTTTCTATCAAATAAATGATGATTTTTCCATGTAGGAGAGAAATGTCAGAATTGGTCTGGGTGTTCCAGAACGCCTGATGGCGTTCCCTGCATGTTGGGCCTCTGTATGTGGCCACGCTGTGTAAAAGTCTCACACATGGGGTATCGCCATACTCGGGAGGAATAGCAGAATGTGTTTTGGGGTGTAATTTGTGGTATGCATATGCTGTGTGTGAGAAATAACCTAATAATATGAACATTTTGTGGAAAAAAAATTAAAATAAAAAAATCTTGATTTTGCAAAGAATTGTGGGGAAAAAATGACAACTTCAAAAAACTCACGATGCCTCTTTCTGAATACCTTGGAATGTCTTCTTTCCAAAAAGGGGTCATTTGGGGGGTATTTGTACTTTTCTGGCATGTTAGGGTCTCAAGAAATGAGAGAGGCTGTCAGTACATCAGATGTGATCAAATTGATCAATTTTCAGTAATTGGTACCATAGCTTGTAGACCCCATAACTTTCACCCAGACTAAATATTATCCAATTTTTTTTTTTTTTGTTACCAAAGATATGTAGCAGTATACATTTTAGGCCAAATTTATGAAGAAAAATTACTTTTTTGCAAAATTTTATAATAGAAATGAAGAAAAATTCATTTTTTTACAAAATTTACGTTCTTTTTTCATTTATAGCGAAAAAAATAAAAACCGCAGAGGTGATCAAATACCACCAAAAGAAAGCTCTATTTGTGGGAAAAAAAGGACAAAAATTTCATTTGGTTAGAGTGTTGTATGACTGAGTTATTGTCATTCAAACTGTGAGAGCACCGAAAGCTGAAAATTGGTCTGGTTATTAAGGGGGTTTAAGTGCCCAGTGGTCAAGTGGTTAAAGGGTCACTAAAGTAAAAAAAAAAATTGCTGAAATGACTGTTTACAGGATATAGAGACATAAAAGTTAACTGATTCATTTTAAAAATGATTAAAAATAGATAACAATTAATCATATACTGTGCCTCTAGTTTCACTTTCGTTTTTAAAATGATTTCATGTTTCTATGAAGTACAGAAGACACACAGAACAAAAACAAACAAATCCAGGACAGTGTTTTGTTTTTAAAATGAATCTGATTGGTTCTGAGGAGTTTTAGACACACAGCTTAGACCACAGTGAAAATCTGCCATGAGTTTTTTCATAAGGAGCCAGACAAGCAGGAAGTGTGGAGATCAGAGAAGTATTACAGCTACTTCAAAGCAAAAACGAACAATGAGAACATGAAAACAGCACTGCATTAAGGTAAAGGAAGCTATTTAGCTAAAAAAAAAAAATTCCTTTAGTGATCCTTTAAAGAGGTACGTAATTGTGCCCAGCCGTGCCATTCTGCCGACGTATATTGGCGTGAAGGGGTCCTTAAGTGGTTAAAATAGTAAGTACACCCCTACATTTACCATTCATTTCAAATCTATTAAATCAGTATCAGATTACATGGCAATGATTGTAATAAGCAGGTGGAACAACAAAGAAAAATAATTCAATTACCAAATCTAAGGACGGTTAAGCTTTATTATATTACATTTTTCTGAAATTTAGATAGATTTTCATTTTAGGTAGCAATGGCCCTAACAATTTACTTACAGACGCCCCCCAGATGAACTCATTTCTACTCTTTAAGTGACTGCAAAGAACCAGTTGGAATAAATTCTCTCCTACAAAAATAAGAAAAGAAAAAATATTGAATAAAAGTAAGCATGTAGCAGTGTGTAATTCTTCCTTTTAAATATCACATACATTTGTCATTTATGATACATGAGAATGTAGAAATGTGTGCAGCACAAAAAAAACAGGCACAAAGTTACCATTTTATAGTGCAGGTCTAAATAATAAACATTTGAGCCTGATGTATGTGTGTCCTTGGAACAAGCATGAGAAAGATTTTTGGAACAGAATTGAGAATTAGAACCTCTGTCACGTTTCACATTCTGTCTGTGTCATCATTAGTGAGTTTTCCCTTTAATTTTAGTCCTGAAGACACAGCATGAAGTTGGGGAAATTTTCTATAGAATGCAATGCAATATGGTTACCTGAAGGTGTTCTGGCTTACTGATTTTCCCAGAAGATACAAGTCAGATTTTGCACATCCCCTGCAACAAAAATGTAATTTTTGGTGAGATACTCCTAAAGGGAAAGCATGTCTAAAAGGATGCAGACCCTGCCATTTTCTTCATTAGAGCCCTGCAGGTGCAGCAGCTGACTGACAGTTATAAAATCCCTCCTGTACAGATTCACACTCATGGACACAAACAGCTATTTCTTCCGAACAACAAAAGGTAAGAATCTGCAACAACGTTTGTTATTATCCTTGTAATGTACACAGATCACCCAGAGGGGAATGTTTTTTCCTCAACAAAAGTGGAGTTACTCTTTTATGTCATTAAAGCGGATGTCCGCTCAAAAAAAAAATTAAAAGCCAGCAGCTACAAATACTGCAGCTGCTGACTTTTAATATTAGGACACTTACCTGTCCTGGAGTCCAGCGGCGTCCGCAGCAGAGGACGAGCATTCTGCTGCTCCCCCCTCCATCCACAGTGAGGGAACCAGAAAGTGAATCGCTCCGGCTTCACTGCCCGGTTCCCTACGGCGCGAGTCGCGCTGCGCCCGCTGATTGGCTCCCGCTATATGCTGGGAGCTGAGAGTTCCCAGCACACAATGGGGGACGGACGGGATGTCAGGAAATGCCTGTCTTTTGCCCGAGACATGTGGCCGGAAGTGGGTGCAAATACCTGTCTTTAGACAGGTATCTGCACCCCCCCCCCCCCCCTGAAAGGTGTCAAATGTGACACCGGAGGGGGGGAGGGTTCCGATCAGCACGACTTACTTTAGGGTGGAGCTCCGCTTTAAGAATTATCTTCTCAATCTGCAGCCTCTGTAAAATTCAATACAATGTGGCATTAGGGAGCCCCCCAAAAATGTAGTTTCCTGTTTGTGTGATTGGCTCACTGATTTCCCAAAAGTCTGCACTAAGATACAAGTATACCAGTTAAAATAAGAGTTTCAGCTTTGGCAAGATATTCCCTATGGGTTAAATTCTTCTAAAAGGGTGGCAACATTGCAGCTTTTCTCTTTAGAACACTGAGGCTGGGCTCATACTAGGGTTGTCCCGATACCGATACTAGTATCGGTATCGGGACCGATGCCGAGTATTTGCGGGAGTACTTGTACTCCCGCAAATACCCCCGATACCAAAATAGAATACTTCCCCCCCATATTGCAGCCATGTCCTGTCCCTCATACTTGTAGATATGATGCCACCGCTGCCACATACCGCCGTTAATCCCCCTGCATTATAGCGTAGCGTGCATTACAAGCTTTCGTTTTGAATACTTGTAATGCCCGCGCCGCTATGTATTGACACTCCCCTTCTCGGGATTGGACGGATCGGTCCAATCCCGAGCAAGGGGGAGTGTCTATGCACGAATCCACGTATAGACACTCCCCCTTGCTCGGGATTGGATGGATCCCTCCAATCCTGAGAAGGGGAGTGTCTATACATGGCGGCGCGGGCATTACAAGTATTCAGAACGAAAGCTTGTAATGCGCGCTACGCTATAATGCAGGGGGATTAACGGCGGTATGCGGCAGCGGCGGCATCATATCTACAGGTATGAGGGACAGGACATGGCTGCATATGTGGGGGACATGACATGGCTGCATATGTGGGGGACATGACATGGCTGCATATGTGGGGGACATGACATGGCTGCAATATGTGGGGGACATGACATGGCTGCAATATGTGGGGGACATACATGGCTGCAATATGTGGGGGACATACATGGCTGCAATATGTGGGGGACATACATGGCTGCAATATGTGGGGGACATACATGGCTGCAATATGTGGGGGACATACATGGCTGCAATATGTGGGGGACATACATGGCTGCAATATGTGGGGGACATACATGGCTGCAATATGTGGGGGACATACATGGCTGCAATATGTGGGGGACATACATGGCTGCAATATGTGGGGGACATACATGGCTGCAATATGTGGGGGACATACATGGCTGCAATATGTGGGGGACATACATGGCTGCAATATGTGGGGGACATACATGGCTGCAATATGTGGGGGACATACATGGCTGCAATATGTGAGGGACATACATGGCTGCAATATGTGAGGGACATACATGGCTGCAATATGTGAGGGACATACATGGCTGCAATATGTGGGGGGGGGGGATGGCTGCATTTGGGGACACATTTAAAAAAAGTATCGGTATTCGGTATCGGCGACTACTTGAAAAAAAGTATCGGTACTTGTACTCGGTCCTAAAAAAAAGGCATCAGGACAACCCTAGATCATACCATTGCAAATTGGATGCGGGAAATCCTGCATCCAATTTACAATAGCAGTAGCTGTTGACCAGCTCTCATATCTCCGCAGCGGGTCCGATGCGTTTTGCACAAAACCGCTGTGCGTATTTTGGTCCAAATTCAGCCCAAAATTCAGTGAACCAGCATGCACCGAACCCCTGCTGTGGCTCATATGTGAACCGAGCCTGAGAGTGCACCAGGTGATTATAATGAATCCAACCCTCCCATTCAGATTCAGTCTGCAACGGACAGGGGGAATCAAACAGCTATTTCTTTACAGCAAAAAAAGGTAGGAATCTGCTACAAAGTTTGTTAACCCCTGCAATGTACATTGATAAACCTGGAGGTGATTTCTTTTTTTTAACAAAACTGGAGTTTTATTTTTTGCTTATAAAAACAATCACAAAAAATAGAAGGATTTTGGTGTTACAGGCCACTTAAAGTGGTCTGAATACTGGATGGAAACCTTATCTAATGCCTCTACCAGACTGGCACCTGGGGCCAAAGATACATAAAATCCAATTAATGTACCAGTCTGTTTTGGGTTGTGGGAAGAATTTGGAGAACCAGCCGAACGCCCACACAAACACAGAGAGAACACAACCACTCAATGTAGAAATAAACAAGTGCATTCATTATATTGACACAAAAAATAAAAACAATGACCATAAAGAAAAATGAACTGATCCAGAGATTGTAGAATGTAATAAATCTAGCAAACATAAAAAAACAAAAAACAAACAAGCAGCTGAGTCCTTTGTGCTGGGATTAGGCTGAAGGAATAAGATATGCGGTTACATGATTAACGGAGGCACAGGGGTATCTGAAAGAGTTTTTACAAAGAGGCCCGAAAAATAAATTGCCTGAATTGCTTTGCTTTTCCAATACATAACTGAATTATTCAATATCACAGATGGTATAAATCATTTGAAGATCCAACTAGGTCGAAAGGAAATTATTCATCAAAGTAGGTGACGTTAAAGAAGCTCTACTGAAAAAAAAAAAAAATGTTGTAAACAGGCCACAGAAGCCATAGCAGTCAAGGAGGGGAGTGCAGACTAGGACACTGCGGCTTGCTAACGGTGGTCTTCATCTAGTCTTGCTGCTCGACAACATGCCTGGTTCACCTGTCAACCACATGATATTCTGGAGCTTCCAGATGGAACACACTGCACATTTTTATAAGTTAAAGGTGTTGTAAAGGTATGTTTTTTATTTTCTAAATAGGTTCCTTTAAGCTAGTGCATTGTTGGTTCACTTACCTTTTCCTTCCATTTCCCTACTAAATGTGTTTTTTTTCTTTGTTTTCTTTGTCTGAATTTCTCACTTCCTGTTCCTCCTCAGAAAGCTGTTCTAAATGACTTTTCACCGCTCGGATGATGGGGGCAAGCTTACTAAGGAGACACAGGAAGTGAGAAATTCAAACAAAGAAAAAAAACACTTAGATATTTACTGTACATGCAGCCATGGCGTATGCGTGCGGAAGGAACGGCCACCCGTAAACCTTTCCTTCGGGCCCTGTGCTGCACATGTGTGGGGGGGTCGTCATAGTGGCTCCAGTCGGTCACAGAGCCGGAATCTGCAAACCCGGAAGCAAAACAGGTGAAGCTGGAAGCTCCGCTGGAATGCTTATTTTTCAAGTAAATTCACATAATGCACATTATGACATTACCTTGCAGGTAAGAAAAAAAATGTCCAGCGGATTACAAGCGCATTAACTGCTTGCCGCCCACCCATAGTAGCTATACTGTGAGCGGGTAGCAGCTGTGGACCAGGCACTGTACTGTCGCGTCACAATCTTTCTTTCGTGTTTGGGGCGCACTTGCTGGGCATGATTGGACAGCAGGAGTTTGGCAGCTGCTTTCAGACAATGATTTTGGCTGAAGTCAGCTGATCGGCTGTGGCCAATCACACACATAGTTCTACGTTTTCAAAAACACCCAGAACTCTGTGTACTGTGAACAGCAATCTGGCTGAAAAAAAATTGTAAAGTAAAAGCAGCACGCATTAGGTACACAGTTAACCCTTTGATTGCCCCTAGATGTTAATATCTTCCCAGCCAGTGTCATTAGTACAGTGACAGTGTACAATGACAGTATTAGCGTCATTAGTGATGTCAGTGTCAGTTAGTGACCCTCCAAGCCAGCATCAGCTAGTGCCAGAGTGGCTGCTACATTATCACAGTCCCACTATAAGGCCCCTTTCACACGGGCGCCTCCATTTTTTGCGGGATCCACTTGCTCAGCGGGAGATCGCTCTGCTGATCCCTGCTGAGCAGACAGATGGCAGGCCAGTCTCCGCTCACTGTGCAGTGTGCAGACAAATCTAGTCCTGCTCTTCTTCAGTCCTGCCTGGAAAATAGGACCACCATCTGTCTGGATTTCACAGACAGGATCAGAACGGATAGCGGACATGTCACCGCTGACATCCGCTGCTTTATTCAGAAATTTGTTTTTTTATATAATTTTTCTAAATGGTCATTATTTTTCATTTATATGGCAAAAAAAAAAAAACCCAGTGCCCTGATTACATTATTATTATGGATGCGGCCACCAGCGGGGACAGCGCAGGCTTTGTTTGCAGGCAAGTGCCACATAATGGGCCAGTATGTGATACATACTAGCCCATTATGCTTTTACTTTGAAGGGAGCAAAACAGTAAAACCCATCAGGGTTTACTTCCTCTTTAACCACTTGTCATCTGCCCACCGTCAAATGACGGCGGGCAGACGACTCCATTGTTCTGACATCACGTCATATGACGTGATGTCCCTTTAAAGCCGCGGGCGGGCGCGCGCGTCGCCGGCGGCGCGCGCACCCGCCGCTCCGCGGGGATCCCGTGCGAGTGCCCGGCGGCAACGATCGCCGCCGGGCACACGCGATTGCTCAGTAACTGAGCTGGGACGTGCAGCTCTGTGTGTAAACACAGAGCTGCACGTCCCTGTCAGGGAGAGAGGAGAGCGGTTGTGTCCCTTGTACATAGGGACACAATTGGTCACCTCCCCCAGTCACCCCCCCCTCCCCCTACAGTTAGAACACTGGCTAGGACATACATTTAACCCCTTCCCCGCCCCCTAGTGGTTAACCCCTTCACTGCCAGTCACATTTATACAGTAATCAATGCATATTTATAGCATTTTTCACTGTATAAATGTAAATGGTCCCAAAAATGTCAGAAAAGTGTCCGAAATGTCCGCCATAACGTCGCAGTGCCAATAAAAAAAAATCGCAGATCGCCGCCATTAATAGTAAAAAAAATAAAAAATAAAATTCCATAAACTATCCCCTATTTTGTAAACGCTATAAATTTTGCGCAAACCAATCGATAAACGCTTATTGCATTTTTTTTTTTACCAAAAATATGTAGAAGAATACGTATCGGCCTAAACTGAGGGAAAAAATATTTTTTTTATATATTTTTTGGGGTTATTTATTATAGCAAAAAGGAAAAAATATTGCATTTTTTTAAAAATTGACGCTCTATTTTTGTTTATAGCGCAAAAAATAAAAACCGCAGAGGTGATCAAATACCACCAAAAGAAAGCTCTATTTGTGGGAAAAAAAGGACGCCAATTTTGTTTGGGAGCCACGTCGCACGACCGCGCAATTGTCAGTTAAAGCGACGCAGTGCCGGAAGCTTATATTTTGTCTGGGCAGGAAGGGGGTGTAGGTGCACAGTAGGTAAGTGGTTAAACGCCCTTGCTATAGGTGTAGGTCTTTAGGTCATTTACATACCTCCCAAAGCCTGACTGAAAAACTTCCAGAGACTGCATCCTCCGGTCTTGCCTTGTTACTAGGCTGCTGCTTAGACACGCCCCTCACATGCACGATTCAAACCCCCCACACTCTCTCCTCTGCCACCTTAGTTCTGAGCTCAGCAATGCTTAGCAAAATCCTAGCAACAAGACAGGATGGGAGGATGCCATCTCTGGGAGTTTTTTGGCTAGCACATAAATGGCCTACACCCATAGTAAGGGAATTATTCAACTTTATTAACTACTTCAATACCCAGCCATATACAATTGACGGCCTGAGATGGGATCTACCATCCTAAGTGGCCTTCAATTGACGGCCTGGGCTTTGCGGGTGGATATCTGAATGATGCCTGCAGCCAGAGGCATTATCCAGATATCCTCTTCTTCATCCGGCGATTCTGCACAATCTAAGAATGATCATAGTGGCGGTTCCGCCGCTTGATCGTTCTTACAGGCCGCAGGAGGGGACATCCCCCCTCCCGCCGCCATCCGGTGCTTCACCGGGCTCTCCCGTACCTTCGGGGGCCCGGAGAACGAATCGTCGGTGTCGGCAGGAAGCATAGAGATGACTGGTGACCAGATGGCAACCAGTCATCTCTATGACCGTCGGAGGACCCGGGCGCGATGTGATGACGTCACGCCCAGGTCCTTGTAAGTAAACAAAGCCGCAATTGCGGCTGTAAGCAACCTTTAATGAGATCGGTGAATTTTCTTTTACCGATCTCATGGTTTCCAGCCTGGAGGAGAGATGTGAGGTCTTATTTACAACGCATCTCTCCATAAAGAGTACCTGTCACACACATTTCCTATTACAAGGGATGTTTACATTCCTTGTAATAGGAATAAAAGTGGGGGGGGGGGGGGGAATTGAAAAAAAGTGTAAAAAAAAATAAGTAAAAAAATAAAATAAAAGATCAAAAAAAAAATTAAAACGTCCCTGTCCCCGATAGCTCGCGTGCAGAAGCGAACGCACACGTAAGTCCCGCTGACATATGTAAACGCCGTTTAAACCACACATGTGAGGTATCGCCGCGTGCGTTAGAGTGCCAGCAACGAATCTAGCACTAGATCTCCTCTGTAAATCTAAACTGGTAACCTGTAAAAAATAAAGCGTTGCCTATGGAGATTTTTAAGTACCAACGTTTGGCGCCATTCCATGAGTGTGCGCATAATTAAAGCGTGACATGTTGGGTATCTATTTACTCGGTGTAACATAATCTTTCACATAATACAAAAAAATTGGGCTAACTTTACTGTTTTGTTATTTTTTTTAATTCATGAAACAATTTTTTTTACCAAAAAAAGGCGTTTGAAAAATGATTGCTTAAATACCGTGCGGGATAAAACGTTGCAATGACTGCCATTTTATTCCCTAGGGTGTCTGCTAAAAAAACATATATAATGTTTGGGATGGGAATGTTAGCAAAAGAATAATGATTATTACATGTAGGAGAGAAGTGTCAGAATAGGCCCGGTATGGAGGTGGTATAAAAGCCCGGTATTGAAGTGGTTAACCACTTAACACCCGCCCGCCGTCAAATGACGGCGGGCAGAATGCTCTATTGTTCTGACAGGACGTCATATGACGTCCTGTCATTTAATGTCGCTAGGGGGCGCTCGCGCCCGTCGCGTTACTGGAAACACCGTGCGCGTGCCCGGCGGCTGCGATGGGCGCCGGGCACCCGCGATTGCCCAGTAACTAAGCAGGGACGTGGAGCTCTGTGTGTAAACACAGAGCTCCACATCCTGTCAGGGAGAGAGGAGATCGATTGTGTCCCTTGTACATAGGGACACAATCGGTCACCTCCCCCAGTCACCCCCCCTCCCCCCACAGTTAGAACACTACTTAGGACACACATTTAACCCCTTCCCCGCCCCCTAGTAGTTAACCCCTTCCCTGCCAGTCACATTTATACAGTAATCAATGCATATTTATAGCATTGTTCACTGTATAAATGTGAATGGTCCCAAAAATGTTTCAATAGTGTCTGAAGTGTCCGCTATAATGTCGCAATCTCGGAAAAAAAATGTTTGGGAGCCGCGTCACAGGACTGCGCAATTGTCAGTTAAAGCGACGCAGTGCCGGAAGCTAAAATTTCATCTGGGCAGGAAGGGGGTGTATGTGCACAGTAGGCAAGTGGTTAAAAGCCGCAGTTTGTTTTCATCTACAGGCACCTCCATAGGCAGATTCTCAGTGAAGTGAGGTGAACTAATTCTATTAAACTGCCTGTGGAGGACAGTTCTATGTCTATGAAGAACACCGACATGCATGAGAAGTACCTCTACCAAAGTCAGTCAGCTTATCATGGGCAGTCACATATGTGCTCATGCATTTTTTTTTGGGCAGGGGGTGCACCTAACCAGGCAGCTGACATGTCAGAGCAGGCGGTGGTAATATATAGGAGGAAGAATGAAGCAAGTCCTGGCACAATGCACTGAGTAGGCGCCTTGCAGCAATACCAACCTCACCTCACTCTGCAAAATCCCGGGAAAATGTGAGCATGCTGGGAGGAGCGGACTAAACTACCACTCCCAGCATGCCCTGCTCTACCCTGACCGCACAACCCCAGTACAGCCTCATACGCCTAGTATCTGTCCCTCGCTGCTTCACAACATCCCACCTGACACAAAAAACACTCTTTACAGTCAAAAACTGCATATTTTCTCCCATTCTTCCTTCATATTTTATACAAGTGTGTAAAGCAGCCTTTAAAAAAGAATGTCTCAAATTCTCCGCTGTATAACTCTCCATAGCTTCCATATTCTCGAAGACAAAGTTCGCTTACTGCCTAAACAGGGGACCTACACAAAATGGCCGCCAAACGGAGATACTTTTAGATCTGCCCATGACGAGTGGACGTTAGAACGTAAAGAAGAGAGCAAGTGGTCGCTGAGCAGAACAGGAAGTGAAGTGAAGCATGCTGGGAAGTGTAGTTTTTCTATCATGTACATAGAAGAAGGGATTTTCTGAGCACTCTGCAAGGTGAGGAGGGGGCTGCAATGTTATTGTAATGATATCTCCCCAGATAGGGCTTCCAATGCAAGGTTTGTCAAGCTTTTTCAAGCTTTTTGTTTGGGACCATAGTGTGTCTGATGATTGTAGATGGCACACTCTGTATGCATCTTATTATATAACATCTATCAAGGACAGGCTGTATGGGGCTATCAGTCTCTGCATGTGCTGCCATCTGGTAGAAGAGGAAAACCTGCAAACATTGTGTCTGTCAGCATTCCCTTCTTTGTAGTGCGATCCATCGGTGTCTCTTTTCTAAATTGCTTTCCATCTTTGCCTCCCATGTCATACAGATCTCTGAGGATCAGCTACTAAGATGGTTGCATTCCTCTTATGTCATTCCTACCTGTAACCAGAAACAATCAATAAAGGATCAATATGGGTCAGATAGTTATTGAGTTTCCCTCTGGGATGCATTGTACATTTCTGTCGTTGTTTAACGAAAGGAAAACAAATTGGGCTCATGCACTCGCTGTATGAAAATCTGCCATCTAGTACTTGCTGCAAGATCTTGCATTAAAAGTTCTCCGTATGCATGTAACACGTGAGCAACATTTACATGCATACCGTATTACAGGGTAAATGGCCCTGCTGATAGGGTGCAGGCAGGTTCCCAAGGAAGCACCCTTTCGTTTCTAGAATGCACACGCCTTCTAGCATCATCTAGAGCAGGGGTGCCCAACCAGTGGCCCGCAGAGACCTCTGACCTCCTGCTCTGGGATGGCAGGTTGGCAAGCTGGGTTGTCGACCCTCCATCACAGAACATCAGTGTTGTGAATGAAGCTGGCGGTAGAGGAAGTGAGCAGCTGTGGAGCCGAGCAGCATAAGCCGATGCTTCCTGTATAGCACCGGTGTGTTGTCACATTCGGCTCCCCATCACAGAATGCTACAAAAGTGACATTCCATCGCCGCCATCTTGCTACACCCCACACCATTGCACAGTAATAATAGAGTATGAAGGGGGCAGGCGGACATCTTGTTGCACCCACCGGAGTTTTAGATCTCACAGATTTTTTTTTTTTTTATCAGCCCTGTTGGGGGGGGCTTTGGTGAGATATCAGGGGTCAGACCTCTGACATCTCCCCTTTGAGACAGGGAAAGGACTAGGGACACAGATTCCCCGGTCCCTTTCTCAGCAGCCTCCGCTGCTGTCAGAGAGGGAGCAGGAGTCACGTGAGCGCCCAGTGGCACTGTGAAATAAGGTAGAAATGGGCATATTTTTTACAAAGCACAGGCTCTGGAGAATAGGATGTTTTCTAACAAAGGGGATTGTGTGTGCTTTACAAAGTGGCTTTACAACCACTTTAAACTGGAACATAACAAGCAAATGATTAAATCAGCTGCTGAAAGTGGTTCTAAAGCCAGAACAGTTTTTATCTTTAATGCATTCCCTGCATTAAGGTGATCAATGTCCAGTTATTTTGTAACAACCAACGTCCAACCCCCCCCCCGATCTAATGGTGTGTGTGGTCTGCCCATGTCAAGTGCCTCTCTCTCCTCTCTCTGCTTTCACAGGGCTGAGAGGCAGGAGCTATTGGCTCCTGCTGTTGTCAATCAAGTCATGTGAACAGGGTGGGGCCAAGCCACTCTGCATATGTCAGAAGCAAGCCCACACGTGTGGCCAAAAGTGCTGGTGGGGGGCCTCAGAAAAGGAGGTTCAGGGATGCTCTTTCACTGTGCAATAACCTTGCATAGAGCAGGTAAGTATAAACTGTTTGTTATTTTAACAAAAATATATATTGGCCTTTACACTCACTTTAAAAAAATGGAGGGTTTATTACTACTTAAATAATGTAGGCTTGTTTGCTCCTGTTTAACCACTTAAGACCCACTTAAGACCCGGACCAATATGCTGCCAAATGACCAAAGGGGTTTTTGCGATTCGGCACTGCGTCGCTTTAACAGACAATTGCGCGGTCGTGCGACGTGGCTCCCAAACAAAATTTGCGTCCTTTTCCTCCCACAAATAGAGCTTTCTTTTGGTGGTATTTGATCGCCTCTGCGATTTTTATTTTTTGCGCTATATACAAAAATAGAGCGACATTTTTGAAAAAAAATCTATATTTTTTACTTTTTGTTATAAGAAAAATCAATAAACTAAATTTTAGTCAAACATTTAAGCCAAAATGTATTTAGCCACATGTCTTTAGTAAAAAAAAAAATTAGCTACCTAGCGGGAACAGCGACACTAATACAGCAATCAGAAAAATTATCGCTTAGTGACGCTGGCAATAGGGAGTGAAAGGGTTAACTAGGGCGGTGATCAAGGGGTTAAAACTTTATTATGGGGGGGGGTACAGGGCTATCCTGAACCTAACACTAACTGACTTTTACACTGCCTGTCACACTGACACTAAATACAGTAATCATACATGTATGATTACTGCATTCAGTGACACTGTGACAGGGGGAGGGGGCGATCGCGGGGGTTAAATGTGTTTATGTGAAGTGTTAGTGTAGTGTTGTGCAGACTTACTGTGTGGTGATCTCTCCTCAGCGGTGGTCGAAAAAACCGCCGAGGGAGAGATCACGTGGCTTCCTCCTTCCTGTGTTTACACAGGAGGAGGAAGTGACAGGGCGGGCGCATTGGCTGGAAGCGATCCGGAGGGGGCGGACAAAAACGAATAGCCGCCCCCTCTTGTCGGATCACTCCTGCAGCCGCGCGGACCGCCGCATGTACGGGGGGGGGGGGGAGGTCCGATTCCCCCCCAAGGCACCAACGTATATATACGTTGATGTGCCATTCTGCCCACGTAAATGTACATGCGGCGGTCCTTAAGTGGTTAATCAGGCAGTATTTTTCAACCACTTGTTTGAACAAGACTAAATTCACAGGACCCAAAACTGCATTTTAAAAATTATAAAGATAATAAGGTAAGGATGTAGTTGTAGTATATGTGGTTATATATGGTTATGTGCTGACATCTAGAGGGTAGCAATGTTCCTACATATAGCAGGACCATGGAGAAAAAATGTAGCCTCACTCTAAAGCCTCGTACTCACGCACGGTTTTCTCATGTGTGTGTGTACGAGGCTTTGAGGTTTCTCGTCAAGAACATTATCAAGAATCTAGATGAGAAAAAAAAGAGAACCTGCTCTCTATTTTCTCGTTGTGAGATTCTCGGCAGTGTTTTCCTGCCGAGAAACCCGAGTGTGTGTATACTTACCTCTCCATGGAAACCCGCGCATGCTCGAAATGACTTTGACGCATGAGCGGTAGCTTCCAAGGCATAGGTAGGGTGAAGCAAGATGGCGGTTACGGCATCGAATGTGACAAGCGCATGCTTGTCGTAGTCGATGATGTCACCGCGTTTGTGCCATTCAGAAGAACTATGGTTCTTTTGAATGGCCCGTGTGTACACTCGGCCGGCAAGAGAATCTTGGCAAGAATCTTGTCAGGAAAAACAATGTTTTTTTTTTTTTCCTGACGAGATTCTGGGCCATGTGTACAGGGCTTTACAGTTGCTACTTACTGTCCAACACTGTTTAGTGGCTCTTGTTCTGTGTAAGGCCCCTTTCACACTTGTGCGACCTTAACCACTTAAGCCCCGAGCCTGTTTTTTTCTTTTGCTATAAAATTACTTAAAACCGCCAAACATTATATATATATTTTTTTCTAACACCCTAGGGAATAAAATGGCAGTCATTGCAATACTTTTTGTCACACAGTATTTGCGCAGTGGTCTTACAAGCACACTTTTTTTGGAAAAATTCACTTTTTTAAATAAAAAAATAAGACAACAATAAATTTGGCCCAATTTTCTTACATATTGTGAAAGATAATGTTACGCCGAGTAAAATGATACCCAACATGTCACGCTTAAAATTTGCGCCCGCTCGTGGCATGGCGTCAAACCTTTACCCTTAAAAATCTCGATAGGCGATGTTTAAAAAACTCTATAGGTTGCATTTTTTGAGTTACAGAGGAGGTCTAGGGCTAGAATTATTGCTCTCGCTCTAACGATCGCGGCAATACCTCACCTGTGTGGTTTGAACACCGTTTTCATATGCGGGCGCTACTCGCATATGCGTTCGCTTCTGCGAGCGAGCTCGTCGGGACGGGGCGCTTTAAAAAAAAAAATGTTTGTTTTCGGATTTATTTTTATTTATTTTACAACTTTAACACTGAAATAAAAAAATAAAATAAAAATATCACTTTTATTCCTATTACAAGAAATGTAAACATCCCTTGTAATAGGAAAAAACATGACAGGTCCTCTTAAATATGAGATCTGGGGTCAAAAAGACCTCAGATCTCATATTTGGGCTCAAATGAAAAAAAAAAAATTGTCTCTTTAAGACGCTGGGCGGGACTGACGTTTTGACGTCACTTCCACCCATCAGAGCTATGGGGACGGGTGGGTGCCATGTTGACCTCACTCGCATCTCCACGCAGCAGCCGAGCGGACCCGATTGCCTCCGCTGCCACCGATGGCTGCGGAGGGCGCGGGAGGGGGGGGCCCTTTCCCGCCACCGATAACGGCGATCTTGTGGCGAATCTGCTGCGGAGACCACCGTTATCGATGACAGGACCGCCCACTGAAGAGATGGATATCTCGGTTGTGGCAGCAGCTGCTGCCGTTACCGAGATATCCATCTTTACAGTACCGACGTATAATTACAGTGGGCGGTCGGTAAGTAGTTAAAGTCGTGCATTTTATTGCTGCAATATTTTTATTTATTTTTTGCCATGAATTTGCATCGATTTGAAGCAATGCGTGTAATCTTGAGGTCTGTGGACATCAAAGTCGGACCAAATGTAGAGCAGGGACTACTTTGAAGTCGCTGCAACTTAAAGTCACACAGATATGAATGGGGCACGACTTGTCATGCGACCTTGCAGTCTTAAAGTGGTGTCCCCCCCCCCCCCCCCAAAAAAAATAATAATTAAAAACCAGCAGCAACACATACTGCAGCTGCTGGCTTTTTAATAAATGGACACTTATGCTTCCATCAGCTGTCGGGTGCTGCCGCCGCCATTGCGGGTAAGGGTACCAGGCAGTGTAGCCTTTTTGGCTTCACGCCGGGGAGCCCTACTGCACATGCGCGAGGCCCGCTCCTCCCTCCTACTGGCCTGGAGGGCGGGGGAGGGAGCCCTGCGCTGACGTCATGGGCTGCGGCCCGATCTCCTGGGAAGTGGGAAAGGATACCTGTCAAAGGTATCCTCCCCCGAAAGGTGCCAATTGTGACTCTGGAGGGGGGGGGATCCGATGAGCAGAAGTTCCACTTTGCTTTAATTCACAAGACAAGTGTGAAATGGGCCTAACAGGGATCCCCAAACTATGGCTCACAGGCCCCTATCTGGCCCTCAACAAGGTTTCATCTGGCCCACAGCTGGGGTCAATGGGTATCCTCAATGTGCACTGTTTGAGGGTTAAGATCAGCAGAGGCTGCTTATGGTCTCTCATTCTGATGTAAGGGGTACCGATGGGGCTCTGATGTAAGGGGGACTGAAGGTAGGAATGATGGGGACAGACCTGGATTCATTTCAGGCCTGCAAATAGTTGTTAAATTTACAATGTAGCCCTGATACTGCTGTATATTGTTAGTCACACATTTTTATTAACCAACTGTACAGTCTCAAATGCATTCACAGATGACTGTTTTGTTGAGCAAAGATTAAGCAGTTTGTTCAATTTACGTCCGGTCAAGGTGAACCTACACATTACATCACTGTGTGGCCAGCTTCCAAGAAACATATTAAAAATTCTAGTTTTTCTGTGGCTTTCAGATGACCAGTTTTCAGGAGGACACTTCCACCTCCATCCAGGACAAGATCACAGAGAGTCCAGAGGACGACCTCGAAGCCCAGGAGAGACTCGATCACTTTCCTGATGACTTCAATCAGCTGGAGCTTCTGGAAACCCACAGACACCTGATTCCAACTGGAACCCAGAGCCAGTGGCCTGGGGAGTCTGATGACGATGATGAGGAGAAGACTGAGGAATGGTACGAGACGCAGGAGGCCCAGCTACAACATAGTCCTAGAGATTTGCTGTTGTTTGCTGCAGAAAATAACAGGGTATGGAGAAATGTGAACATTTTTGTTTCTTAAATGTAAAACACATTTTTGTATCTCTTTCTACACGATGTATACATTTTTAAATTGGAGCTAACTCTGAACCCACAGTTAGCTCCAGTATTGTACATGCAAAGCCTCTCCAGAAATAGTTGTGTGACCCCCCCAATAGACAGGGCCGATCCTAGGGTCACAGGCGCCTGGGTGCAGAAATATTTCTATCGCCCCCACATGGGCGTGGTCATTTTATGAACTCCTCGCCTTTACAAATGTTTCTATGGCAATGAATCAACCACAGAAATGCTCCTCCACGAAGTCTTCATTATCATGGGATCCTTACATGATCTCTTAACAATAAACAAAATACAGGAAGAGAAGTAGAGTACTTTATTGGGACCTGGAAGGGGGCCTCTCTGAAGGACACAGAGAGGGCTTCTGTTAGAGAGTCTGTTAGAAATAGCCCACAAACATACTACAGACATGATACGGTATATGGTCAGAGACCACAGACATGATACAGGAGATGGTCAGAAACTGCAGACGTAGTACAGAGGAGATGGTCAGAAACTGCAGACGTAGTACAGAGGAGATGGTCAGAGACTGCAGACGTAGTACAGAGGAGATGGTCAGAGACTGCAGACGTAGTACAGAGGAGATGGTCAGAGACTGCAGACGTAGTACAGAGGAGATGGTCAGAGACTGCAGACGTAGTACAAAGGAGATGGTCAGAGACTGCAGACGTAGTACAGAGGAGATGGTCAGAGACTGCAGACGTAGTACAGAGGAGATGGTCAGAGACTGCAGACGTAGTACAGAGGAGATGGTCAGAGACTGCAGACGTAGTACAGAGGAGATGGTCAGAGACTGCAGACGTAGTACAGAGGAGATGGTCAGAGACTGCAGACGTAGTACAGAGGAGGTGGTCAGAGACTGCAGACGTAGTACAGAGGAGATGGTCAGAGACTGCAGACATAGTACAGAGGAGATGGTCAGAGACTGCAGACGTAGTACAGAGGAGATGGTCAGAGACTGCAGACGTAGTACAGAGGAGATGGTCAGAGACTGCAGACGTAGTACAGAGGAGATGGTCAGAGACTGCAGACGTAGTACAGAGGAGATGGTCAGAGACTGCAGACGTAGTACAGAGGAGATGGTCAGAGACTGCAGACGTAGTACAGAGGAGATGGTCAGAGACTGCAGACGTAGTACAGAGGAGATGGTCAGAGACTGCAGACGTAGTACAGAGGAGATGGTCAGAGACTGCAGACGTAGTACAGAGGAGATGGTCAGAGACTGCAGACGTAGTACAGAGGAGATGGTCAGAGACTGCAGACGTAGTACAGAGGAGATGGTCAGAGACTGAAGACATTGTACAGGAGATGGTCAGAGACACATCAGTTCTGGACGGACACACACCTATGCCCAGAACACTAGTTCTGGACGGACACAAACAAGGAGCGAAGGAGGGAGGGGAGAACTCTGCCACCTCGGCGCCCCCACCTCTGCAGGAGCCTGGGTGCAAAGCACCCTGTGCACCCTGCCTAGGATCGGCCCTGCCAATAGACATTCCTTTGCCTGTGGAGACTGCTCTCCCATTGAGAATAGTGGCGAGGCTTGGTTCCTTCTGCCTGAGGACCAGCCAATTCACTATGGAAATCTCTCTTGGGGGCTTTATACTGTCATTTTATGACGTGCTTTCCCCTACCTGATTGGGACATTGAAGAAATGTGGGTCTACAGCACCCTTAGTTTCTATTCTTTACAGTTGGAAAGTGCAGATGAAAACCTGACCTGCAGCACAATCTTTCATCTTTGTGGGAGCACTAATTAAAGGGTCACTAAAGGAATTTTAGCTAAATAGCTTCCTTTACCTTACTGCAGTCCTGGTTTCATGTCCTCATTGTTCGTTTTTGTTTTGGAGTAGCTGTATTCCTTCTCTGATCTCCACACTTCCTGCTTGTCTGGCTCCTTATGAAAAAACTCATGCTAGTTTTTCACTGTGGTCCATGATCCAGGAGGTGTGATTACTGTGTGTCTAAAACTCCTCAGAACCAATCAAGATTCATTTTAAAAACAAACACTGGCCTCTGTTTGTTTGTTTTTGTTCTGTGTGTTTCTTTACTTCACAAAAACATGAAACTAGTTTAAAAACTAAACTAAACTGCAGGCACATTATATGATTTATTTTTAATCATTTTTAAAATGAATCAGTTGGGGGCGTGGTCTGGACATGCTGCTGTGATTACGTGTTTGCCTCGAGCTCCGGCGCCGACATAACTATTAGCTTGTAATTCATCGCTCCAGCGGAAATTCCCCTTGATGTCCATGAGGAAGAAAACAGGGAAGTCTCTTCCCAAGGCGGGAGCGCACTCGGGCTCCATTAAACGCTACCTGGCCGTGGAACCGGAGGAAAACGAGGACCTGGATGGCCTAGGCCGCTCTCCCCATGGAGTTGGCGCTGGCTCCGCCTCCCGTCGCAGGACGGAGAGACAGCACTCGCCGGCCTCGTCGGTCTGCTCAGCCGGAGCGAGTAGCCCATCTCGCCGATCGGAGTTACGTGTGGATGACTTACCCACCAAAGCGGAGCTGACCTCCCTGTTCCAGGGTCTGGAGAGGTCCATAAAGAAGGAGTTATCGGCGGTGCGGGCAGACCTCTCCCAGGTGTTGGGCCGTGTGGAGGAGACTGAACTTAGATTGGACCGCCACACGGTCGCCATCAGGAACCTGCAAGCCACCACCCGTAAACTTACCTTTGCCCACAGGATGGCCCTATATAAGATCGAGGACCAGGAGAATCGTAACCGGAGGAACAACATTCGCATAAGGGGCCTCCCTGAAGCGACCGGAGATGACGACCTCCTGCCCTCCGTTCGTGGGGTGTTTAATGGCCTCTTGGGACTGGCGGCGGATAACCCACTTAAGATTGATCGGGTCCACAGGGCCTTGCGCCCCCGAGCTCTGCCTTCTGATACACCGAGAGACGTTATTTGCCGTGTGCACTATTATGAAGAAAAGGAGCGTATCATGCACAAGGCCCGAGATCAGCGCACTATAGATTTTGATGGGGCGTTTCTTTCCCTTTTCCCTGACCTTGCTAAGGAGACTCTGGATCGTCGCAGGGCCCTGCGACCGCTGACGACTAAGCTACGGGAGATGTCCATTCCGTACAGATGGGGCTTCCCTGCTGCCCTAATCGCTAACAAAGATGGCAAGTCTGCTGTTCTGCGCTTTCCCGAGGACCTGGACAAGTTCTGTGCTGTCTTTAACATCCCTCCCCCGGACCTCCCCGAGTGGCAAGACGCTGTTCCCGACCTTCCAGGCCCATCAGATCATCATTGGCAGAATGTAGGCCGCAAACAGCGCTCTGCCTCCCCTGGATCCTCTCCACCGATGGACTGATTCGTCGCGGGGGCCTAGTGTGTCATCACTGGATGTTATTTTTGTGTTAGCGGGGGTCCCGTGGGGACTGCTCTACTCCCGTACTCTGTGTTTCCACTGCAATATGAGGCCGCTTCGGTTGTCCTGTGTGTCCTATGTGGGACTCTGGGCCTAAAATGGCGCGCCATGGAGATAGAGACTGCCACGTATGATCTCCCATAGTTACTGTTTGAATGCTAGCTGCTTTGCTCTACTGTGCTTCCTTAGTGTTTTAGTCACAGGGTTTCTCTGCCTTGTCCTCTTTACGAAGCACATGTTAATTTGACAGTTCTGTTCTAATTTTATTGTTTTTTATTTTTTATTTTTTTTCTGCTGTTTTAAGATATGCGCACTGTGTCGGCGCCGCGGCAGAGAGGCAGTGGTCTCGGTCCTCCCACGACACCCGCTGCCTGATGCCTGCGAGATGGCGCCCCCCCCCCCTCTGGGGCACCGTGGGGACTTGCGTCTCTGCGCTGCCGCCTCTCCGGAGGTGGTTTGCGTGGGGGCGCGGGCTCACACGTGTGCCCCTTCCCAGCACTGCAGGTATCTGCGTGCAAGTACTTGGTTTAACCCTGCAAGGGGTACTGTGATGGTTTTTGCTGTTTTTTTTCTTTGTATTAATCCTATGTTTGTTTTTTTTCCTCTTTCTCACTTCTTTTCTCTGCTTCCTTCTGTCTCTGTTTCTTTGCTCTACCTGCCCTCTGTGCCCCATTCCACCTCTGGACTGCCACCTGGACTCCCTCCTCTGGACCCCCATGGCTACGGTAAATCTGGTCTCTTTTAACGTGCAAGGTTTGCACGCCCCAGGTAAGAGACATCAGTTGTATAGAGAATTGGCTCGACTGAGGGGGGACATTGTTCTCCTTCAGGAGACCCATCTTACACACACAACATCAGTGAAACTTTTCTCCCCACAATACCCTGTATGGTACTATGGCCTGTCTGATGTGCACAAGGCAAAGGGAGTGGCTATAGGATTTCGCAGGGGCACCACATTTGTGTTAGAAGAGATGCTTAGCGATCCCTTGGGCCGTTTCTTGTTCCTTAGAGGCACCCTGGGCACTATGCCCTGTACGATAGCGACCCTATATGCGCCTAACCGGGATCAGGCTACTTTTTATATCATGTACCCTTAGGAGGTTAATGGACTTTGCGCGTGGGTGTGTTCTTCTCGCAGGAGATTTCAATGTCCCGCTGGACCCGTCCATCGATACGTCGGGGGGGGGGGTTCCAGCATTTCGTGGAGGCGGCTGGCGTACATTCGCAGACGCTTACACGAGTCCCAATTGATGGACATTTGGAGGATTGCACACCCACGGGTAAAAGATTACACTCATTTTTCGCAGGTCCACTCTTCTTATTCTAGGATCGATTATTTCCTGATAAGCCATCATCATCTTTCCATGGTTAAGGGTGCGGCCATTGCGACCTCTCCCTTATCGGACCATGCCCCAATTACACTTTCCCTGCAGGTCCCTTCAGTGCCTGTCCGTCAAGCCAACTGGAAGCTTAACGATAATTTACTAGTGGAGGATATAGACAAAAAGATGATTACAGATGCTCTGACTCAGTATTTTGACGAGAATGCTACCCCTGAGATCTCACCAGGTATGCTCTGGGAAGCTCATAAGGCGTTTGTCAGGGGCCAGTTTATTGAGTTGGGCTCCCGGAAAAAAAAAGAACGCACCCGTTTGCAACTGAAACTGCTAAAAGACATTGAGGCCTTGGAACGCCAGCATAAGGTTGGCCTTCAGCCCTCGATTCTTCAAACCTTGACCCAGAGGAGAGAGGAACTGAAGGAACTCTTTCATCTGGATCAGAAACACCGGTCTCGAACTGTAGCTCAGAGTTGGCATGAATAGGGCAACAAGCCTGGTCGGCTGTTGGCTCGCTCACTGCAACAGAGAAAATCGGCCACCTTCGTCGCTAAAATCAAATCCTCTCCAGATGATTTGGTCTATGAGACATCTGCCATAGCCAAGGAGTTTAGATCGTTCTACCAAGCTTTATACCGTGTTCAACGTTCGGGGGTAGATAAGGAAGCTAGAGCGCAACTTATTCGGACTTATTTGCAACAAGCCAATCTACCATCGCTTCCTGCAGACGCCTTGGAGGCTCTGGAGGGGGAGTTCACCACGTCTGAACTACGGGTTGCACTGAAAGCCATGGCCAATGGAAAGGCACCTGGCCCCGATGGCTTCACGGTCGCCTATTATAGAGCATTTTCTGATCTACTGCTCCCTAGACTAACAAGATACGCCAACTCGGTCTCTGAGGGTGGCTCCCTTCGCCCAGAAACACTCCACGCACACATTGTGGTCCTCCCCAAACCGGGGAAGGATCCGTGTTGCTGTGGGAGTTGCCGTCCCATTTCTCTTTTGAATTTAGACGCCAAGTTATATTCTAAGGTTATAGCGAACAGACTCCTTCCTTTCATCCCGAAATGGGTGTCCAGAGACCAGACCGGTTTTATCCCCGGCAGGGAGGCACGGGATAATTCCCTCCGCACACTGTCCCTAATTGCATATGTTAGGAGGTCCTCCCAGCCCACCCTTTTGCTGTCAACTGATGCTGAAAAAGCGTTCGATAGGGTGGACTGGGAGTTTCTTATGGCTACACTCGCCCATTTGGGCATTGGCCCCTCCCTTAGGTCCCGTATCTCGGCTCTTTATGACTCCCCCACGGCCCAATTACGGGTCAATGGTGTGTTGAGCGATTCTTTTACACTCCACAACGGTACGAGACAGGGCTGCCCCCTTTCACCCATTTTATTCGCCCTTTCCCTTGAACCCTTTCTGTCCACGATTAGGCACAGCCCGGATATTCACGGGATTACGATTGGTAAAAACGAACATAAATATGCCGCATATGCGGACGATATTTTGTTTTATGTGCAGCGCCCGAAGCTGACGCTTCCGGTTCTTATGGCCGCATTTGAAGCGTATGGAGCAGTTTCTAATTTTAAAATAAATTTGAGTAAATCCAAAATTTTGAATATAACGGTCCCCCCACGGGCTGTGCCTGGTCTGAAAACGTCTTTCCCTTTTAGTTGGCAATCCAAAGCTATGAAATATTTAGGTATTTTCCTCACGCCTAATCCTGCCTCATTATTCCGCACTAACTTTATCCCTTTATTAAATGAGATTAGGTCTGATTTACAGAGGTGGTCACAGCTTGCTCACTCATGGTTTGGTAGGGTAAGCATTCTTAAAATGAATGTTTTACCCAGATTACTGTTTTTGTTCCAAATGATCCCTTACAAAATACCTGTGGGGTATTTTACACTATTGAGATCACTGTTTGGTAGATTTGTCTGGAACAAGAGACGGCCCAGGGTTGCAAGATCTTTATTGATTAGGCCTAAGAAGGAGGGGGACTGGCATTGCCTGATGTTAAACGATACTTCCTAGCTGCGGTCCTCACTAGGATTTCTGATTGGAGATACCACGTTAAATCTAAGCTGTGGGTGTCCCTTGAGGCGGACTTGTGCAGGTTGGATCCGTATACTCAAATCTGGATTCCACGTAAATTTAGATCTCTGTCTAGCACAACGTCACCCTTGACACAATCCACTTTGATGATTTGGGACAGGTTAGGCAAAACCTACGGATGGCTTCACAACTCTCCCTTGATGCCATTAGCGGGGCACGACTATTTCCCACCTGGAAATGCGCGGCCCTCACAACGCCCTTGGTCTCTGGGTTCGGCCAAATTGCTTTATCATGTAATATCTCCCTCGGGTATCATCCCCTTAACAGGTCTAGTTAACCCATCCCTCATCACTCCGCTGTTGCATTGGAAGTATCGTCAGCTAGCGGCTTTTGTTAGTTCCCTGCCGAGACCCCTGAGGGGCCTAGATGACCTGAATGCGATAGAATGTGCCTTTGTCGAGGACCAACAGGAGGAGAGGCCTCTCTCATTTTTCTATAAAGCGCTGTATACTATGTCCACAAGGAGTACCCCAAAATTCTTAACTCACTGGGAAAGAGAATTGCAAAAGGTTCTGTCGCCCTCCCAGAGAGATTCCATCTTATTTTTAGCACATACGTCCTCCATCTCATCTAAAATTGCTGAGGTTAATTACAAACTACTCATAAGGTGGCACTACACTCCAGTGGCCCTACACGCACTTTTCCCCGAGACCTCCCCGCTATGTTGGCGCGGTTGCGGGGACAATGCGACTCACGCCCATATCTGGTGGCACTGCACATACGTCCGCCCGTTTTGGTCAGCGGTTCTGCACTGGATGGAGGTGATCCAAGGTTACGAAACTGTTGGGGATCCCTGGGTAATCTTATTGCACTGCACGCCGGAACATCCTGGCGCATATAAAAACTCTGACGCCTCATTTATTGAATGCGGCAAAGTCTCTAATCCCACGCTTCTGGAAACCGACTGCAGTCCCCACGTTGCGCCTATGGCTGATGGAAGTGGACAGAATCTACCATATGGAGGATCTCACCTACTCAATGAGGAACAAGTCAGACTTGTTCCTGAAAATATGGTCCGGTTGGTTTGCGTTTAAATACACCTCAGAGTATGCTGATCTGATGTCTCGCAAGGGGTAAAGAGAGTGTTTTTCACCTGGGGTTTCACGACTCGCATCTGACAACCTATACTGCAACTCATTTGATATGCCACATAGATGAGTAACTTGTGGGTCTGTATGCTGTTCTTATTTTGTTTCTCTGATACAGGTTGGCAGCCCCCACCCTCCCTCTCTTATTTCCTGTTTCTCTCTCTCCCCCTCTCCTCTAGTACTTTTCGTTAATTTTTTATTTTATTTTATTTTATTTATTTTTTTCTCTTTATTATGAGTACTAACGCCCCTCATGAGCGTGTTTGTTTTTATATAATTGTGAGGCGTGCTTTAAGGATCAGCCACCCACTCCGCTCAGTTCTTTGCCGAGTTGCGAGTCATGGGCTCTTGAGGTTCTCGGACCCGACACTGCTAACAGCCTGTTCATACGTCTTCTGAGCGGTAGAAGTACTAGAATTACTAGAATTACTATAATTATAATTTTAACTGTTTTTGTCTAAGTATTCTATGACGTGCAACATGTGGTCATGCTGACCTCCTTGATTTTCGTTTGTCAACTGCTTATTCTTCTTTAATAAAAATATATTGAACAAAAAAAAAAATGAATCAGTTAACTATTATGTCTCTATACCCTGTATACCATTTCAGCAAAAAATATAAAATTTTCCTTTACAACTCCTTTAAATCCACAAGGATTGTTCTAATGCCCTCTACACACGATCAGAATTTTCGTCGGAAAATAGTTGGATGTTTTTTCCAATGGAATTCCGCTCAAGCTTGGCTTGCATACACGGTCACACAAAAGTTCTCTGAACTTTAGAGCGTTTAGAACACGGTGACGTACAACACTGCGACGAGGCGAGAAAAAGAATTTCAATGCTTCCGAGCGTGCTTTGAATTGTTTCCGAGCATGCATGTTTTTTTTTTCCTGTCGGAATTGCATACAGACGAACGGATTTTCCAAATTTTTTCCATCTGAAAAATTGAGAACCTGCTCTTAAACTTTTCCTGGCGGAAATTCCGACAGCAAAAGTCTGATGGAGCCTACACACGGTCGGAATTTTCGATGAAAAGCTCACATCAGACTTTTTGCTGGCGGAAATTCCGCTCGTGTTTACAGTTGTTGTCCTTTGGGAAACCTAAACAAAAAGTGTTGTGTGTCTTTTTTTTCTTTACATAGTCCACAGCATGTTTCCAACATTGCTGTGAGGCTCTTATTTCACCCCAAGTAAAATAAGTTGGTAAATGCATAAAAATATGTTCATCATACTGATAACTTGTCTAGCACAAAATGTACAAGATCATTTTGTTTAGGGCACAGATGTTACTCTGAGGGTGCAAGTTCAGGTGACTACAGAAGGTAATCAAACTATTTTAAACTAGGGTTGTCCCGATAGCACTTTTTTAGGACCGAGTACAAGTACCGATACTTATTTTCATGTACTCGCCGATACCGAATACCGATACTTTTTTTTAAAATGTGTCCACGAATGCAGCCATGTCCCCCCACAGATGCAGCCATGTCTCCCCATACCGTAGATGCAGATGCAGCCGCCGCCTATTTAATCAGCGCAGGGAACATTACAGCTTTCATTTGAATAGCTGTGTGTTCCCCGCCTCGACACGTATAGACACTCCCCCCTTGCTCGGGCACTTTGATAGACAGATCACCCGTCCAATCCTGGGGACGGGTGATCTGTCAAAGTGCCCGAGCAAGGAGGAGTGTCTATACGCGGGGAACACACAGCTATTCAAATGAAAGCTGTAATGTTCCCTGCGCTGATTAACCACTTGCTTACTGGACACATAAACCCCCTTCGTTCCCAGACGAAATTTCAGCTTCTGGCACTGCGTCGCTTTAACTGACATTTGCGTGGCCGTGCGACGTGGCTCCCAAAAAAAATTGATGTCCTTTTTATCCCCACAAATAGAGCTTTATTTTGGTGGTATTTGATCACCTCGGCGGTTTTTATTTTTTGCGCTATAAACCAAAAAAGAGCGACAATTTAAAAAATATATATATATTTTTTACTTGTTACTATAATAAATATCCCAATTTAAAAAAAATATATATAGTATCGGATCTGGCATCGGGGGCATTTGCGCGAGTGCAAGTACTTCCGCAAATGCTCAGTATCGGGACAACCCTAATTTAAACTGAAACTCACGGATGGCAACTTTGGCAGCTACTGAGGAAAACCCCTTTGGTCAATGATGTTTATAATTGTCTTTTGAATTCTGAGAACATTTTACCAGTTGGCTGGTAAATTCTGCCACAGTGATGTTTTGGACTCTACCAACCTCCTCCACATCTTAGAAAATGGTTGTAAAATAATGCACCTAGGAAAAAAGAATCCCTTGAGAGAGTACAATATTGGGGGTACAGTGTTGGCCAGCACTACAGAGGAAAAAGATTTGGGGGAACTTATTTTAGACAATTGCAAAATGAGTAGACACTGTGGCCAGGCAGTGGGAAAAGCGAATAGAATTAAAGAATGCACCACTAGAGGAAGGAGGTCCTGATTCCCCTATATAGATCTTTCGTGAGACCTCATTTAGAATACTTTGTCCAGTTCTGGAGACCTCACTTACACCACAGAGTTCTGAAGTTTTGGCACAATACGCCAGATCTTCAGAGCGCATGCACCGCTGACGTCAGCAGCTGCATGCCGGGTGAATATCTCCTAAACAATGCAGGTTTAGCAGATATTCATATTACCTACAGTAGGGTTGTCCCGGTACTGATACCGAGCATTTGCCCGAGTAATGCTCCAATGCTTCACCCGATACTGGGCAGTCAGTGTGATCAGTGCAGTGGGAGAGTTACAAGCACTGATCACCCTGTATAGGTTTCAAAGTCCGGCTTTCAGCTGCTTTAGTGAAATCAGCGGTGATCGGTGCTTGTAACTCTCCCACACATGATCACCGCTGACTGTCCCCCTCCGTTCTGCTGCTGTCTCCCTCCGTGTCCCCCTTTGTGCTGCTGTCACCCTCTCTTCTCCTCCGTGTTCCCCTCTCTTTTCCTCCATGCTGCTTTCCCCCTCGATCTGTCAGGTTGGAGAGCGGAGGTAGGAGACGGTAAATCTGGTTCCTACCTTTTCTGAATGTACAGAGTCTTCACTGAGGGGGGGGGCGGTGGCACCAACCCTAGTGACGCCACTGCAGTGGGAGATGTGGAAATTACAGTGGGGGGATGTGGATATTACAGTGGGGGGGGTGAATATTGCAGTGGGGGAGATTTTTTTTATTTTATTTTGCCGATCTGAAAAATGATCCAATCTGTGACCTCTGATCCGAGGAACGATCCGAACCGTGAGTTTTTTGATCCGGTGCACCCCTAGAAGAGAACCTGTTGGAGTCTGGAAAAGATTTGAGACTGGGGCAGAGGTTCACTTCTCACATGATTATTTGTAAAAAAAAATAAAGCATTTATAATTTTCCTTCCACTTCACAATTATGTGCCACTTTGTGTTGGTCTGAACAAAATATTACACTGCACACATGCAAAAATGACATTTACCTCCTGCAATGCTATTTCAAACACCTTTCAAAAAATATGGGGCTTAAGTCACACTATATGGTGGCTATTGGGTGTGACTAATTCCCCATATTTTTAGAAAATGTTCAGGTGTTTTAACAAGCCTTGCAGGAGGTAAATGTCATTTTTGCATGTGTGCGCTGTAATATTTTGTTCTGTTTGTATAATCTTATGGCGGCACCATCTTTAATGCATCTTTTAGGGTGTGCCCCCCAAATCTTTGTTTGACTCTGTGTTGGTCTATCACATAAAATCCCAATAAAATACATGTACGTTTCTGGTTGTGACATGACAAAATGTGTTTAAATTTTTAACGGTTATGAATATTTTTTCAGAGCACTGTAAATGAAGCTATTTGTAGATAAAAATATTTATGCCCCGAAGAGAGGGTTTCATAAAGGTACAAGCAACCTAGACATGTGCGCTATATACAGGTGAAATTGGACCTGTGTTCATGGGCCACAGTGCTTCTGCAATGAATGAGAATTCATGCAATTACAAAGCATCAAGGGGCTTCTGCCCTCCCATAGAGGTCTATGGAGGAAAGAAGTAGTCCCGAAGCGAACAAATGCCTGTTGACACTGGCCCCTTTTAATTTGTTGAAGTTTAGGAGTCGGATCCCTTTTATTATAGTTCTAGGTAGAGATCCTCTTGATTAATTTGCCATCAATACAGATAACTGTTGTAGTATATGTAGTTATATGTTGGGTGTTATATATATTTATTTATATATTGTGTAAGTCCAACATATACAGGCCAGATTTCAGTAACCTGTAATTACATGTTACACATCAAAAGACACTTGTCAAATAGGCAACGAGACAGGATGAAGTCTAGTTTACACATCAAACCATTTCTTAGGCCACAGGTAATCTAATTACTTATTAAACGAGAGCTAATTGGTATGCAAGGATGTATACTGGTTGGCTCCCTAATACTAATTAGTGACTCCTGCTGGGAGTGACAATTACCTGACACTCTGCAAGACAGGACGTGGTTCCTGTCTTTCAGATCAAAGACGACCAATTAAATTGCTCAGCTATTCAGTGAATAGGATATATATTCTGGGGATTCTGTTTGTCACTCAGAGAATATACTCCTATGTATTCTCTACATGAATATATGTTGGTCTGGAAGTGATCAGAATATATATATATTCTCTAAGATGGGTCTTTGAAATACTCTCTCTGGATTTTTGTATCATCTGTGGAATTTGGACTTTATTCTGTATTGAAGTTGTTGAATTAAATTTGTGTTCTCTGGAGGACCTGTGTTGCTGCAAAAACAACTTACTAACATCATACTGACAACTAAACATCAATTATCCAACTATTTAATCAGAGCACTAGACTATACACTATAAAGATCTTAAGACTACAATAACTATATAGAAACTCAGATCTGTCTTTTGTTTGTTTAAAAATACAGGTTTTCCACGACTTTCATGTCTCTTATTCATATATTTTAATTCTGTTCTCTAGCTGGGAACCGTCCAGAGAGTTCTTGCAACCCACCCAGATTTTGTGAATGTAACTGATGAAGATCTGTATACACCACTGCACAGAGCCTCCTACAACGGTCACCTAGATGTAGTACGGGAGCTGATTTCGAAGGGGGCAAACATTCATGCTGTCACACTAGATGGATGGACCCCACTGCACAGCGCCTGCAAATGGAACAACACCGCTATTGCATCTTTCCTACTCCAGCATGGAGCGGATATCAATGCCCAAACTGAAGGTTCCCTTACCCCTTTACACCTGGCTGCAGCCAACAGAGATAGCCGCCAGATCCTGGAGCTTCTTCTCATGAACCGCTACCTCAACCCTCATCTGACTAACAAAGTGGGAGAAACTGCTCAAGAGATTGCCCGGCGGACCGACGTGTTTCACTACCTCTTTGAAATGACAGAATATTGGACTTAATCTTTTTTGGATCATATTTGGTGATATTTATATTTCAACTGATGACAAGTTTGGTGAAAATTGTGAATATTTGTGTATTCATTGAAGGTATTTTCCCCACATTTTTATGTGTGCAATGTTTTCCTTGCCAAAATGTTGTCAGTGTGCTGAGTCCGAGCTGAACCTGCCAGACAGCACAGAATAAGAGAAATAAAATGTTACCCCAGCTCCACTGCCAGTATAGAAGTCCACGAACTGTGATCCGGTGCTCTAGCCGGGACGTTCAGGTCCCACAAATACAATACTTCAATCAAAAAGGCATTGCTTTGATGAAGGCTTCTTTGTCGTAACACGTCAGCGTATAGCCTGTACCAGTGTACCCATGTAACCACTAAAGTACTTTTATTCAAGTGCATCCAAGCTGCCAGCCTTCTTTGATTCAAGACAGCACGAAATAGTTAAAGGGGTGTTCCAGCCAAAAAATGTGTTTATTAAAAGTCAGCAGCTACAAAAAGTGTAGCTGCTGGCTTTTAATAAACACTCACTTACCTGCTCCTGCGTTCCAGCGATGCGCCGACCGGGGCTCCGCTCCTCTCCCCCCCTCCCCAGTCGGCGTCTCCATCCCGACTGTGGGCACCCAGCCGTGACAGCCTTCGGCTTCACGGCCGGGCACCCACTGCGCATGCGCGAGCCGCACTGCGCGTGCGGCGCGGCTCGTCGCTGATTGGACAGGCGATTGCCTAGGACCTGTCAGTGTCCTAGGCCATCGCCTACAGGGAGGGGCTGAAATAAGGCGATTACGCCTCTCGCCTTATCAGCCCCTCGGCGGAAGCAGGAAGTGGGACAGGAAGTCCCACTCCTACTGAAGCCCCCACTCCCCCCCAAAAAAAATTACATGCCAAATGTGGCATGTATGGGGATGAGGAGTGGATTAAGAGGAAGTTCCATTTTTGGGTGGAACTCCTCTTTAATGTCTTTGCTTCAAGTTAAAGGCGTGTTTTTTATCTTAATGTATTCTTCTGTGTGTAGCAGCCTCCCCAGCACCCCCTAATTACTTACCTGAGCCCCATCTCTCTCCAGCGATGTCCACGATTGTCTTAGCCACCCTGGATGCTCCTCTTGATTGGCTGAGACACAGCAGCAGCGCCATAGGCTCCCGCGGCTGTCAATCAAGTTAGCCAATCGAAGAGAGGGGGCGGGGCTGAATTAAAGCTCTGTCTGAATGGACACACAGAGATGTGACTCGGCTCAGGTGTCTCAATAGCAAGCTGCTTGCTGTGGGGGCACTCGACAGGAGGGTGGGGGCCAGAAGCAGAGAAGAGGAGGATCTAGGCTTCTCTGTGCAAAACCAACAGCACAGAGAAGGCGAGTACAACATGTTGTCTTTTTTTAAAACAAGACATTGCAATCACTTTAAGCTGTACAGTTTGGGCACTGAGGGATTGGCAACACTCTGAAGAGACCTTCCTTGTACTTGCCTCTCTTGTAAGCTTGTTTTATAAGCAGCACACTGCAAAGCAAGAGAGGTGAGATGAAAAAAAACATTGTTTTCCCATATCTTTCCAAGAGTAGTGAATGTGGACGCACTTGGCTATAACCACGTCCGGGTTCAAAGCTAAGCGACCAGCGGATTGAGTACATTCTGTGCTCAATCTATCTGAGGGTGAAAATTAATACAACACAAATGAACAAGCATGATAATGCACATTCAGCTGGCTATACACTGATCATCGTGTCCTCCGCTCAACTGAAGTCAATTGATTAGTCAACTTCTGTTAAAAGGACACGTCAGAAAATTTTCAGTTGATCACCAGTTTCAGTCAATTAGCTGGTGCTGCTGCCAGGGGGGGGGGGGGGGGGGGGTTCCACCCTCCATCTAATTTGTTCACTGGCTAAATGGGGAAAGAAAAATTAACAGTGTATGGGCAACTTTACGCACTGCATGCCATAAATACAGGAATTGTGAAAATGCGACTCCCCACTCGCTCTAGTGGGTGGGCCAGCAGTCTCAGACTCTGAACTGCCCACTGTTACTGCTTCATTCTAATATGACAATGATGTGGACATAAACAAAGCAATTGAATGGCAATGTTTACATGGAAACATGCCCATTTACAACTTCTATTCCCATAATGGGAATTGTAGTTTCACATACTGGTGCCACCATAATGCCTCCTCCAGGTTCCATGCCAGACCTGCATTAACCACTTAAGGACCGCCTACTGCACATATACGTCGGCAGAATGGCACGGCTGGGCACATCAACGTATATATACGTTGGTTTTAGTACCCAGCAGTGGGTCACGGGCGCGCTCCCGTGACCCGGTCCGAAGCTCCGGGACTCGCGGACCCGATCGCCGCTGCAGTGCGGCGATCCATCCCTGGAGCTGAAGAACGGGGAGAGCCGTGTGTAAACACGGCTTCCCCGTGCTGCTCTGTGGCCGCAGCATCGATCGCGTCATCCCTGTTATAGGGGGACGCAATCGATGACGTCACACCTACAGCCACACCCCCCTACAGTTGAAAACACACACACAGGGAACACTTAAAGTCACAGCGCCCCCTTGTGGTTAACTCCCAAACTGCAACTGTCATTTTCACAGTAAACAATGCAATTTAAATGCATTTTTTGCTGTGAAAATGACAATTGTCCCAAAAATGTGTCAAAATTGTCCGAAGTGTCCGCCATAATGTCGCAGTCACGAAAAAAACCGCTGATCGCCGCTATTAGTAGTAAAAAAAAAAAATAATAATAAAAATGCAATAAAACTATCCCTTATTTTGTAAACGCTATAAATTTTGCGAAAACCAACCGATAAACGCTTATTGCTTTTTTTTTTTTTTTTTTTTTACCAAAAATATGTAGAACAATATGTATCGGCCTAAACTGAGGAAAAAAAATGTTTTTTATATATTTTTGGGGGATATTTATTATAGCAAAAAGTAAAAAATATTGCATTTTTTTTTAAAATTGTCGCTCTATTTTTGTTTATAGCGCAAAAAATAAAAACCGCAGAGGTGATCAAATACCACCAAAAGAAAGCTCTATTTGTGGGGAAAAAAGGACGCCAATTTTGTTTGGGAGCCACGTCGCACGACCGCGCAATTGTCAGTTAAAACGATGCAGTGCCGAATCGCAAAAAAGGGGCAAGGTCCTTTACCTGCATTTTGGTCCGGGTCTTAAGTGGTTAATGAAATTGATGACGTTGCAGATACAAAAGGGACAGATTCACTGTAAAGGTTAAAGTGGTTCTAAAAGCAGAAGGTTTTTCATCTTATGTCATTCAATGCATTAGGATAAAAAATTATCTGTGTGCAGCAGCCCCCCTAATACTTCCATTAGAATCATGCCCTGGATTGGCGTCGGCCCTCCGAGTACAGCACGGACATCTTCCACCAGGGTTACTTCCCAGGTTTGTGGCTCCAGCGCTGTGATTGGCTGGAGCCGCAATGACGTCACTCCCACGCATGCGTGCGGGAGCCGCCGGTCACGCCATGACTCCTGAAGAAACAGCACAGCAGCCTGTTTCTTCAGTGCGCATGCGCCGATGACGTCAGCAGCAGTGCATATACTGAATATCTCCTAAACTGTACAAGTTTAGGAGATATTCAAGTTATCTACAGGTAAGCCTTGTTATAGGCTTACCTGTAGGTAAAAGTGGTGTAACCAGGTTTACAACCACTTTTAAAAGAAGGTACCTGGGTGATGACTGTTGCAGGCATCACTGCGGTACAACTTGAAGTCAAATGACGTACAGGTACATGGTTTGGCAGCAAGTGGTTAAAGGAGAAGTATGGTCCAAGCTCTTTTCTCAAAGCCAGTGCAGCGCTTTCAAATGAATGGTATCCTTTGTTGTTATAAATGGCCCCTATGACTCTCACCAGTGAAGTCAAGAACTACGTAAAAGCTTCTGTAGGTCTGCACCTGTACCGCCACCCTCTTGACCCACAACCTACACTTACCACTGTCGTTATAGAGTTTATAGGACATCACAGAAGACTGCCAAGTTACAAATGCACTGCCTTGTTATGGATAGCATACTAATTTAACCGCTTAACAACCGCCCACTGTAAAAATACGTCCTGTTTTTAACCACTTTAGCCCCGGACCATATTGCTGGTCAAAGACCAGAGCACTTTTTGTGATTCGGCACTGCGTCGCTTTAACTGACAATTGTGCGATGTGGCTCCCAAACAAAATTGGCGTCCTTTTTTTCCCACAAATAGAGCTTTCTTTTGGTGGTATTTGATCATCTCTGCGGTATAAACAAAAATAGAGCGACTATTTTGAAAAAAAATGCAATATTTTTTACATTTTGCTATAATAAATATCCCCAAAAAAAGATATAAAAAAAAAATGTTTTTTCCTCAGTTTAGGCCGATATGTATTCTTCTACATATTTTTCGTAAAAAAAAATCGCAATTAGCGTTTATTGATTGGTTTGCGCAAAATTTATAGTGTTTACAAAAAAGGGGGTAGGTTTTGTGGCATTTTTATTAATATTTTTTTTTTACTAGTAACGGCGGCGATCAGTGTTTTTTTTCGGTACTGCGATCTTATGGCGGACACATCGGACACTTTTGACACATTTTTGGGACCATTGGCATTTTTATAGCGATCAATGCTATAAAAATGCATTGGGTTACTATAAAAATGCCATTGGCAGTGAAGGGGTTAACACTAGGGGGCAGTGAAGGGGTTAAGTGTGTTCCTGGTGTGTTCTAACTGTATGGGGGGGTGGCCTCACTAGGGGAAATCACTGATCTTCTGTTCATACATTGTATGAACAGAAGATCAGCGTTTCCCCCGCTGACAGGAACGAGAGCTATGTGTTTACACACATAACTCTCGTTCCCCGCTCTGTAACGAACGAGCGCGCGTGCCCGGCGGCGATCGCGCCCGCCGGGCGCGCGCGCCCCCTAGCGGCCACTAAAGGTAGGACGTAGAGCTACGTGCTCTCGTCCAGCAGTGCCACCGTCCCGCCGTATAACTGCGGTGGGCGGTCGGCAAGCAGTTAAAGATGGATATCTCGGTAACGGCAGCAGCTGCTGCCACAACCGAGATATCCATCTCTTCAGTGGGCGGTTCTGTCAATGATAACGGCGGTCTCCGCGGCGGATTCCCAGCAAGATCGCAGTTATCGGTGGCGGGAGAGGACCCCCCCCCCCCATCCCGCCACTCTCCCGCGCCCTCTTCCGCTTACCGGAGCCGTCGGTAGCAGCGGAGGCGATCGGGTCCTTCGGCTGTCTGTGTGGGGATGTGAGTGAGGGCAAAATGGCTCCCACCCGTCCCCATAGCTTTGCTGGGCAGAAGTGACGTCAAAACATCTGTCCCGCCCATGCGTCTTAAAGAAAAAAATTTTTTGGTCATTTGAAAAAATTACAGTTTCCATTTTTTTTCTAAGTCTAAATATGAGATGTGAGGTCTTTTTGACCCCAGATCTTATATTTAAGAGGACCTGACATGCTTTTTTCTATTACAAGGGATGTTTACATTCCTTGTAATAGGCATAAAAGTGATAATTTTTTTTTTTTTATTTCAGTGTAAAAAATAATAAAATAATAAGAAAACAAAAAAATGTTTTTTTAAAGAGCCCCGTCCCGACGAGCTCACGCAAAGAACCGAACGCATACGCGAGTAGCGCCTGCATATGAAAACGGTGTTCAAACCACACAAGTGAGATCTCTTCTGTAACTCAAAAAATGCAACCTATAGAATTTTTTTAAATGTCGCCTATCGAGATTTTTAAGGGTAAAAGTTTGACACCATGCCACAAGCGGGCGCAATTTTTAAGCGTGACATGTTGGGTATCATTTTACTCGGCGTAACATTATTTTTTACAATATATAAAAAAATTGGGCAAAATTTATTGTTGTCTTATTTTTTAATTAAAAAAAGTGTTATTTGGTACTATGATGGAATAAATTATTCAAGCATCTTTATGTGTGCAGCTGATTTCTCTTATTTTGGCATGTGACGGTGGTGAGCCGGGCGAGCGTCTACAGTACCATGGAGATTGAATGATGGGATGGACCAGTGTGATTTATCCTTTGAATATCTGGGTAAACCCACTGGTGTCAGTCTTATTTCCAGAGAACAATAGCAATTCAATTCAGTTTGTTCATAGACATGTTTCACAGTCTGACAAAAATCTGCTTAATTAGGTGACAATAATGTATGGTTCTGTAAAGCCTTGTACACAAAAACTGAGAGCTCGGGTTGGAGTCGCTGTACTAAGGATCCAATGTTAGTACAACAATCTCCCCTTCTGAGCTATTGTGTTCTGACAGGGGAGCGCCTCACCCCCAAGACCACTCCGGTCAGTGTTCTAAGCCATTGGCCACTGACCAGCTGTTGGTTTTCCAGCATGCTCTTCCAACAGAAGCCGGCTTCTGTCGGACCAGCTTCCATACACGTGGGCCGAATGTCGGCCGTTTTTTAGTGAATCGGCCGATGACGCCCAACATTCGGCTCATGCGTATCTAAACCATAGAGATGGACAACAGGGCCATATTTAGAAACCATGCCCACACAAACGCAACCTTTGAGACACCCACTATAAATCCCATCTTTAGAACTTGAGGAAATGGAACAACTTAGGAAAGTTAGGCATAGCCCTCTGCAGCAAAAAGTGGGTTTGGTTAAATTATGCTGTATATTGGCCATGGCTTAAAACAATCTGAGCCTAATCATGTATACACCATACATGTATGTCGTAGTCCTTTTACTTCCAAAATACTCCCTAATTACAGTGTCTTACAGACATTCATAAAACTTAGCACAAAGGATACGTTTTTTTTAGGACTGTTACTGATCAAAATGTTTGTGTTCGATTAATCGTATTTTTTTTAATCGATTAACTGACTAATTTTGATTAATTATAACGCACAGATCCAACTACTTTTAGCTGATCTCCTTGCAGGCTGATTCCCAGAGCAGCTACCAACCACTGGAGAAATGGATAGCAGGATACAAAAAACACACAAAGGCAGCACTCGATGGGAATAGCATTAAAACTTTTATAGTCTTCAAGTAGGTAACAAAATAAATATTGCACTGGAGATAAAATCGATGTAGCTACATAAACTGTAAAAATGGTGCGAGTAATACCAAACAGTACCAAAAGCAGTCATAAAAACATGTAGCCAAGTATGATACTGGTATAAAAATGTGTACAACGATACCACTGCTGAATCCAGATGAGGAGGGGTTAACATCAGTCCGTCGGCATGTAGATGTCCCGTGAAGGGTACTATCACAACTCCCAGTGGATGGTTGTAGAATCCCAGGTTGATAGAGGGAAGTGATAGAGGGAAGTGTAACAGCCCTTTCGTGTGGCAGATAGTAAGGTCCCGCCGACATACAGATATGAAGGTACAGCAAAGGAGCCTTCAGATGGACACGGCAAGCCCCGTCGGTGTCTGTGACGTTACCGGATCTCCGACAGAACTCCCTGAAGGCCCAGAACCCGGCAGAGAGGTGAGTACCAATCAAAAGAATTTTAAGCGATCAAAAAGATTTTGATCGATCAAAAAGATTAAAGATTAATCGATGAATTAAAAGTTAATTTGCACAGCCCTAGTGCTTTTGCACACAGAGAATACACTACTGCCAAGTGGAGGTAGCTGAGCTCTGGGGGTGAAGGGCTTAACATTATTTGACTGCAGTGCTAGCGTTATTGGGTTAGGAGCCAGCAGCAGTGTGCAGTGGAACAGGGACAGGAAAGAGTGGATATGTGTGTAGAGGAGCCACACTTTTGTGTGGCGAGCAGCAAATTAAATCGGGAATGAGATATTGCGGGGTTATTCAGACACTGACACTTCTGACAGTTTTTGGGAACCGGTGACACAGTGATCAGTGCTAAAAATATGCACCATCAGTGTACTAATGACACTGACTGGGAAGGGGTTAAACATCTAGGTCATTTAAAGGGTTAAATGTGTGCCTAGCCAGTGTTATGGTGTACTGCATTTGTTTTTTTTACTAGGGTAAGTAATTGATTATATTCCCCGCATTGCGGGGAAAGAAAATGTATTACTTTCCCACTGACAGGACAGGGCTCTGCCTTTTCTACGTAGGCAGGGCTCTGTCCTGTGTAAATTCATGACGATCGCCAGGTGCCAGTGGTAATCCATTGGCCGGCACCCAAGGCCGGACTGGCCAACCGGGACACCGGGAAAATCCCCAGTAGGCCGGCTGCATCTGAGGCCGCTGTGAGGGCAGCGGCACCCAAAAAAAAATATGGCTGGGCCGCCGGCCCGCCCGTCATGCAACTGCGCATGCGCCAGGCCAGCTCATTTCCGAAGCTAGCCGTGCTCGGGAAATCTCGTACCCGCTCGGCAATTTCTGGAAAGCCGGGCGCATACGCAGTGATGCGATGGCGCAGAGCGGCGCCATTTTTAAAAATAAAACAGTACCGCCGCCGGCCGCCGTGTCGCTCAGTGAGTGCCTCTTCCTATGCCCCCCCCCCATCCGCATGCCTCTGACCTCCTGTCCACCCCCCCTCCGCAGCCTCTGACCTCCTGTCCACCCCCCCTCTGCAGGCTCTAACCTCCTGTCCACCCCCCCCCCCCCCCCCCCCCTCTGCAGCCTCTGACCTCCCCTGTACCATCCCCAGCCTCTGACCTCCTGTCCACCCCACCCCCCATGCAGCCTCTGACCTCCTGTCCACCCCCCACGCAGCCTCTGACCTCCTGTCCACCCCCCACGCAGCCTCTGACCTCCTGTCCACCCCCCACGCAGCCTCTGACCCCCTGACCACCCCCCACGCAGCCTCTGACCCCCTGACCACCCCCCACGCAGCCTCTGAGCTCCTGTCCACCCAGCCTCTGACCTTCTGTCCACCCCCCATGCACCCCCCCCACGCAGCCTCTGACCTGTTCACTTAGCTTCTGACCTTCTGTCCACCCCCATGCAGCCTCTGACCTTCTGTCCGCAGCCTCTGGCCTCCTGACCACCCCCCACGCAGCCTCTGACCCCCTGACCACCCCCCACGCAGCCTCTGACCCCCTAAACCACCCCCCACGCAGCCTCTGACCTCTTCTGGCCACCCCCTCTGCAGCCTCTGACCTCTTCTGTCCACCCCCTCTGCAGCCTCTGACCTCGTCTGTCCACCCCCTCTGCAGCCTTTGACCTCTTCAGTCCACCCCTCTGCAGCCTCTGACCTCTTCTGTCCACCCCCTCTACAGCCTCTGACCTCCCCTGTACCATCCCCAGCCTCTGACCTTACCTGTACCATCCCCAGCCTCTGACCTTCTGTCCACCCCCCATGCATCACCCCCCACGCAGGCTCTGACCTCCTGTCCACCCCCACGCAGCCTCTGACCTCTCCTGTCCACCCCCCCACGCAGCCTCTGACCTCTCCTGTCCACCCCCCACGCAGCCTCTGACCTCTCCTGTCCACCCCCTCTGCAGCCTCTGATCTCTCCTGTCCACCCCCTATGCAGCCTCTGACCTCTCCTGTCCACCCCCTCTGCAGCCTCTGACCTCTCCTGTCCAACCCCTCTGCAGCCTCTGACCTCTCCTGTCCAACCCCTCTGCAGCCTCTGACCATTTCTTGTCGTACATCAAGTCTGCAGTCTGGAGAGGAGTCAAGAATGGGAGCCCCGCACAGTGCACCTAAGAGGAGGTTAGTGATGGCGCCGCCAGGCCAGTCTAAGGGGGGGAAGGGTCACTGATGTAAGGGGGCATTGATATAAAGGTTTCCCCCTCATATTAGTAAACCCCCTTACTTTAGTGTTTTCCTTCTGCAAAAGGTGGTCTCTGGTCAGCAGAGTCAACTCCACATTCCCAGAGTTCCCCTTTACATCATAAAGAAAATGATGACGTTATGATGTTGGGCTGGTATAATATTGCAGTGGGGCTGGTATGAAATTATTTCCAGGGCTGGATTTTATCCCCAGTCCGGCCCTGCCGGCACCCTCTGAACAACATGTGCTATGTTTAATCACAGCACAGTTGGGTTGGCGGCAGGCACACGCGCCCCCCTACCCAGAAGTAGTAGTAGTAGTTCATGATCAAGCGCAGCCTTGCTGTCGTATATCTTGGTATCATGCCGCGTACACACGATCATTTTTCCAACTTCATCATTAAAAACGATGTTGCCCACACATCATATTTTTAAAAAATGATGAGAAAAGCGCGGTGACATACAACACGTACTATGGCACTTTAAAGGGGACGTTTTATTTGCCTTTGGGCTGCTTTAGCTGATTCCTTGTTAGTAAAAGACGATTCGTGCTTTTCTGTCTGTTACAGCGTGATGAATGTGCTTACTCTATTATAAACGGTAGTTTTACCAGAACGAGCGCTCCCATCTCATAACTTGCTTCTGAGCATGCGCGGGTTTAAAACGTCGTTTTAGCCCACACACGATCATTTTTTACAACCCAAAAAACGACATTGTTTAAAACGACATTGTTTAAAACGACGTTAAAAAATGCAGCATGTTCGAAAAAAAAAAATTACGTTTTTCAGAACCTGAAAGATGATGTGAAGCCCACACACAATCATTTTAAATGAAGTTTTTAAAAAACAACGTTTTTTTCATGCCAAAAAATTATCGTGTGTACGCTGCATCAGAGTCTATTTATTAGTGTTTTTCACCCATTATTCCAGTTAAATCTAATGTGTTAAATAGGTGAAAGTTGTGTTACTCTTTGATTGAAATTTCAGACTTCTAAGGCCCCTCTCACACATGCGGACCGCTTTTTTATCCAAAAGGGACATACATTGATCCCTAATTTAGTGTTGCTCACGAATATTCGCATTGCGAATATTCGCTACGAATATTGCATATTCGAGTATTCGCGAATAACTCGAATATCGCGGCGAATTTTCGCTATTTCGAATATTCGTATATTTCAAATTTCGCAATAAATTTCGCAATAAATTTCGCAATAGCGAAATTTAGCAATAAATTTCGCAATAGCGAAATTTCGCAATTTATTTTTATTTTTTTATAAAATATAGCGAATATTTGTAAATATCGAATATTCGTGATATTTTACCCCAAAAAAAATAGCGAAATTTCGCAATCATTTTCGCTTTCGCATATGCGAAATGTCGCTATTTTTTTTTTTTTATAAAATATCACGAATATTCGATATTAACGAATATTCGCGAATATTCTTCGAAATATCGCGAAATCGAATATGGCGTATTCCGCTCATCACTAATCACTAATATGAGATAGCGGACACCCGATCTCATCAGTGTCAGCAATGCTCCGATTCTGCAGACGGAGGAAAATCTGATTTTTCCATCCGTCTACGGATTGAATCGAATTTACCCGGACAGGCAGTTGGTGTTCATCCGATCCCCCCCCCCCCCCCCCCCCCATGGGGGAGAGCGGAGATCTGACAGGGCAGTCCCTGCACAGTGTGCGGGGACTGCCCTGTTATCTGCCGGCTCAGCAGGGATCAGCGGAGCGATCCCCTCTGAGCAAGCAGAGGTTCACATGGTGGATCATCACAGACCCATCCCTTATGAAAGGGCCCTAAGTGTTAAAGATTTATGTTGGTGGAGGGATCACAATTTTGTGGCATTTAATACTATACAGAAACAGATGAGTCCATTTTGAGTTGTTCAGGTCTATCTCGGAATACTACTTTAACACTACACTACACTTTCTAAAAAGTAAGACTTATTTGTAGTATATATTTCTTTTATTTTGTAACATTTTTTTTTTATATTTCCACCAGCTATATTGTAAATATATTTATATGTATATAAATATGTTGATGCTGCTTTGGTGAACACTATATCGCTGTATCTCATGAATAGTCTCTGAAGCCTATTTTTTCTTTAATATAATCAAGTTTATCAACTGTATTCAATACATTTCTCATTCTGACTGCTATAAATTTACTTGTCGTATCTCTTTTGCATTAATGGCTTGTGAAAAGTGCCTGCTTACTGCCATATAGAAAGGGACATTTTACTGTATGTATTGCCAAAAACATTTTAATTAAAAGCAATTTTTCCTTTTTGGTGGAGAATGCGGGCCAAAAAAAAAGCAATTTTTCCATCTTGAGAACTGTGACTGCTCAATCGCTTAAACTGTGACTGGCGACTGCTTAATCATCAGTATTGATGATGAGTTGAATATGGTACTGTTAATCCTGTGTAACATATGTAGGATAAACATATACCTCTATTAATGGTTGTACTGTGTAAATTCCAATCAAAAATAAAAGTGGTGATAATAATCAAATGAGTTATTGCTCTATTGAGCTTTCAAAGTGTGTGTTATCTAGTTCAACCAATAAAAGGGGAAAAAAATATTCTAAAAAAACATCCTATACCATACAATCCTATACCCTCAATTGATCCAGAGGGAGGCAAATAACTCCAACAGGGGAAAAAAATCCATCCTGATTCCCTGATCAGATATTGCCTGGATCAACTTTACCTATAAATGGTTAGTATCCAGTTATATTATGTACATGTTGGAAAGAATCCAGACCTTTTTTAAAGCAATCTACTGAGCTGGGCAGAACCTGCTCTTGAGGGGGTCTATTCCACATTTTCCCAGCTCTTACTGTGAAGAAACCTTTCCATATTTGGAGATGAAATCTCTTTTCCTCTAGGTGTAAATAATGCCCCCTTGTCCTCTGTGATGACCTTAAAGTGTATAACTGAACACCAAGTTCACTATATGGACCAATTATGTATTTGTACATGTTAAATATATCCCCTGTAACGTTTGGGGGATCAGCTTGATCGCAGGACACAGGCTTTTAAATCAAAACTGAGGTTTATTGAACACAAACGGCTTCACAGCAGCAAAAGCAAAACAAATAATCAGTCTCACCGACTCTTAGGGCTCAGCACTGCCATTGCAATTCACAGTCCTTGCAGGTAAAGTTCCCCAGTTGCAGGCTTTCAGGCAGGACACAAGTCCTTTTAAAGTTCTTCCCAGCTTCTCAGAGCTTTGCAGCATTCACCTGTCTAGCATCGCCATACACAGGCTCTGCTACACACTTCCACTCTCCCACCTGCAACTTCCTGTCCTCACTTAAACCATCTCCTGGACAGGTGCATTAACCCTTTTTGTCCTCTTAAAAGGACCAAATAGAGGGGAAACATAGCGTCCCTCCAGGACGCAGCCACGGCGACCTGTACATATCCCCCCCCTGTGCCCCAACGCCGAGGAGGTGGGGGCAACAGTGGAGCCCAAACAATGGACTCGGGAGAGGGCATCTGCATTTTGATGCAGTCTCCCGGGCCTATGCTCCACTATAAATTTAAATTCTTGGAGCGCCAGGAACCACCGGGTAATCCTGGCATTAGTCCCTTTACCTTGCCTAAGCCATGTTAAAGGGGCATGATCAGAAATGAGCCTAAATTTCCTGCCCAAAAGGTAATATCTGAGGGACTCCAGGGCCCACTTAATGGCCAGGCACTCTCTCTCAATAACAGCGTAGTTTTTTTCTGCTGGTGTCAACTTCCTACTGAGGAAGACTACTGGGTGCTCCTCACCATTAACAACCTGTGACAACACCGCTCCTAATCCTACATCGGAAGCGTCAGTTTGGACAACAAACTCTCTTGAAAAATTGGGCGCTATCAAGACAGGGTGTTGGCACAGTGCTGACTTGAGCTCCAAAAAAGCCTTTTCAGCATCCGCATTCCACTCGACCATGACCGATTTCCGACCCTTGGTCAGATCGGTCAGTGGAGCCGCTAATGTGGCAAAGTTGGGTACGAACCTTCTGTAGTATCCCACCATGCCCAGGAATGCACGTACCTGCTTTTTTGTGAGGGGGCGGGGCCAACTATTTATAGCCTCTACCTTGTTGACCTGAGGTTTCACCACCCCTCTACCCACGATATAGCCTAGGTATTTTACCTCCTCCATTCCCAAATGACATTTTTCAGGGTTTATTGTGAACCCTTCCTTCCAAAGAGAGTCCAGTACTGCCTGGACTTTGGGCAAGTGCGAGTCCCAGTCTCTGCTAAAAACGACTATGTCATCCAAGTACACTGAGGCATACTCCCGATGAGGTCGTAAAATCCTATCCATTGCTCGCTGGAATGTGGCTGGAGCAGTTTGCAGTCCAAAAGGCATTCGTTTGTACTGAAAACTCCCCTCTGGAGTAGAAAAAGCAGTTTTCTCTCTAGCCGCCTTAGTCAACGGGATTTGCCAATACCCCTTGGTAAGGTCTAATGTTGTGATGTACCTGGCTGGACCTAGTCGCTCAATAAGTTCATCCACCCGGGGCATGGGGTAGGCATCAAACCGTGAAACCTCATTAAGTTTCCGAAAATCATTGCAGAATCGCAGAGTCCCGTTGGGCTTTGGTACCAACACGATGGGGCTCGACCACTCACTCTGCGATTCCTCGATGATATCCAGGTCTAACATTTTTTTCACTTCCTCTGAAACGGCCTTTCTTTGCGCCTCTGGGATGCGGTAGGGCCGGACAAAAACTTTGACTCCAGGTTCTGTGATAATATCATGCTCTATCACCCTAGTAAGCCCTGGCAAGTCTGAAAACTTTTCTTTATTTCTTTGCAAGAACTCCTTTGCTTGCTGATTTTGTATTTTAGACAGGGTATTTGCTACTTGGACACGCTCTACCCCAACCTGAGGCTCAAGCCTTGCACTAGCCAGGGAGGTCACTGTTTCCCGATCCGTCCAGGGTTTTAACAAGTTAACATGATATATCTGATACGGTTTCCTCTTGCCTGGCTGGTGCACTCTATAATTTACCTCTCCTACTTTTTCCACAACTTCAAAGGGACCTTGCCATCTGGCCAAGAATTTACTTTCCACAGTGGGAATGAGCACAGCTACTCGATCTCCCACTTGGAAGTGCCTTATTTTTGCAGCCCTGTTATAGACCCGTCGTTGAGCCTCCTGGGCCTTTTGTAAATGTTCTTTGACTAGTGGCATCACGGTTTGGATCCTTTCCTGCATTTGGGAGACATATTCCAGGACACTCTTATGCTGAACAGGTTCACTTTCCCATTCCTCTTTAATAAAATCAAGTAGTCCGCGAGGTCTCCGCCCATAAACCAACTCAAAAGGCGAAAACCCTGTTGAGGCCTGGGGCACTTCCCGGATGGCAAATAGGAGAGCTGGCAACAGGCAGTCCCAATCTTTCCCATCCCTTTGCACCACTTTCTTGAGCATAGACTTAAGGGTTTTATTAAAGCGTTCCACCAACCCGTCCGTTTGGGGATGGTAGACCGAGGTGCGCAGCTGTTTAATGCGGAACAGCTTACACACATCGGCCATAACCCTCGACATAAACGGGGTACCCTGGTCTGTGAGTATTTCCTTGGGAAAACCCGTCCGTGTAAACAATTGGAATAATTCTCGAGCAATGGCCTTTGAGGAGGTATTCCGCAGGGGTAGCGCCTCAGGATATCGGGTGGCATAGTCAAGAATCACCAAAATGTAGGAGTGACCTCGAGCTGACTTTACCAAGGGACCCACTATATCCATGGCTATCCTCTCGAATGGGACCTCAATTATGGGCAGAGGGACCAAAGGGCTCCGAAAGTGAGTCACCGGAGCGGTCAACTGGCAGGTCGGACAAGAGGTACAGTATCTCTTTACCTCTGCTTTCAGACCTGGCCAGTAAAACCGGTCGGTGATCCGTGCCTCCGTCTTCTCAACTCCCAGGTGCCCCCCTAACACATCATCATGGGCCAGTTCCAGAACCTTTCGTCTATATTGTTGGGGTACCAACAATTGTTCTACCACGTTTTCTCTCTCTTTGGTAACCCGATACAGCAATTCATTATATATTGCAAAGTGTGGCCACCTTTCATTCGCACCTGGCTCTTGGGGAACCCCATTTACTACTACAACTTGTTCCCGTGCACGGGCCAAAGTGGGGTCCTGCATCTGAGCAGTACCAAACGCCCCCTGGGGAACACCCAAATCCGGCAGGGCAGGAGTAGAGGCTACTTCCTCATCCTCTTCCCCCAGCATTACCTGAAGTGGGGAAGGCTCCTCCCCCTGAGGGTTTTGGTAGGTCTGTGTACCACATGTCTTGACATTCTCAACAGTATCAATGCTACTTTCATCACCATTAACCACATCATGAGCATTTTCCTCATCTGGATCCACATTAAACACATTTGGCAGTTCAGGGTTATTCCTCTCAGCAGCAGGAACAGGGGGGCTAGTTTCTCCCCAGTCTCTGAACTGTTCTCCTTGTTCCCACAGTTTGGTAAACAATGGACAGTCTCGTCCTATTATAACATCATGTACCAAGTTCTTTACCACCCCCACCTCTTGAGTACAGGTGCCACATGCTGAGGAGATAGAAACCGTGATGATGGGGTACTCTCTAGTGTCCCCGTGTATGCACACCACCCGTAAAGTTTTGCTTACCGTACCGACCTTCCCAATTATTCTAGGATGAACAAGGGTTACCATGCTTCCAGAGTCCAACAAAGCCCAGGCAGGGAGGTTGTTCACTTGGACTTCATACTCAAACTTATCGTCATCCATGTCGAGATGTGTGGTGCATACTTTATGGGCACAGAAAGACCCCCTCCGAAGAACCCCGCATTCCATGGGCTCCTCTTGCAGTGGGCAGTGTGCCCGGGTATGACCCCAGGAATGACATCGCCAACATTGTACATCCACTCCTCTCCGAACAGGAACAGAACGCTGGGGAGGTACCGGGAGTGACTCTTGGCCTTCCGGGGTGTTTGTTCCCAGGCCCCTTGGAACATCCTTTCGAAGGGCAGCAGTTGGTCGAACAGGCCGTGGCAAACTGGGCCCTATGCGCTTGGTAGGTCCGAGCAGGTCCTCCACCACTGTAAATCGTTCCACCATCTCAACAAGGAGGTTTGCGGTTTTGGGATCTCCATGGCTGACCCACCGTTGAAGGTCATCTGGCAGGGACCTCAGATATCGGTCCAGCACGACCCGCTCCACGATTTGGGGGCCAGACAACACCTCAGGTTGCAGCCATTTTTTCACTAGTTGCACCAGGTCGTGCATTTGAGACCGGGGGTGGCCGATCGGGACGATATTTCCATTGGTGTACTCGTTGGGCCCGAACAGCCGTAGTCACCCCCAGACGAGCCAGAATTTCTGCTTTTAGCTTTTGATAGTCTTTAGCATCATCCGGTGGCAGGTCAAAGTAGGCTTTTTGAGGATCTCCAGTGAGAAAAGGAGCAATGAGGCCGGCCCACTGGTCCTGAAGCCACCCTTCTCTCTCTGCCGTCCTCTCAAAGGTAGCAAGAAATGCTTCTACATCATCGTTTGGGGATAATTTCTGCAGAAAATGGCTTGCCCTCACAGTCACCTGGTTGCCAGGGGCAACAGACGCTTGTCCCTGAACCTTAGACAGCTGCTGCACTGCTTCCTTTAAAGCAGTCACCTGAGTCTGCATAACTTCTTGCTGGGTTGTTTGCTGGGCTGCCAACTGGGCCACCAACAGGCGGGTATTTTCTTGCTGCAGCGTCAGCGCCTCTTTGTGGTAAGTGTGTTGTGCCTCCAGTTGGGTGGCTAAGCGCTGATTAGCTTCCTCATGGCGAGTCTGCGCTTGCATGTTAGCCAGGGTCAGCTGTTTAATTAGCTCCTCCATTGCTTCAGCTTTCAATGCTTGTGCAGCTTTAACCCAGGACTTAAATCCAATGCACTGTCTCTTTAAATGTCAGTTCAATATACAGTCTAATGCAAAGAAAAAAAAAAAATGTCTCTTCTTATGCCTGTTATTATGTCCTGCCCGCATTCGAGCACCAGTGTAACGTTTGGGGGATCAGCTTGATCGCAGGACACAGGCTTTTAAATCAAAACTGAGGTTTATTGAACACAAACGGCTTCACAGCAGCAAAAGCAAAACAAATAATCAGTCTCGCCAACTCTTAGGGCTCAGCACTGCCATTGCAATTCACAGTCCTTGCAGGTAAAGTTCCCCAGTTGCAGGCTTTCAGGCAGGACACAAGTCCTTTTAAAGTTCTTCCCAGCTTCTCAGAGCTTTGCAGCATTCACCTGTCTAGCATCGCCATACACAGGCTCTGCTACACACTTCCACTCTCCCACCTGCAACTTCCTGTCCTCACTTAAACCATCTCCTGGACAGGTGCATTAACCCTTTTTGTCCTCTTAAAAGGACCAAATAGAGGGGAAACATAGCGTCCCTCCAGGACGCAGCCACGGCGACCTGTACACCCCGTAATCTCCTCTTCTCAAGAGAAAATAAATTCCGTTCTTCTAATCTTTCCTTATAGCTAAGCTCCTCAATGCCTCTTATCAGTTTGGTTGCCCTTCCCTGCTTGTCTTTTTGGAGAGTCAGTCTCATCCAATCCTGAGTTCATACCTTGGATGCGTTGCTAGAACTCCAAATTCTTTAGGTTGGGGTCAAATAAGGAAATGTTGGAAAAAAGATTTTATCGTTGTCTGTGCCCCATTTGGGAAAATCTTCATCCATCTCATGTGTCAAAGGCACAGGAAAGGGGAAAAATCTCTTCATGCAAGACTTTAGTTTATTCACGTAGACAATCCTTAGAACTGGTGTTTTTTGACTCTGTCCCCTTTGAGAAGTGTTTAATATTTGTTGTGTCACCAGAAAATAGGTTTCCCACCTTCCCTGGGTACATTTCATGCGGAGCTTGCTCATTAATGCCAGGGACCCAGCGGAAACTGGGGGTACAATGTATCCTATACTTATTCACAAAGGGGGGGGGGTGGGATCTCAGGGCTTCCTTGTTAAAGGGGACTTCCAGATTTCAAGAAGCCCCCTGCACATAGACCACCACAACCACAGCCCCGAGTTGTGAGGAAGAGGCCCTTTGGGGTGGGGGGAGCAGAGCCCACCCCGCCTCAAAGCACCCTTCCATGTTGAGGGCATATGGCTGGGTATGGTTGCTCGTTTCCTCTCCCTTTCCTGACCTGCCAGGCTACATGCTCAGATAAGTGTCTGGTATGGATTTGGGGGGAGAAATGTTTTTTTGTTTTTTTTACTCAGCAGGGAAGCCCATTGCCTCTCACGTCATGCCTCTCAGGGGGCTTTGGAGCAATCTAGTGCACACTGTGCATACACAGCTGCACATCATCACTAAGGCTGCTTTCACATTGGGCAATGGAGCCGCGGTGGCGGTATAGCAGCACGATTTTTAGCGCTGCTATACCATCGCATTTACTGCGGTATTCGGCTGCTAGCGGTGCGGTTTTAACCCCCGCTAGCGGCCGGAAAAGGGTTAATACCGCCCGCAATGCGCCTCCGTAGAGGCACATTGCGAGCCGTATTACCGCGGTTTCCCATTGATTTCAATGGGAAGGAGCGGTAAACACACCGCTCCTATACCGCTGCAAAGATGCGGCTAGCAGGACCTTTGGAGCGGTCCTGCTAGTGCACCACTTCAGTGTGAAAGCATTCAGGCTTTAACATTGAAGACTACAGGGCAGGTTTTTTTCAGGCGGTATAGCAGCACTATTTTTGTCAACTCCCATTGCTTTCAAAAGGACTTTTAATTTTTTGCTAATCGGTATGGAACCCCTGCTCGGTCTCCCACAGCTAATCCCAAGGGGAGCCATTGGCAAGTCTGAATAAAGTCTAGGCAAATTTTATTTTCCCTGGATAATTTTTCCTGCATTTATATGTTCCTGCTTTACATCAGGTTTAGCTGCATTAAGTCATGTTTACACTTTTAGTTGTGCTTACATGGGTTTACATTTTCTAAACTAAAGGCACATAATTATTTTTTTCTAAATGCAAACTGAAATGCTAAAATGCTAAATACTAAACTGACCACAACATAAACAAACTTTCAATGTGAATGAATGAAAAAAAATATTAAATACATGCACACCAATCAGCGATAACTTTATGACCAACCACCTAATACTCGGTAAGTCCCACTTTTGCCGCAAAAATAAAATACAACCCTGACTTATGGAGGCATGGACGTCACTAGACTTCTGAAAGTATCTTATAGTATCGGGTCATCAGTAGCAGATCTTTAAGTCCTGTAAGTTGCAAGGTGGAGCTTCCATGGATCGGACTTGTTTTTCCAAAACATCGCACAGATGCTCAATTGGATTGAGATATGGAGAATTTGGAGGCCAAATCAACATCTCAAACACATTGTTGTGTTCCTTAATCTATTCTTGAACCATTTTTGCAGTGTAGCAGGGCACATTATCTAGAAAGAGGCCACTGCCACCAGGAAATACCATTACATAAAGGGGTGTAATGGGTCAGCAACACAGTTTAGGCAAGTGGTACACATCAAAATAACATCAACATGATTGTCAGGACCCAGCAGAACATTGCCCAAAGCATTAAACTACCTCTGCCGGCTTGCCGGCACCCGGTTATTCATAGGGCCGCGTACACACGATGAGACATGTGAATGAATGAATGAATGAATGAATGAAAACTTATATAGCGCGGCACATGCGAACTGAATCGCCTCTGGGCGCTTGTTGTTCCTGTCTCCTTTGATATCAAAAGAGAAAAGTCTTGACCTTTTTCCTGAATGCTAGGTGGTTCTCCTCCAACCGAATGCTGGCTGGTAAAGCGTTCCATAGTCTAGGACCTTGGATCGCGAATCTTCTTTCTCCTTTGGACTTGAAGTTGGCTTTCGGAACCTGGAGCAGGTTCTGATTAGTGGATCGCAAAACGCGATTGGGGTTATGCGCTTTTATTATTTCGCATAAATAAAGGGGGGCATTCCCATGGACCGTTTCCAGCAGACATGTCTCATCGGATTTTGGTCCGATGGCGTGTACACACCATCGGACGAAAATCCCCTCGGGCTGAGGACGTGGCAGTGACGTTGACGCCGCCACGTCACCACTCCAGGAAGTAAAATACTTCCACGCATGCGTCGAATCCATTCGACGCATGCGCAGAGTTTTTTGTCCGCTGGTTAGTGTACTAACCAGCGGACATATCCGACGGACATGTCTCCGGCAGACAAATATCAAAGCGTGCTTTGAAATTTGTCCGCTGGGAAAACATGTCCGCTAGCCCGTACACACGATCGGAGATGTCTGCTGAAATGGTCCGTCGGACCAGTTTCAGCAGATACATTTGATCGTGTGTACGCGGCCTAGGATGTAAAAGAAAGCATGATTGATCAGACCAGGTCACCTTCTTCCATTGCTCCATGGTCTTGTGCCCATCATAGGTATCTTTGGTATGTGAACACAGGTCAGTAAGGGCAGTGTGGCTAGTCAACACTATACACAAGAAATTGCAACACCCATTTTTTCTGCTCTCAACACATCAACTTCAGGGACAACATGTTTACTTGCTGCCTAATTCCCACCAACTTTCAGATGCCATTGTAATGAGATAACCATTCACTTAACATGTGAGTGGTTTATAAAGTTATAGCGGAACAGTGTGGAATGGATGCAGTTAGAAATGCAAGTTTGACAATGCCAGTGTGAATAAGGCCTTACAGTTCACTCACAGTACTGTATCGAATGAGGAGCCTCCTAAGACAGGAATGGTTTTAGCACTACAGAACTACTTCTCATAAAAAACTGAAGTTCTGTAGTTGACAGAATGATGACTAGATTTACAGCATGATCAACAGTTTTTTTTATTAGCACTTAATAAACAGATATAAGAAAATGTATTTAAAAGAATATTTAGCTGCTTGAAGATTTTCATCCTAAAAGATACATAAATAAGCCTCAGCAAAGTTTCCAGGATGTATCTCTAACATTCTGCTCCTCTCTCCTTGCAGCCGCTATTATGGGCAATAACAGGCTGTCAAAATGAAAGCTGGGAGTTTTTTTGTGTTACACAGCAGGAGCAGATTGCAAAATGCAACATTTCCTGTGCAAAATGACATTCACAGATAGCCAGCAAGTATCATAGAGTAAAAACAATGTAACAATGCATTGTTTCATTGTACTGTATTTATCATTTTGTTCATATGTAGATCAACGTTGTGCCCTTTAATCTGAATATGACATCAGTTAAATACAGTAAATCTTACATGTAAAAAAATCTAATATACAGTATTTCCATGTAACCCTATTATTAAACCTTAGTTAACCCTAATCAACTCTGTATAGTTCTTTCTTCCCCTTCATCCCATAGTTACTGTTTTTCTGTTGATTTTTTATTTATTTTTCCACCTTCTATTTTACTTAGTATTAACTTTTTTTTTTTTTTTTATTGCTTTTTTATGTTTTTTTTTTATTTATCAATATGTTTTTGCAGTAAATATTTAATTATACCACTTAACCTGGAAATCAAGGGCACCTTTAACCCAAAAATATGCATATATTGTGAAGGAAGATAAAGAGACTTTAAAGGTGCCAAACTACATATTCATAAAATTACGTCTTTATTGTACAGTATGCAAATTCTGTTAATTCATTAAAGTGATTGTAAAGTTTTGTTTAAAAAAAATAAAATAACAAACATGTTATATGTAACGGAACGCCCCACACTCCGCTTTCATCATATACCGCTTCCTATCAGTCTGGATATAGACATCAGATATTCCAGCTGCTCACAAGCACACAACGAGAGGAGACTTGTTTGTCTGCTGAACATGGAGTGTTTATTAGAACCAAGAATACAACCTTATATACAGTTTAAAGAGGAGGTACCCAGAACATAAATTAACATGAGCTAATTAACTAATCATTTACCCAGATTAGGCGACTCATAGATATGACATTTTGATGGTAGACGTCACGTCTCCTCGCTCACCTGCTATACAATACACATTATCATAAGTGCAGGGCCATCTTGATAGCATCGTGGGCCCCTGGGCAAAGTAATGCTCTGGGGCCCCTACAATGGAGACAGTGCAGGTAAACAGAAATCAAGTAGGTAGGAGGTACGGGATACCTAGGGTGAAGAGGGGTCAGAGTGCTGGGGGGATATCTGGGATGTAGAGGGGCAGCCCGGGTTCAAGGACCAGCTGCTTTGGGGAAAGGGTAGGGGCCCCCCATGCAGCTGGTCCTTGAGCCCGGGCTTCCCCAGTTTTGGGGCAGACCGGGCTCAAGGACAAGCTGCTTTGGGAAAAGGGCAGGGGCCCCCCATGCAGCTGGGGCCCCTGGGCAGTGCCCAGGTGTGCCCTCTCATTAAGACAGCACTGCATACGTGTAAACACAGGACATCTTCACACAATAGCAGGGTCAATTAGCACACAGAGAACAGACAGATGGCTGGAGGTGAGGACATTAGCATCTAACAGTATGTATCCCAACAGTATGAATGAGTCACGCTTACAATTAACCCATTGAGTTCAGAATCAACAAACAGTAAATAGTTCTTTACAGATATCCTGGAATATATTGTGGATAATAATTACATAATAATCCCATCTCAGGTAGTCCAAGACATAATTTCTCAGTCTGTCACATTATACTTACCTGCTCTGTTGCAGTCGATTTGCACAGAGCAGCCCAGATCCTCCTCTTCTGTGCTCCTGGTCCCTCCCTTCTGTTGAGTGCCCCCACAGCAAGCAGTTTGCTATGGGAGGACCTGAGCCAAGTCACAGCTCCTTGTATCCATTGCCTTGCCCCCTCTCTATCCTGGCTGACTGACTTTGATTGACAGCAGTGGGAGCCAATGGCACCACTGCTGTGTCTCAGCCAATCAGGAGGAAAATTCTCGAACAGCCGAAACACTCGCGGACATCGCTGGACAGAGATGGGCCTCAGGTAAGTATTAGAGGGGCTGAGGGCACCTGCTGCACACAGAAGGCTTTTTATCCTAATGCATGGAATGCATTAAGATAAAAAAACTTCTGACTTTACAACACCTTTAAGACCAACAATGAATATCCAAATATGAATGTTAGAATGTTGACAAATGCTCTTCGTTCAACATGTTTCGCCAACCAGCTTCTTCAGGAACAACACTGATCCCCCTCCCAGCCAATCGGAAAGCAGGACTGATACCCATCACCCAATTGGCTGAAAGGACTGTCATGAATCAGACGTACACAAACGGATGAATGAAAGAAAAGGTCCTTTATTAAAAACCAAACAACAAAGTTAAAGTCCAGACAGATGTAAACAGGCAGGAGAGTCTTCCACCGGAGCCAGGATCGATAGCCAGAGATGGGAGTCAGTCCAGCCGGAGTCTGTAACCAGGAAGGTGGTGAAACGAAGCCAGGGATCAGGAGCCAGAAGGAACGTCCGTAGAAGCCGGGTCAGTAACCAGAACAGCAGCACGATGAATGTAGGATGAGAGCCAGGTCTTAACACAGAAGGCTCAAGCAAGGGAGTGCTGCAGCAAGCGTGGTATATATATGCTGAGCATCCAGCTCCTCCCAGTGGGAAGGAGGAGCCGCAGGGAATGGGAAGTTACAAGAACCTTTAGAAGCAAGATGGCCGCCAGCACATGTCAGTGATGAGAAGCTAGGAAGGAGGTAAGTCCATGACAAGGACAGGCGATCCTATTGGATACCTAGGAGGAGGGGAGGAGACTCACAGCTGAAGCGAGGAGGGGAAGAGCCGCCCGATCCCCGCCGATGCCTGGATTCCCAGTTCCCGCCGCAGCTGCATGGATGCCCGGCCCCCACCGCCGCTGCATGGATGCCTGATCCCTGCTGCCGCTCCTTGGATGTCCAATCCCGCTGCCTAGATGGGGTAAGTGCCAGTGGACCGACCGGCGGACAGTGGGGGGTTCGGTTGTTTGCTGCCCCCAAACAAAAAAACTCCAGCCGCCACTGAACTACACCAATATTGTTCTTTCCTTTTGGGTTAAAGGTTTTTACGTAAATAAATAAAATCTGATCATTGCAAGGAACCCCTGTCAGTGATCAATTGTTTGTCTCATCCCTGTAAAGGATACATTTGCCTAAAAAAGAAAATGAATGCAGCCACCCCATCTAAGCTGTAATATACTTGTAGCACCCTGATATTTAGGCAGGGCTGATAGTAAATGTACCTGTCAGGTATGGTTGTCTTGGCTAATTGATAAGAGATCAATTGATTCCACCCTAATTCTGGAATTGATGCACTTCTCTCCTCTGTCACTAGATGGCCGGGTATCTAGTGGTACTAGATAAGACAAGGGCATTTCAAGCACAGATTAGGAATAGATGGGGTATCTCAGCCAATGGGCAGGGATCTTCTTGGGTCCCTAGGCCTGCTGGGAGCCCCCATTTATTTGGTTGAGGTCAGATGGTCTGAGTTCTGTGCCACCTGGACGGCTGTCTGGGTGGACGTGTGTTGCATTGCCCCGGACTGCTAGGCCAGAGCTTAAGGCCTATCCCAGGGAGATTTGACTGCTAGGCTGTCTGAGAGCCTATCCAGAAGTAAGAAAGCAGCGCAGGGTTGGGACTGCGGCCTGCAGTCCAACCAAAAGTAACGGTTCTGCCGGCCAGAGAACCTGTTGTGGTCGGAGATAGAGGGGAAGCTGTCGCCACCAAGGGACCATCCACCTTGTTACCAGGGACTACCGTGAGTAGCTGAAGCAAGTAACAGAACAGTATTCTCACCAACTGGGGACAGTGAAGAATTGGGAAACTTCAGCAGGTGTCAAGCCAGGGACCCAGCCAATTTAGGTGACGCTTTAGAGCAGTCCTGTGTGCCAAGGCAGGGACCAAGGAGGCCGGCGGGGTGATGTTTGAGGAGTATGTGTGAGTGCCAGCTAGGGACCCAGCAGGAAGAAGATTGGAAGAGCTCAGGAGATCCAGTGGCAGTGAATCAGCAGGTCTAGGTGATAGAATGAGAGCTCAGTGAAATCAAAAAAGGAGATTGTGGAGAAAGTAAAAGAGTTCATTACAACTGTTCAAGATTGTTGCCATAGGAGACAGCGTGTCTAGACATGCAGATGTGGTGTCCAGCTGAGTGCCTTTCCCTGCATGGCTGTCTACGTATAGAAGTCTCAGAGTCTGCTAATTACTAAAGGGTGTCTGGCCCTAACCCTCTCTCCCACAGTTCTGTTCAAGAGAAAATAAATCTCTTTGCATTCAAAAAGTATCTGGCACCCATGAATCTACCTTGCACTTCACCCACCATGTTTCGTAACCCACTCTACACAGAAGGATGTCAGCTGTCCCTAACTCAAGAGGTCACCATTAGGCCTCAGGGGCCCTGGGACCTCGCTACTATGGATGAGCCAAACACCCCCCGGTTTGGTTTGCAGCAGAACATGCGAACAGGCAAAAAAATAGCTCAAACGCGCAAACATCGTTAAAATGTATAGGACACTAACATGAAAAATCAAAAGTGCTAATTTTAAAGGTTAATATGCAGTGTTTGGGGACCTGGGTCCTGTCCCAGGGGACATGTATAAATGCAAAACAAAGTTTTAAAAATTGCCGTTTTTTTCAGGAGCAAGCAGCGATTTTCATAATGCTTAAAGTGAAACATTAAAAGTGGAATATACCTATAAATTTCATACCTGGGGGTGTCTATAGCATGTCTCTGCACAAAATGACATTTCTAAAGGAAAAAAAGTAATTTAAAACTACTCACGGCTATAATGAATTGTCGGGTCCCGGCAATACAGATAAAAATCATTGAAAAAAACAACATGTGTCCCTACCCCAGTCCATTATCAGGCCCTTTGGGTCTGGTTTGAATATTAAGGGGAATTTAGAACTAAAAAAAAAAATGCGCGGCATTTTGTCTGGCATGGATGTTAAAGGGAAACCTGTGGCAAATTTTTAAAAAAATGGCTTAGGGGTCCCCCTCAAAATCCATACCAGACCCTTCAGGACTGGTATGGATTTTAAGGGGAACCCCGCGCCAAAAAAAAAAATGGAGTGGAGTTCCCCCCAAAAATCCATACCAGAACCTTACCAGAGCCCGCAACCTGGCAGGCCGCAGGAAAAGAGGGGGGATGAGAGAGTTTTGATTTCTCCCATAGACTTTTAAAGGGTGTTTAGCGGCTTTCGAATTTGGCACCCCAAATTGTTCGCTATTCGGCAAATGGGCGACCAGCCAATGTTTGAGTCGAACATAAAGCTCATCCCTCCTCGCTACATACTAAATGTTTGCTATGCGTTTAATAATGCGTAAAGTGGATGTAAACCCACTCTCATTATTTCTAAATTACTTACATAGTGCTGATCTATAAGGATATACATGCCTCCTGCATGTATCCTTACGTATCAAATATCTCCTATTCAGCTGTTTGGAGCCCTGCAATACTCCGGATTCTGTGGGTAGGTCTGTTGTCCAGGGCTCAGTGGGTGGAGTTGTGATGTCAGTAGACTCCCCGCCCACCTCTACACTCCCCTTGACCAGGCATCGATATTTCTTACACTGAACTTCTGCTGGTCTCATTGATTATGCCCCATAAAAACTAACATCCAATCAAAACCCAGGAAAGTCACCACATGACTTCAGCATGCCCAATCATGCTGAGGTGTGGAGTAAACCAATCCTGGGAGAGCTGGAGAAGAAAAGAGGGGGATGTTAAGTACACAGAATGCCTCTCTCACACTCTTGCATGAGATGAGGAAATCACTTGTTACTCACAGCAAAGGGGGAGAACTGACTCCTATTTCTCTGTGTCAGTTTTTATCTCACTGAAGAAAGAAAAGAGGATTGCTCAGAGTTGGATTAATTCTTCATTGCAAGACTGGGCACAGATGAAATGACATCCTCTGTTGTAACAGACATGAGTCTTAATTAAAAAAAAAATTGGGGGGTTTACATCCATTTTAAGCCCGGTGGCTTTGAAATCACACTACTTCGCTATACTTCAGATATGGAATTTTATGCAATGTTCACGTGTTCACGTTTATAATAAATGAGGCATAGGTAATGGTCACATACCATCAACCTTGTCAGATGAAAGAATATTCCTTTAAAAGAAAGCTGTACATGTAATGCAATATGTTTTTTGAGGGTTTCCCGAAGGCTAGTTATGACAACCTTGGTCATTTATTGAATAGCCTGTCTGTGCAGTCTATGGAAGAGTTAACTGCAATCCTGTTCAGGTGTCCTGTACTCAACACACTCCTAATATAAGAGTCCAGGTAGGATATCCTCTAGCTTTAAGTGAGGTGTTAGGATAAAGGGAGCCATGTCTCTGAGGTGTCTTGTCAGCACATATTGTGCAATTACTGGGGTTTTTATTGCTTTGGCTGTACAAGATGAGGACCTGCATGTGCAGTGTGGTATGGAGAATATGCAAGTCGTCATTCCAAGACACCTAAAGCATAACGCTAAACTGAAGGTTCTACGTAAGTTTTATTTATTAACAAACTGCTGTGTAGTATATTTCATAGTTGTTGGGTATTCCTTTTATTATTAATTCACACGTGTGGGTGCGTGTGGGTTTTTTTTTTATTTTTTATAAATAATAATAAAAAAATATATATATTTTCTCTTTTATGATTTACTGTTGCCACAGAATTAGCATGTGTGCATGGTCCCCAATAGACAATGGGTTTCCTTTTTGTTCTGTATTGTCGCATGATGGCTAAGACATAAAGCCCCCACCCCCCCCCCCCCCTTCTTTTTTTTTTTTTTTTTTTTTTGAGCACCTCCACCAAATTAACCCCCCCCCCCCCCCACTCCTTTAAAGCTATGTGAGGGTGTTTATATGCTGTGGTTGCGATGCTCTAGGCCTGCAGAAAAAAATTATCCAATATGTCACTCTTGACGGGCTTTTGCGAGTGTTGTGAATGCCCTGGTTGCTGCCATACAAAAAATGGCAACCGACCACCCCAATTTATAACTCACATATTTGCAGTAAGGTGCACATGGGAGGGCAACGCACAATACAAATGGACACTGGTGATTAGAGCTGGCGCAAAAAGTGCAGGAATTTGAGTTATTATTTTTTTTTGCTGTGGCTAGGTGCACTGATTACTGTTGTCTGCAGCTATTACCTGTGTTGATCGCTGCTGGCGCACACTGTGTCCCCTAATCACTGGTGTAAATGTAGCCTTCTGTATTTACAACCAGTTTGAATTCTAGCACCGCTGTATAACAAGTGTTGGGAGTTCTGATTAATTTCAATGTTTGCTCCAGGTCAGCAATTCCAAAGTAGAGATGCCAGAAACTGTTCAGCAACTGGACTTACTGGCCAGCAAAGAGACCCCGCTGTACAGTATACTTTTTTATTTTTTTTATTTTTTTTTGTCTGTATTCCTCCCTTGACCTATTTCCCTAAATCAGTAAAAAGCTATCCAAAGTGGGCTCCAATCTCAAGTAAAAGCTTGACAGAGATTCTATTCCCCCCCCCCCCTCCACTCCAAATCTGTTGGTGTACCACAAAGCCCAGCAAGAAAAACTTGCTGCACATTGTGCTATACACCAAGCAGTAGATTTAGGGTCCTTTCACACGTGCGGACCGTTTTTTTAGATCCGTTTTTTTTTATCAGTTGATCCGTGGTGTGTGTGTTTTTTTTTTTTTTTTTTATTACATATTTTGATGAAAAACGGATGTTAGCGGATTGGATGTTAAACGGATCGTCCGCTAACATCTGTTTTTCGTCTGTTCCGTTTTTTGACAGAAGAAAAATAGGGTTTTCTTCCGTTCAAAAAAACGGAGCTTAACGGAGATGGATGCTAACGGATGGGTGTGAAATGACCCATAGGAAAGCATTGCGGTCTGTAAACGGACGTTTAAAAAACGGACGAACGGTCCGCACGTGTGAAAGGACCCTTAGAGTGATGGGTATAATCTGGATATAGACTGATGGATAGCTTTTTTTTTTGTGTGTGCATGCGGCCTTGAAGGACTATCTATTAAAGCTTTTCCCTACATACAGTATGTCTCTAAGGTGAGTGTATCTTCTACAATGTATGTAAGGCTGCATTCACACCTGTTTTGAATCGGCACACTTCTGCCTGCAAATTCAAAACTCTGTTATGACAAATCGCACACCGTGAATTTAATTTTAACAGCACCTAAAAACGCTGTGTGGCTCTGCTGCAAGGTAAATTGTGCTGCAATCTGCCTTGCCCGACCATTGTCTCCTAAAAAAGCTCCTGATACTTTTTTGGGTGACAAGCTTCATGCGATGCAGATTGCAGAGCAATTTATCAAGTGACAATCACGGCAGAACCACACAGCATTTTTAGGTGACCATTAAAATTAATGGCATCTGAAAATTGTGCAGTGAGATCTGTTATTTTTAGCAGACTGTTTTGGACTCCCTGGCAAAATCGTGGCAATTCTGCCCACAATTCAAAATGCCCAGGTGTAAATGCAGCCTAAAATCCAGTAGAGAAATCTGCTATTATCGGGTTGAAAACCCTGTATAATTACTGTTTCTTTGAAGGGACGAGGTCTCAACTAGGGATGAGCTCCGGTGTGTTCGCACACTCCATGTGCAGAGCCTGCCAGGAAGTTGGCACGGTGCTGCTCTGATCTCAGGCAGGGAGACCTTGTCCCGATTCGCGGCTGCAGAGATTGGGAAATGTCTCCCTGCCTGTGATCAGCGCAGTGCCGATTTCCTGTCGGGCTCTGCACGTGAAGTGCGCAAACATGCAAGAGCTCACCCCTAGCCTCAAACCATGGCCGAGCTGGAGGAAAGGAAAATTGATGGATGTAAAAAAAAAAAAAAATTCTGTTGTAACAAGCTTCTGTCTAGTGGGTCTCAGAGTATATTTTTTTTCAGATAAAAGTGGAAAAATGGACCTCTTGCAAACTGACACTTCCTGCAGCCTTTGGGTGACCCAGAAACCAGATGGCTCTGTGATCGTTGGAACTGCTTATGAAGGCTGTTATGTCACTCAAACTGTAAGATCCAGCAAGACAGAAGTTGTATGGGGTGGTATTGTACATTTCTCTAAGTGTCTTCCAGGACAGCCTATGAGACCTAGGGCTCCTCCTACCAGGACAGTAAATGTGTTGACACCCACCAGATAAAAGGATGGTCCTCCAGGCCCCATGTCAGTATTGGTGTTTCCTCCGGATGGGGGGGGGGGGGGGGTAAGATGTTTCATGGAACTGGTTCCCCTAGGTCTCATAAGCATGGCTCCTGTAGCTTTTTGGGGTGCTATTCCTACCTTCTGATCCCAGAGTGGCACATCCACCTTATCAGTGCATGGGGGAATGCCAACACTGCGGTGTATGTCTGAGCTCCGGTCTGCGAGCCGCATGGTGGCAGTCGGCTGTTCTCTCGTTGAAAACCGATGACATGACTGGAGTATGCAGTGGAAGAGAGAAAGCTGTGCATGTGAAGGGGCGGAGCTTTTGTGCTCCAAGATGGCCCACAGGAAGTACCCGGCAGGGGTCAGTTACGGGGCTTGTGATGTTATCAGCGGGTGCCAGAGACTCTGGTTCCTGTCTCTAAAACAGCGTGAACAGGGACGCTGGGAGGCTGGCGATTTTAAAATCGGTGGAAACCACTACAGGGGCAGGATTGACTCACGGGTAAGCCTGAAGTGTACTGTACTTGCTTGCCCACCCTGTGAGTGTTTTCCCCCTTTTAACCAGTAGGGACTAGGTAAAGGGGGCACATTTTCCTTTCCTCCTGCACAGGGTGTTATGGAGTGTATGTGACGTGAAATTTATTGGGGTCATTTGTTCTCCTGCAGGCCAAGACTCTGTACAAGGCCCAAGCGCAACCACCAAAAGAAAATGTGTCGTTTGCGGAAGCAAACTGAGCTCCTCGTGGAGCAAAGCAGTTTGCCACACCTGTATAGAAAGCCTAGTTATAGATGACACAGTAGTCTCCTGTCAGAAAATGAGGACTTCTGTTAGAGATGAGCTTACATCTACATTTATGACTCCAATCCACAAGATTCAAGTCCCCTTTAGAGGATCCGTCTCGAATTAGGACTTTAGCCGGTCCTACTGCTCCACAGCAGAGTGTGGAGAGTGAAGACTGAGGCTGAAGCCAGATCTACTCGTTCTTCTCCGGGGTCAGATACAGGGCCCAGGGATAGGCCTTGTACACACGAGGGAATAAATCCGCTGAACATGGTCCGACAGACCATTTCAGCCAAAAAATCCGCTCGTGTGTAGGGGCAAACGGACCGTTCTGGTCGGATTCCTCCGGCGGAAAAATTCCAAAGCATGCTTTGGAATTTTTCCGCTGGATAGCTGTCCATCAGATATGTCCGCTGGTTAGTACGGCAAACCAGCGGACATATCTGCCTGCACATGCGTCGTATCCTGTGAATGGATCCGACGCATGTGCGCGGAAGTGTTTACTTCCTGGTGCGGTGACGTGGCGGCGTCAACGTCACCGCGCTGTCCGCCGGCAGGGAATTTGATCCGATGGTGTGTACAGCCATCGGATCAAAGCAATCCGGCGGACAGATATATTCCCTTGTGTGTACAAGGCCATAGAGAATCCGCAAGGGGCTCTAGGTATAAGTTATCATTGAAAGCTGTAGATGACTTATTAAAGGCTATCTATACGACACTTCCTATGGAGGAGGAGGTATAGTTGTCTAAACATGACCTTATGTACAAGGGTTTGCGTAAGAAAAAGGCTAGAGTTTTTCCTGTGCATAGTTTCCTTATTGATGCCATCAAGCTGGAGTGGGAAAATCCAGAGAAAAACTTTATTTTCTGGTAACCTTAAAAAAAGGTTTCCATTTTAAGAGGACACAGCGTAGCCTTGGAACACAAATCCTAAGTTAGACGCACCTATTTAAAAAAAACTTGGACCTAGTGTTTTAACGATGTGGGCACGCCTGGAGACCCGATGGATAAAAGGGGAGATATCCTCCTTCACAGAGCCTGGGATTCAACTGTTGGGAATCTTAAACCAGCTCTGGCCTCCACTTGTGTAACCAGAAATTTGGAAATATGGCTGACACAAATACAAACACATTTGGTGGCAGGTACCTCTAGAGAGCAGATTCTGAAATCTTTCCCTCTTTCGTGCAGTGGGTTTTTTGGCTGATTCTTCCACATGTAGCGCCCCCTTGCTTTCAGCATGGGCACTACACTAAAGTTAGTTGGGCTGGGAGAGTTGCATTGCTCTGTCATGATTTACCTAAATTATGACCTCTGTTATTCCGGAAAGGTTCACTGGGTCAGGCTGCATTCTAGGGATGTGGTATCATCCCTGGCCGGCAGTTGGCACTAGAGGGGTTTCTGGCAGAGCAAGTCCTCCCCAGCAGCCAATTGGAGGAGTTTTTCCCTCGCGGGGCATGCTGGGGAGGGGTATAGCTATGATGGATGTCGTGTTCTTTTTTTCTTTACGGGGTCCCGGTTCCAGGTGCGGCATCCACCTTTAGGGTGTGCGCATCCATGGACCCCGCCAGCGTGGCCCCCCCCTGGCCAAGCTTACAGGCTTCACCGAGCCTCAACCAGAGGCGAAAGGGAACCGGTGTGCTGACAGGTACGCTTTACTGTCTCCTGGTGACCTGTGCTAGAATTTACTGGGAGGATTCGCTCTGTTCATTCACCTAATTTCATCTAAAGCAATTGGCCTGTGGCAGAGGCTCTAGAGCCAGGTCTGTGTGAAAGACCTGTTCCTCCCAGACATCTAAAGTGACACCTCGGCTGCCAGGTTAGAGAAAGAAAACCTGTCCGTTGCCACTTCATCCACTCAAGCAGGAGTGGCGACTAATTTACAAATTGGTACTACTAAGGGCAGGGTTGTCCGTTCATAAACAGGCCTGACAACGCAAGTTCTCCTCTTCTTTCATCAACCTGTCTTTCCTTCCTAACTGAAGTTAATGTTGGCTGTGTTAGCCTGGAAATTAAGCATTGGAAAAAACCTTTGACTGTCTGGACCTCCGCTCACTACTTTGTTCCTGCATCACACCCCTAGACGATGCTAGGGTAACTTAATTTGCCGTTCCCAACAATCAATCAGCGGCTCCTTTGGGGGTAGCGCTGCACACAGTCAGTAAGAATGACAGCAAGGACTTCGATCTTGGTGAATTCAGCCAGAAGAAGCCTATGGCTTAAAACCTGGTTAGGTGACGTTGCCTCAAAGTTGTGTCTGTGGTCTTCCCTTAACAGGTGATCATATATTTTTTGCCCAGGTCTGCAGAAGGCACTGGAATGCATGGCCAATAGAAAAAAGGCCTTTCCAGAGAGTAAGAAAAAGCAGTAGGCAGCAAGGTCCTAGAGAAAGGGACAATAGGCCCAAAACGCCCAAAAGGGTAGAGGGGGCGTCTTGTTTAACCCTCCAACAATCTGAAAAGCCAGTGACCCATGTCTCTCGGTGGGAGGAAGTTTGAAGCCCTTTCTCCCAGTCACTTCAAGTCATTCATCCTGGACACGGTGATTATTGGTCACCTTCCCAAGATCAGGGGGGGGAGAGCAAGGGCCCTGGGTCTCCAAATTGGAGACTTGTTGGATTAAAGGGTCCTAATCCTGGTTCCTCAGTTGGATCAGGCCAAGGGATTTTCTGACAATATATTATAAATCGGCTTATCCTGAACCTCCAATCTCTATATTGTTCAATCAGATACAAGCATGTTCACAATCAAAAACCTGCTTTACTCAAACTGCTTTATGGCCACATTGGATTTGAGGGATGCCTATATGCACATCCCTATCCATCTGGCCTTTCAAAGATTCTTGAGACTAGCAGTCAAGATGGGAACAGATTCAGCACTTTGAATTGTAAGCCCTTCCTTTCGATCTGTCCTCAGCCCCACAGATTTTTACGAAAGTGTTGGGAGGCGCTATCTCCGTTGAGGTTAAAAGCGATAACTATTATACCTTACCTGGATGACCTCCTAGTGGTGGCAGTCATACCAAAAGTTATTAGAGGATCTCCAGACTGTACAAGACCTCCTTCCATCTCCAGGCTGGTTAACAAACAAAGAAGTCTTCCTTGATTATGGCCCAGAAAGTGACATATCTGGGGTATGAATATTGCTCAGTAGACCAAGTTTTTCTCCCGCAGGAAAAGGTCTCAATGATGCAAACAATATCAGCCTTACAGTAAACAATCTGTCTTGCTGAGAGAGGTTTCAAGAGCAGTGGTCTGATGACCTTGTGCTTTCCTGCAGTGCCATGGCCAAGATTTCATCAATACCCATTACAGCTGTTTCTACTAAGGAATTGAGACGGAGACGCAAGTTCCTTGGAATCAAGGGTCTTGTTACCCGCCAGGGTAAAGAGGCTTGTGGTGGTTCGAGGACAAACCTGGACCTAACAATAGGTCTACCATGGTCCATTCCTATATCCCAGAGGATCACAACGGATGCGAGTTCCTCGGGATGGGGAGCCCACCTCAGCAACAGTGGCACAAGGAGAATGGTCTTTGAGGGAAGCAAGAGCTTCATCAAATCAGAGAGGGCTTCTAGCAGTTCAGAGAGCACTTTTTCCCAGGAGAAGCCCCAAGGCAGAGATACTCTAATTGGCTCTTCCCACTTCTTTTTTTTTTTCCCCCAGGGATTGGTTAGGATGGCAGGAGTAATCAACCACCAGGTTTAAGGCTAACCTGAAACCTAAAATATTAGTTACAATTCAGACAACACAAATGTTGAGAAATGCCTTTGCTCTGGGCTGGCTTTTTTTTTTTTTTTTTTTTAACCAAGAGCTACATTATTGTGGAAACATATTAACAGTACATAATATGGGGTAGATGGTAACTTTCAATGGCCAACTTGGTAATCTGACGGTTATCTTTCCATTCAAAGCACTTCTGGTTATTAACTTCTCCTCCTTAGGACAGAGACTTTGTAATGACTCTCGGCTTTCCAACAAAACAAGATGGTAGGAAGAAAGTAATTTTAAGGAAAGAGCTCAAGTGTTCTATGGAGTCATGTGAGTATCTAAGCCGATGTTGGTTAACGTTCACTGTTCTAGGAAATTGTTGTAGAAATCTGACACTTTTAGAAAGGTAACTTTGATCCAGTACCAGTTTGCCAGTAAGTCATGCCTCGTACAGATGACCAGTTTTTCCGACGGGAAAACTACTATGAGAGCTTTTTGTCAGGAATCCCGGCGTGTGTATGCTCAATCGCAGTTTTTCCGAAGGGGAAAACTGACAGACAAAAGACACATCCTGCCGGGACAACCATATGGTTTTCCATCGGGTAAAAAAAAGTGCATGCTCAGAAGCATAGAACTTCATTTTCTCAGCTCGTCTTAGTGTTTTTTATGTCACTGCATTCTTGGTAGTCAAAAGTTCACCAGACTTTTGTGTGTATGCAAGGCAGGCTTGACAGGAGTTCCATCCGGAAAATCGTAGTGGTGTTTTTTGTTTTATCCACCGGAAAAAGCGGTCGTGTGTACTAGGCAACAGAAGTCGAAATGGCAGTTGCCTTTATTTTGATCTTGAAAGTGTGCACATTGGGAAAGCTAATAAAAGTAATTCTTGATCTGTGTATTAAAGCAAGCAATTTAGCATGGCAAGCAACTGGCCTTTGCAAATTAAGTGTGACACCTGAGGCTCAAATGTTTACTTGGGAAAGGTCCCACAAGACTCTCTATAGCTGAAAATTGAAAGCCTTGCATCAGATATTCTTAAGCGTTACATGCTTACTCATTACAGATGAGTAGTTTAAAGTCCCATGCACACTATTAGATTTTCTGCAGGTTTTTGCCTTCAAATTTACCAAAACTGTGTAGTGCAAGGGCCTGCCTGATTGAAACACTTAAGGTTTGACCCCCCCCCCCCCCCCCCCATATTATATGGTTTTGGTAAATCTGAAGACAAAAATCTGCAGAAAATCAGACTTTTGTCTGAAGGGAGTTGGCCATGAACATGTCTTGCAAGACACTTGGTGACTGGACAGGAAAGGAATCAGGAGAAATAAATGTAGTTTCATTTGTTTTGTTTGGGTGCTAAATTTTTGCAATTTGAAAAACAAGAAATGAAAGGTGTCTTTATGTAGTCTGCCATAATTTATTGTAGTTAAAAGGTGGCACTGGGTCATAGATGGCCACCAATTGCCAAGCCAATGTATCTAGAGCAAAGTGTATCTCCTACTCCTTGTTGATCAAATACTTCTGACCTGATTTAAAAAAAAAATGTTGTGACTTCTATTATGAGTTGTCCCTAGTTTTTCCAGAATTCATAAAGACCACTCTACACATTACATTACTTGAGGGAGTGGCAATATTCTCTAAAGTGTATTTGTGGTAACCTTCTAGGATTGTAAGTGTTTCTTCTGATCTTCAGATGATGATGCTCCAAGTTCAGACCAATGTGCTGCAGTCTCTAAACCTGACAGACTGAGTTGTCCTAGTTTGCAAGACTCGTGTACAAGTGTAGGTTGCTGTTATGATCCTTCAGACCAGACAACTCCATGTTACTATGGCAATACAGGTAACCTTTTAAATCAATTTTTTTTTTTTTTTGGCAGATGACTCTAGCAGAAATATTGGCTTATATGGTATCTGCGTATTTGGTTCCATTTCATGAAACACTGAACAATTCACAAATATGGCCTCCTGTCACATGCATAAACATCAATCTACAGTTGGAGGTCTACTTCCAAGCTTTATTGAAGCTTTTAATGCAACTTTCTGCTCAGTGTGCTAAAGCCATTTTGCTCGATTAAGCTTCAGTAAGCTATAGCACTTAAAAGATCATTCTGGACTTTGCCGTAACCTTCTTCTTGCGGTCTCTCTCTAGTAATTATTTATATACCTGGGTATGTGTGCACAATTCTTCCAGGACTCCTATTGGGCCCTTTGCTTATAATGCCTGTTTGTACATTAAATGTATGCACTTTTTTGGATAATCCTTGTATTTCTCTACTAGTGTGCTTCTTTGTGGTTTGTTATATGCTGATTTGCATTAGTTCTTCTACTCCTCCAATTACTTTGCTTGGATTACTGATTAATTTGCCAGAAATTAAATCCCCTCTGTTCAGGTGCCCTGTTCTGGGTGGAGAGTTTAGTGCAATATCCAGTTTGGGGAGGGCCATTTCTCATAACCCCAAAAAAGAGGGCTACACCTTTTTATCCTTAAAAGTATACTTGATACAAGAATCTTCTAGCTTTTATGCTAATGTGATGCTTCTTCAACCTTCCCTCCCCAGTTACTGCTAGCTGCACACCAGATGGCCTTTTCTCAATTGCTGTTGCCAGCACCCTGACTGCACCAATGCTGGACCTGAACTCTGTTCACTTACTTGGCAGTGGTGCCGAATGTGACCCAGTGGCCAGAAATGAGGCATTCCTGCTGTATACATTCCCCCTTTCTTCCTGTGGGACAACATTTAAGGTAAGGGTACTAAAATTAAACATTTTACTGAAAATTATGCTATGAGAAATATATACCAGAACATTTATTGGAATTCAAAATGAAACGTGTTTTCTCTAGCACTTGGGACATGTGGCATGTGAATTTGTATTCTCTGGGAAAACATGGTTCTGGTGTATTGTGGCTGGATTAAATCTATATTTAAAACCTGTTAAAAATAAAATAAGCCCTGCCTATAGGTGAACTTAAAGTGTGAGTTGGTGTGTGAGGGTTTTTTTTTCGTTTTTCCCGAGATGAGAAACTTGCACCTCAGATTGATCAAAACTGCTGAATATTTGAGTTTCCAGAAGGATTTACATTTCTGTCCAATCTTGAGACTTGCACAGTTCTGCAACACAGCCCAGACCTGCCTGGTGGAGCAGTAGACCGTTAAAGTAATCTTTCTCTTTATCATAAAATATATATATATATATATATATATATATATATATATATATATATATATATATATTTTTTTTTTTTCTCTCCCTTTTTCCTGGAATACGGCACACACACCTGTAAAGGGAGAAACTCTGCCATATGTACAAATCCCCCTGGCCTGAGGCCTAACTTTACGAATAAAGTAATGTCCACACGAGCAGCCTGTGACCGTTTGCGTCAACCACTTATACAGCCACTTCATTAAAACTGTTCATATTAATGCAATACACTTGAGCACAAAGTTCAGCACTACAGTACTCTTCAATGTAGTAACACTCAAACACACTGTCCAGCCATCTTCCCCAGTCTCCATTGTGAGCTCCCCCCCCTTACAGTGGGTCCTCATCGAGAGTGCCTGCGCCCTACACAAAAGGGCCCTCTCTTTTCTGGGCTTCAGACTTGCATTGTGTATATCAAGGGTAGCCTAATCCCATCTTCCTTCTGCCCAGGGCTCCATGCACTCAAGATTATAAAAGGGGCATACCCTCCACCCAGAAAGGGTCATCTAGCACCTGCTTACATGTGCCTTGACAAATGAGGAAGATGCAGCAGACCGCTGGCCTTGTATTTTAGTCACTCTGCTCTCTTCTGTCAGCATATTCAATTGTACATGCGCACTGTAGCATACCCAATAGGACCAGGTACCTACAATCCTTTTTAAGAAAACCCCATGCCTGATGCTTTTGGTAGAATTGCGTGTTTTGGCCCCATAAACCTTTAAACAGAGGTGCTCCCATTCCATGGGGTCAAAAAAGCATGATTTTGCACTGAGGGGCCGGACATTGCCTTGTTTGCTGCACTTTCTGTATTTGACAGGTATCTGCTCCCCACTGCCCCTGAAAGGTGCCAAATGTGGCACCAGAGGGGGGGTCTGATAAGCGGAAGTTCAATTTTTGGGTGGAACTCTGCTTTAAAAGTAGGGGGCCAAAGCTCCTCTTGGCCCTACATCTCCAGTGGGTCACAGGAGTGTGCTTATTTCTGCACTCATGTGACCTGTATTCATACAACAGTGAGCTAAAGTCTACTGTTGGCTGACGTGACCAGTCAGGTTTCTGGAGTTGTACAGTTGCTCTCTGGGTAGTTGTAGTCTATAACTAAACCAGGGCAATGGAGTCTTTCTCCATGTACTCGGTTTCCCAACATTCCTTGTTGTAACAATTCAAAGTAAAAAAGTGGCTATATCACAACTTGACCAGTGGAGGGAGCCGAGATCCTTCTTGATCAGCAGATGGTAGCCTTTAGATCAAATAAAAGGTGATGCCCCGCTACACTTATATTTTGTATAAAATCGTTTTATCTTAACTATGCTCTTTGCATGAGGTTATGAATGCAACATGTAACCATAGGTGGTTGGAGATCAGGCCATGTATGAGAATGAGCTGCTTGCTACCGACACTGTACAGATATGGAAAGGAATATCCATTACCAGAGAAACCACATTCAGGTAATCTTTTTATTTTTATTATTATTTATTTTTTGAGTCTTGTTGTTAAGGGATTCACGTTCGTTTCCTGTTATGCTTACAACGGTTTTGGCTGGAAGTAGGTTTTATGGGTTCCAATGGCATAGCTCACACCAGTGCAGTGTGCTTCAGTTCCATAAAGTGTGTGTGTGTGTGTTTGTGTGTTATGCACAGAACTGTATGGGAATGCAGTAAAATGCATAAAGACTGCTTCCAGTACAGAGTGAAAAAGGCACCCATGAACACAAAGTGCATGCAAAATGCATCTGGACTGTATACATGCGTGTGGGGTTTTTTTTTTTTTTTTTTTTAACCTAAACGCCACCATAAGCATCCGCACGCTAAAATCCCTTAAACCGAATTAACACCAACGCCCCACATACCCATACCTTAAAAGTTTTTGAGATGGGAATGAGCGACACCTACTAGCAAAAGTATGTAGGCATAGGACACTCCCCCCATTAAAAGAGAATAAAGCACAACATTTGGGTGGCAAAAATACAAATGCAATTTATACAATTGGAGGGGGGGGGGGCACCTGAGGCGCCATAGTAGATAGGCTCATCAATGGCATGCCAAGCTACTGGTAACAAAGAACAGAATATTGGCATGCGTTAAAAAGGGGGATTAACTCGAGAGACAAAATGATAATTCTCCCGCTCTACAAGACTCTGGTCCAGCTGCACCTGAAGTATGCAGTCCAGTTCTGGGCACCGGTCCTTGGGGGAAGTATGTACTGGAAATGGAGAGTACAAAGAAGGGCAACACCGCTAATAAAGGGTCTGGAGGATATTAGTGTGAGGAAAGGTTGCGAGCACTGAACTTATTCTCACTGGAGAAGAGAGGCTTGAGAGGGGATATGATTTAAATTTTAAAATACCATACTGGTGACCCCCACAATAGGGATAAAACTTTTTTTTGCGGAAGGGAGTTTAACAAGATATGTGGCCACTCATTAAAATTACAAGAAAAGAGGTTTAACCTTAAACTACGTAGAGGTTTCTTTACTGTAAGAGTGGCAAGGATGTGGAATTCCCTTCCACAGGCAGTGGTCTCAGCAGGGGGGCCATCAGTTGTTTCAAGAAACTATTAGATGAGCACCTGAATGACCACAACATACAGGGATATACAATGTAATGCTGACCTATAATCGCACACCTAGGATGGACTTGTGTTTTTTTTTAACTTTTTTTCAACCTTGCCTATTTAACAACAAAAATTAGTTAAACCCACAAGGATGTGGTCTTTATTTTATACATGAAAAGCCTTAGTGCTGGGAAACACTTATGAATAGTGTGGTGTGTTTTTTTTTTTTTTTTTCTTTTTTTATACAGCTATATAGATCAGACTAAAATTAGACAATTGACATTGCTCCAAATCTGGGACAGTTGGGAGCTATGAATACCGATTATGGGTTCTTATCCGGTACATCCCTTACCCTACTGTAATTGGGTTTTTGTTCAGCTAGCACATTCACATAGTAAGCTTAAAGTTATTTGTCTATGGGGACAAAGTCCCACCACGTACATGCGTTCTATTTAGTGATACTATGAACCCTTTAAAGAGTGTCCATTTAATTTTACTGTGTTAATGTTGGACACGATACGGTAAATGTGCCAATGTATCTTTGTGCTTTTTGGCTATAAAACATGTTATTGATGTCATTTACTCACTGTATGTGGCAAATCATTTTTTTTTTTTTTGATGCATCTGGAGGAAGGTTTTTGTGGTGTAACGGGCACTCTGAGTACTGGAGGCAGGCAACTAGCATTTTCAGTTGACCTGGTTTTAGTCCAGATGTCCTTTACACAATAAGGGTTGGTCTACGGCCTTTTGGTCCCATTTTTCCTATTCTACAGTAGTTGAGGCCCTGTTTTGTGATTGGCAAATATCTAGGAATTTTTATCTGTTGGAATAATTTGAGACCCTGAAATTGTATATTGCAGTGTTTGCACCAGCTTGAGACTTCTACTAGCCTGTGGGTAACAGGTTATGGAAGGTCCACCTTACAGGTATTCTATGGTCAAGCTTGTGCACTATCCTCAGGACCAGGGCCGGACTGGGAATAAAAACCAGCCCTGGAAATAATTTCTTACCAGCCCCATAGTATTATACCAGCGTAAGAACATATCATTTTCTTGTTCATGAAAGGGAAAACCATACATTATAAAAGCATATTTGAAGAGCGTACTATATATAGATAAGACAGATATGAATATATATATCTCAGCAAATTCCAGGTAAATGTGGAGTAATCAAGGGGGACACCTGAGAATGGGGGGGCGCTGGTGACCAAAGACCACCTTTCGCATAAAGAATACACTACGTAGGGGGGGGGGTTACTGATGTAAGGTAGAAACCTTTATATCAGTCCCCCTTCTATTATTGCATGCACTCCCACCTTACATCAGTGACCCCCCCCCACCTCAGACTGGCCTGGCAGCGCCGTCACTGACCTCTCAGGTGCACCATGCAGGGCTCAATCAGCTGACTCCAGCTTGGTGGTTCTGGTTTTCCTATTGTCTCCTCTCCACAGTTCACACAAGTTTGACTTCTCCCATGATCCCCAATCCCAGCGGAGCTCTTACTATTGACTCCTCTCCAGACTCCCTGAGAGAGGGAGGGAGGGAGGGAGGGAGAGGGTGCAATAGAGAGAGAGATAGAGGGGCTGCAATGGTGAGAGAGAGAGGTGTGTAATGATGAGAGAGGGGGGTGCAATGCTCTGCAGGCCAAAACAATTACTGCACATTTTTTTTTTTTTTTACCTGAAGAAAGTTTGTTTTAAAACAAAGAAAGAAATCCATGAGAGAGTCACAGGGGCCGGGCTGCAATGATGAGCGAGAGAGAAAGAAATGGGGGCTACAATGGTGAAAGAGATGGGGGGGCTGCAATGATGAGAGAAAGAGATGGGGGCTACAAAGATGAGAGAGAAATAGGGGGCTGCAATGGTGAGAGAGAGCGATGGGGGGGCTGCAATGGTGAGAGAGCGATAGGGGGGCTGCAATGGTGAGAGCGATGGGGGGGCTGCAATGGTGAGAGAGCGATGGGGGGGCTGCAATGGTGAGAGAGCGATGGGGGGGGGGGCTGTAATGGTGAGAGAGCGATGGGGGGGCTGCAATGGTGAGAGCGATAGGGGGGCTGCAATGGTGAGAGCGATGGGGGGCTGCAATGGTGAGAGAGCGATGGGGGGGGGGGGGGCTGTAATGGTGAGAGAGCGATGGGGGGGCTGCAATGGTGAGAGAGAGATGGGGGGCTGCAATGGTGAGAGAGAGAGATGGGGGGGGGGGGGGCTGCAATGGTGAGAGAGAGATGGGGGGGGGGGGCTGCAATGGTGAGAGAGAGATGGGGGGGGGGGGGGGCTGCAATGGTGAGAGAGTTGGGGGGGCTGCAATGGTGAGGGAGATGGGGGGGGGGGGGGGGGCTGCAATGGTGAGAGACAGCAATGGGGGCTGCAATTGTGAGGGAGATGGGGGGGCTGCAATGGTGAGAGAGAGATGCGGGCTGCCTTGTGTAAGAGATGAGAGGCTGCAATGGTGAGATGGAAAGATGAGGGGTTGCCTTGAGAAAGATGGGGGGGTTGCCTTGAGAGATGGGGGCTGCAATGGTGAGAGAGAGAGATAGGGTGCTGCAATGGTGGTGAGAGAGATGGGGGGGGGGGCTGCCTTGTGTGTGAGAGAGATGGGGGCTGCCTTGTGTGTGAGAGAGAGATGAGGGGCTGCAATGGTGAGATGGGGGTTGCCTTGTGTGGGAGAGAGATGGGGGGGGGCTACAATGGTGAGAGAGAAAGACAGAGGGGCGGAAAAGGTGACAGAGAGAGGGGGGTGCTGGCCATGCAATCAATGGTGAGAGAGAGTCGTTATTCGGATTGCTCATTGCAGACCGCACCTTAATTCTTCTGCTCCACGGTGGGCAGCCATTCACTTCTCCGTCCTATGCCTATGCAGAACAAGACGAGTGGGCGGTGCTGGCGCGGCGCCGCACGGGTCAGATGGAAGGAGAAATAAAGCAGCAGCCAGCATGGCGTTCTGACGTTCTCCTGCTCCTCCCCTCAGGTACATCACTCTGCAGGCAGTGCTGCTGGTTCGCCGGCCGCTGCTGCTCTTTACTGTGACAGTAAGGCAAAAGCGGCCGCTGGGGAATAGAGTGCAGTCAGCCTACCGGGAATTTTCCCGGTAGGCCAGTCCGGCCCTGCTCAGAACACAATGTGTTTCTGTAAAATTACAAGCCAGTACAGTGATGTTTCTTGTCTCCAATAAGGTAGTGTCTGGTGTTTTTGGAGAAAAACCTGGTAACCACAGAAAAATAAAAGACGAGAACCTAATGCAGTATATATGGTTAAATAGACATGTGCAGACTGGAATATTTCGTTTTCGTCTGGAAAATAAATTTAGTTACTCTCGAAAATCGTTTTGATTTACTTAAAGCGGAGCTCCACCCAGGAAAACAACATTTTACAATGTTTAAAAAAAAATAATAAAAAAAACCTGAAAAAAAATAAAAAATACTCACCCGAAATAGCTGTTGCTATGCGGAAGTCCGTAATCTGCCTCTTCCACACCGCAGTGTCTTTTCTTCTTGTCCTTCTCCTTGTGAATGTGGCGCGCTGCTTTCTGGGAACTGTGTGCGTTCTCAGAGAGCAGCGCGCCCATTCACAAGCCAGCGTGAGACTCACGCAGGCGCAGTAGGAAATGGGCAGTGAAGCCGTACGGCTTCACTGCCTGTTTCCCATAGTGTGAATGGCGGCGCGGGACCTGGAGCGATCGTGGGACCGGCATCGGGGGGGGGGGGGGGGCCGTCAGCGCGGGCGCCTAGGACAGGTAAGTGTCCTTATTTAAAGTCAGCAGCTACACTGTTAGTAGCTGCTGACTTAAAAAAAAAAAAATTCGCGGCTGGAGCTCCTCTTTAGTTTTTCGTTGGAATATCTTTCGTCCGAAAATCGAATAATACATGGTTTCTGTTGAATGGTCAAAGAATATTCAACGCCAAATCGTACATTTCAGGTCGAATACTCGCCTACAAGAATTCTAATGTTATGACTAGTAATAATAATAAAATAATTATTTATTATTATTACTAGTCCTAGTCAACCAACATTAGAATGTTTCTATAGCCTATGGGCAGAGCTTTAAAATGTACGAGTGCAGTATATCATCTCCGTCGAATCTATTATTTCTATAGTGTCGAATCTTTTCTCTATAATGTCAAAGTACCATGTATGTATGTAAACTAATGCACATGTCTATTAAATAATCACAATCGATGACAAATAAGCTTTGGGTACACTTGAAAAAAGTTGAAATGGTGTGATTTACATCTGAAAGGCTGCAAATAACCTGTTTGGTATATTAACCTCTTGCCGACCGCCCGCTGTCGTATTACTGCGGGACGGTGGCACTGCACGTAGCTATACGTCCGCTCTTTAGCGGCCACTAGGGGGCGCGTGCCCGGCGGGCACAAGCGATCGCTCGTTACAGAGCGGGGAACGGGAGGTATGTGTGTAAACACAAAGCTCTCGTTCCTGTCAGCGGGGGAAACGCTGATTTATTGTTCATACAATGTATGAACAGAAGATCAATGATTTCCCCTAGTGAGGCCACCCCCCCATACAGTTAGAACACACTTAACCCCTTCCCTGCCCCCTAGTGTTAACCCCTTCACTGCCAATGGCATTTTTATAGTAATACAATGCATTTTTATAGCATTGATCGCTATAAAAATGCCAATGGTCCCAAAAATGTGTCAAGTGTCCGAAGTGCCCGCCATAATGTCGCAGTACTGAAAAAAATGCTGATCGCCGCCATTACTAGTAAAAAAAAAATTGTAATAAAAATGCCAAACGACCCCCTATTTTGTAAACGCTATAAATTTTGCGCAAACCAATCAATAAACGCTTATTGCAATATATTTTTTTTTTTAACAAAAAATATGTAGAAGAATACGTATCGGCCTAAACTAAGGAAAAAAAATGTTTTATATATTTTTGGGGGATATTATAGCAAAAAGTAAAAAATATTGCATTTTTTTTTTTTTTTCAAAATAGTCGCTCTATTTTTATTTATAGCGCAAAAAATTAAAACCGCAGAGATGATCAAATACCACCAAAAGAAAGCTCTATTTGTGGGAAAAAAAGGACGCCAATTTTGTTTGGGAGCCACATCGCACGACCGCGCAATTGTCAGTTAAAGCGACGCAGTGCCGAATCACAAAAAGTGCTCTGGTCATTGGACAGCAATATGGTCCGGGGCTAAAGTGGTTAAAACTCCTACAATGCTTGTGGAGAGCATGGCTGTCCCCATGCAGAGACGATCATGGTGGCTCTAGATTCTGAGAGCTTAATCTTATATCCCTTTGAGGGACTTTAGAATGGTGAGTGGAAAGTGTACTTGTAGGCACCCACTTAGGTTTATGGTGGCATGTTGAAAGGTGTAACATTGAATTAAAATGTTCCAAACAAAGCCATGTACAAGCAAGATGTCGATTTATTTATTTTTTAAAGAACTAAATGTCATATCTCAGATTATAGGTGTAACACACATTCCAAAATAGACCTACAATTCAACCTCCATCCCAACATGCAAATGTTCATTGTCAAAGATCCAACTTTTAAAACTCTTATTGGACTTTGAAGGCACACAGTACATATAGTAAGAAACTAGATAGATTTATTTTATAGAAATGTCATAAAAAAGCAGCTACTGATATAAAATCAAAGAAAATAAATAACTGGTCCACACAGGTTATCACAATCGTGATACAATTCTACCATAAGAGGCTCGGATACAGAGCATCATTTTAGAGTTAGCTGTGCGATGTGTAACCAGGCGGTGGGTCCAGAGGAAAGGAGGGCTCGCTTTACGTGCCACAGATAACACTTCATCAGGAGCACAGACAAATCTATCTATTAAAACGTATACAAAAAACACATGAGTTATCTGTATAAGTACATCGAAAAGGAATGAAAACAACAAATACATAAACCTAAAACGTTAATGAATGTCAAATGTGTGGCAGAGCATCAAAGGAGCAATTACCCACATATATTACCAAAAGTCTTAGTCCGTAGGGTTTACTATTGAGTTGGCCCACCCTTTGCAGCTATAACGGCTTCAACTCTTCTAGGATGGCTTGGGAGTGTGTCTATGGGAATGTTTGACCATTCTTCCAGAAGTGCATTTGTGAGGTTAGGCAGTGATGTTGGGCGAGAAGGCCTGGCTCGCAGTCTCTGCTCTAATTTATCCAAAAGGGGTTTTGGCGGGTTTAGGTCAGGACTCCAGCAAGACTATGAGATATACTGGGACGTGATGCAACAAGACGTTGCATCAGCGCTGGTCATAGCAAGTGCGTTTCACTGCCAGAATACATTGTAGGGGGTGGAAGAGGACGTCATGCCAGTCAAGTTCCTGCACCCCAAACTCCCTCATCCATGTCTTTATGGACCTTGCTTTATGCACTGGTGCCAACCCAATATTGAACCCTACGGACAAAGACTTGGATGCTATTAAAGTTCATATGTGTGTAAAAGGCAGGTGTCACAATACTTTTGGTAATATAGTGTACATGAAAACTATACATACAGTATTACTCAGAACTAGACCACCAGACTAATTTTGGTTATGCATTGTGTTTTTTGGTTTTTAACCCCTTATGTGTGCAGTGTTGCCAACCACCCATATTTTTATGGGCAGCCCATAAAAACAAGGCACTTTTCTTCCTGTAAATAAATGCCAGTAAATAAACAAAACATCTTTGGAACTGCACATGTGCAGTTCTGGAGCTATCCCATTCTGTATTCGTCCAGGGTGCGGATTTCAGAAGCTGTGAGGCAAGTGATGTCATGGCACATCCTGTCAGGCACGCCAACATTTAAAGAACCACAACCAGAAGGCGGAGCAGGGGAAACGGAGGAGCCCTACTTCGAGGTGGTCTGTCCAGACAATCAAGAGTCCATGGAGACTGAGTGACAGCCCAGCCAATGATGGCAGGGGGTGATGGTGGCAGGAGGTCTTTAGCATTGGGGTCATAAATTCTGCTTATCCCAGTATCTACCAGGGATTTCCCCTCACTTTTCTGTGGTGGTTATGGTACAGAGGTGAAGGGATAATCTCTCCAGTTGGACATGGGTGACAAAAACTGATGAACTAAATCCGCACTTATTATATCGAAAATAACAAATATATTTTTCACCTTTTAAATCGCATTGCAATTTGCTTGGTGTACTCGTTTGTAGCCTAAATCCAGAAATTAGCATTTTAGAAATGTAGTGTGTGGTGATTGTTTTTGGTTTCTGCTTTTTTTTTTTAAGTTCTTCTTGGAAGCGTTTCCTGTTTAAGTCTTCCAAAATGGCCATACATACAGGTTTCATTGTGTTTTAGATCATGTGCAATGCCTCCTACAGGTTGCTGATTCGTTGCAGTTTTGCAGTCACTGGTTTCCTGCCGCTGAAAGTACAAGTTATAACTTTGCCACCCCCACCACCAGTATTCAGTGAAGGACCAATGGAGTTTGACATGAGGATTGGTGTAGGTATGAATCTTTTATTATATGCCCATGTTTAAAACTAGAAATACAAAACTCAACAGCAGGCTTCACAACTGACAGATGAATGCAAACAAAATGCTGGCAATAAAAGATACAGGGGGGGTAAAAAAAAAAAACTATACTAGACCCTTATCTGCGCATCCAGCCTGATCAAGGGGGGCAGATCTCATCGCTCCATGTGAAATGAAAGTTTTAAAAGTCCCCATTGAGATTTCGCTCATCGCGATGCCTGCTGACCCCCCAAAAAAACCCTGGTCCCTACAAAAGCTCCCAATGTCTGACGGTTCCCAAAGAAATAAGGAGCGGTGCCACCCAATGATTCACTTGTAAAGTCATCGCCTAGGGCATGCTGGTTGATGATGTCCCAATGGGGTGGGGCCATTATTAGAAACAAATCGATTAAACAAAATTTGGTGGCCTAACAGATCCATCTGTAGGCCCTTAGCCAAGCATATGCTGAGGCCTGAAAACAGCTCTTTGATAACACAAGCTTCCTCCCAGGTGCAAATGCCCCATAAAAGGGCCTTGAACAGGCCCTCCCAAACACTTCTCCCCAGCCACACCTCCCAGAGATTGGAGGAGGTCTGACGTAAAATATTCATAGCCCAAGGGAAATCCTCCTATTCTAAATCTGGGGGCTTCTGCAACTGAGGTAAAGAGAATAGAGAATGTGTCATGAGAAGGTGGGTGCTGGTGAGTGTTTTGAGTTTCAAAGCCCTTTCTGGAGATGGGTGGGCTGATAGTAGACATATATTTTTTTTTTTTGCCCCTGCCTGCTGTTTTTCACCAAGCTCCTGAAAACGGAACACAGCATTTTTGGTTTCTAAAATCTTTAAATTGCTGGGCCGGCCAGGGCTTATGAATGAGGAAAGGGCCGCCAGCGGGGTCGATTAAAATGTGCCCCAGAGATTCTCCTTCCTTGTGAGATAATCGCAGAGGAGTTGGAGGATAGAGAGGAACCAACCATACCAAATATGAGTTAAAAACCTATATGCATATAAACAAGATTACAAAAATTTGAGGATGGAGCAATCGATGGCAGGACATTTTAACTAGATTATGAGGGATTGAGGTGGCAAGAGCTTGTACAAAGTGGGGCTCAGATTACTGGGCTACAGGTGGTATATTTGCATGTTTCTTTTTTGCTACTACTGTACCTCTTCTGGCCCATCTTGCTCTCCCAGCTAGGTTTCATCATTTTATTTTTTATATCGTCAGATTCCCAGTACAGTAACTACTATGAAGACCAGGACTATCCAGTGTTGAAGGTACTGCAGGATCCAGTGTATGCTGAGGTTCGGTTACTTGGCAAGAGTGACTCGTACCTTAGCCTTGTGCTGCACCAGTGCTGGGCTACCCCAACCACAGACCCATTGTATGAGATACAGTGGCCAATACTTGTTAATGGGTAAGTGACGTTTCAAATTGCTTTTTATTTAATTTTTTAGCTTTTAGAGGAGCTCCTGCCAATTGTATCTGCAGCTGCTGAAGACTGTGGGGAAGGAGAGGGAGAGAACTTTGACAGGTACCTGCTGCCGTTTCCGCTCGGATCACCTAGGTGTCATTTCTGAAAGTGGGGAGAGGAGGCCTTAAATTAGAACTTCCCCTTTTGGGTGGAGTTCCCCTTCCTTTTAACACTAAGCATAGGCAAATGACATTCCCCGTTATAGTATTTGTTACAATACCTGATGAGGAGTGAAGTTCTCTCAAAGGAAATACCACATTGGACAGGTGACACAAGTGCCTAATTAGAAGATTCCATTTTAGTTTTAGTTTTGAGCTTTCATTCCTGGCAACAATGGTCACCAGAAAGCCTGACTGGAAAGCAGATGGCAAAAACCTGACAAGTTCTAATTTCACAAAATGTAGTATTGGTTTTGGATACACTAACGTCACCAAACCTTATTTTATAATTGTGTATTTGTTTCACCATATGCAATGATTGGCCAGTGACCGGTTATTTTTTACATATATGTTTGCTTTACCCGTTTGTTAAAAGCAGCTTTATGTAATTGCAGATGCCCATTCACCGGTGACAATTACATCTCTGAGCTGATGCCAATTGATGGCACCTCCACAACTATGTTCCCAACCCACTACTCCCGCTTCAGTCTGAAGACCTTTAGCTTTGTGGATGAGAACACTGGTCAACCCCTCAGAGGACAGGTAGACCAAGCTATGGACTTTGTCTTGAGATTGGGATGCTGTATAGGCAAGGCCAAAATTCACAATGCATAGTGGGTCCAATCTTATAGGTGCAGAGAGGCAGCTTCTCCATGTGGTGGCCATTTTATTTATTGTTAAAGCAGGCCTTCTATTTCAAAGGAAAGGTCTGCTTTTTTACAAATCCCCTGCCCCACCAGTGCAAATGTCTTTTTGAACAATTTCAAAATGGACCACCCAAAAATACTTGGCCAAAGCTCCGAACACTTCTAGATGGCACAGGGGAGATCATCATGCCTCCAGGCAGTCCTTGATTCTTCCACAAACATGAAAAAATAAATATTATGCGCACCAAAGGGTTATCACCTCATGGCTAGTTAATTGATGTAAGGAACAGCATCACATGATGTAGCACTCCCCCCCCCCCCCCCCCCCCATGTTTTTTCTAAATGTGGTGCTGTTTCTTTTTTATATCAAACTAGCTATAAGGGGTTTTTTTTATATTAAAAAAAAAATCTTTTTATCGCGCCAACAGTTTGTGCGGCGCTTTTACAATATGAGGGCGTACAGTTGCACTACAATTCAATACAGGAGGACTCGGAGGGTCCTGCTCAAAAAAATATCTTAATTTAACTCTTGTAAGCTTATCACTTAATATACTGCACTACACTATCGTGTGCATTGTTCTTAGCTGGTTTAAAGCAATGGTTCTAAACCCTGTCCTGGTACCTCCCCCCCCCCTCCCCCCGCCCACAGGCCATGTTTTGGGAATTTCTCTCAGATAAAATGGCTGTCCAAAATGCCATGACTTAAAGCAAATCTGAAAAATGAAGGAAAACCTGCAAACATGGTCTGTTGTGGGTACTTGAGGACAAGGTTGAGAACTACTGGTTTAAAGGACAACAGAACCACGCCCCTTCATTATGGACAATAGAAGGGCAGGGTTCTCTAGCTCTGTTTTGTGCCCATTTCCTGAAATGAAAGGTTTAGGGAGTGTTTTCCTACTATGACTAAAAGTTACCAGTAGAATCAGCAGGTGAAAATAAAAAATGGGGGGGGGGGGGGGGGGGGGGATGTGGACAAATGCAGCCTTTACATCCAAAAAAAAAAAAGCTTTGGAGGTAGATGTGCTTTTAAATTTCCATTTATTTGGGGAAGTGGTATGTGAAAATCCTCTGCCTTCCCTCCTGTATTTGTGGTGCTTGTGATGTCTAGAGCTTGTTGAAAGTTCTGTTACTACAGTACTTCCCTACAGCAGATCTTCACTGCATATTTGACTGTTCCAGGTGTATATACACTGCAGTATTTCAGCATGTATGCCCAGCCTTGAAGAGACCTGCACATCAACATGTTCTAGAAGTAAGTTTTTACTTATTCCAAATTTGTTAACATTCCATTTGACCCAAAGATTCCAAATCTTAAAGAAAATTCAGATTGTGTTTTTGGTATTTGGAGAGCTTGTATACAAGCTCTTGTCACCCCAATGGCAGGGGGGAACTCCCTACAGCGTGGAGAATTTTTTTATTTTTTTTTTGCTAATTCATAATTTTATTTTTTACCTCAGCTCCCACCTGTAGGTGGCGCTGTACCTCAACCCTGCCCCCTGTATAAAACTGTGCTTAAGATCTGTCAGAATGAGCTCCTACACATTGCAAAAATAAAAATGTGGTTTTGAAAAAATTGTCCTGAGCAAATATTGATCAACCCTTCTGAAAATGCAAGTTGCCTTCTATTCTGCTAAGCAGGAAATAATCTAATGTATTAGCATAACAGCCAGACAAACATGTTTATGTATTCCTTTCATAGCAGTTAAAGTGTGTGTGTGTTTGTTTGTTTGTGTTGTGGGGGGGTGGTGGCTTTGTATTTTTTGGGTTTCCTTCTTTTGCAAAGTATTGTCATTCCCCCGTTTGTGTGTCGGGGAAATTTGGCTGTACACTATACACCATATCTCCTGTGCTAATAAGCACACATTTCGTCTAATGCTATAATGCATCTTGCCAATCATTCTATTTCCCGTATATATCCCCAAGTAAACCGACATAACCATAGCTTGCATTCCCAGTTCATCAGTATGACTGCCCCAGTGGCCAGTGTGCTTGGCTTTTTATTCGTAAATCACAAAAGCATTTGACAAACGGGAAGTGATGGCTCCAGCAGCCAATCGCTTCCTCCATGGGAAGTGACATCACAGGATATGACCTCCACACAGAGTTAATACAAACATGAATAATGGCTAAAGGAGTCCTATGGATGTGTCTGAGCAGAGACGGGGTGCAATCATGTTTTTCCTGTACCTGGAAGCAAAAAAAGCTGCATGGCTTTCAAACATGGACTCTGTCTGACCATAACAAACCCAAAGACTCCCGTATTTCTGCTGATGGGAATCCTTATTTTGCGTTGTTCCAGAGAACGCATTCCTGGATTGTACTACCGTTCCTTGTGGATGGGAGGCTATCTGCAGGTTTACGCTATCAATCTCAACATCTGCTGATCAGACCCTGCAGAGAAAAGTGCATACATCCGCCTATAACCGATAATGCCCTTGCAGAGCGAACATATTCCCCCCCCCCCCAGGTTAATGTCTGCAATGCATGGGGGCCCTTTCGCTGGCGGACATATCCCAACTGCAAACGCCTCTCTCCAACCTCAAGAAGTTTTCCACTACTAGACGGGACTTGACCAGCATCGGTCTACCCCAGTCAGCTCTTTAGAGCGGGCTGCGGGAGTACTAACACTGGGCGACACTATGACGATGCATATTTAAATAAATCTTCATAGAATTTCCACAACATGTGTAAACAGTTAAAACTATTTTTTTTTTTTTATGGATTACTCTTCATTCTACAGGGAAAAGATCAAACATCCTCATGGATAATAGTAAAACTGTTTTGGTCTCCTTGAATATCCCTGTGTACTTTGAGGTCTTCCTACAAAATATGCAAAAAGATCCAAGTAAGTGATTGAGTAAAGGATTTCACACTGTGTATAGTAACTGGATATGGTTGTCCCAAACTGATGTCTTTTATAGTGTATCTAAAGTGTTGTGAAAAAATGCTGTAAATTTTAAAGTAAGAATGCTTTCAGAAAGAAGTGTGTGTGTCCCCCCCCCCCCCCCCCAATTAACAATGGAAAGTAAAGGAACAAGAGAAATCCAAATCCATGTTTGATGTGACCACCATACAGGCTTCAGGACGGTATCAATTCTTTAGATGAGTATCTGCAGGCATCAGTGAAGCATGGTGGAGGTTGCTTTTGCAAGTTTAGGGCTGCATTTCTGCAAATGGAGTTGGAGATTTGGTCAGGGATCAATGGGGTGTCAATGCTAAATACTGGCAGATACTAGACACAGGGTCCTGATGTCAATGTAGTCTGTCTGGGACCATATGAAGAGATGGATTGTGGGCTCCCTCAGATCCTTCAATCTGTTGAGCCCCTCCAAAGAAGATTTGATGCTTGTTTGCAGGTGGCCACACAATATTGATCTGTATTTATTTGTTAATTTTAATTTGAATGAATGAATGAAAAACTTATATAGCGCAGCACATGCAAAGTAAATCGCCTCTGGGCGCTTGTTGTTCCTGTCTCCTTTGAGATCAAAAGAGATGAGTCTTAATCTTACTCCTGAAGACCAAGTAGTTCTCCTCCAGCCGAATACTCGCTGGTAAGGCGTTCCATAGTTTGGGACCTTGGACAGCGAATCTCCCATCACCTTTGGACTTGTATCTGGCTTTCGGTATCTGAAGCCGATTTTGATTGGTGGATCGTAGAATACGATTGGACTTGTGAAGTTTTAATTTTTCGCATAGATAATGGGGAGCATTCCCATGGATACATCTATGCGTTAGACAGAGAGCTTTAAAGGTGATTCTGTCTTTAACTGGTAGCCAGTGAAGAGATCTCAGTGAAGGTGAGATGGATTCCCAGGGTTTTTTCCCAGTCACAAGTCTGGCGGCCGTATTTTGAACGACTTGAAGACGAGCGATTTGGTACTTGGGGAGTCCGAGGTAAAGGGCATTTGCATAATCCAGTCTGGAGTTTACAACTGCTCCCACCACGACCGCTAAGTCTTTCTTGGGAATAAATGGCGTGAGTCTGCGTAGTAGGCGCAGCAGATGGTGAGACCCGCTGACTACTGACCCTATTTGTGCGTTCATTGTCATGTCGGAGTCAAAGATGACCCCAAGACTTTTGACTTTGGCGCTAGGGGTGATGATTTTGCCCAGAATGGGCGGGGGGGATCCAGGTTGTTGTCGCTTGATTTCTACGCTTGGCGTGGAACAGAAGAAGTTCTGTTTTCGCTCCATTGAGTTTGAGATAACTCTTTGTCATCCAGTCCTCTATCAAAGAGAGGCATGTCTCTAGATTGAGGTGGTGATCCTTTTTTATTGCAAATGCGGAAGTACAGTTGCGTGTCGTCTGCATAAGAGTGATATAGCAGTTTTTGGCTGCTAATGATTTCGAAAAGAGGACGCACATAGATGTTGAATAACATTGGCGACAGGGGAGATCCTTGAGGGACCCCGCACGATAATGTGCGTTGTTCAGAAGAGAAGGGTCCTAGCTTCACTATTTGCGATCTGTTTTCCAAAAAAGAGGAGAACCAGGATAGATCGCTTTCTGCGACTTTGGCTATTTTAGCCAGTCGAGACAATAACAGCTTGTGATCAACTGTATCAAAGGCTGCGCTTAGGTCCAGCAGAACCAGAAGCGAAGATTCTCCTTCGTCTGCGGCCTCGAGAACGTCATCCCATATCTTGAGCAATGCTGTTTCCGTCCCGTGTCCGGGACGGAATCCTGATTGAAATGGGTCGAGTAAGTTATGGGTATCTAGATGCTGTTGCAGCTGCTGTACCACTGCTTTCTCCATTACCTTGGAGAGAACAGTAAGGCCTGTTATGGGGCGCCAGTTGAGTGGATCCTTAGGATCCAAAGTGGCTTTCTTCAAGATAGGTTGAATGAAGCCCTCCTTCAGCTGGGAGGGCATTAGGCCCTCCCTGAAGGATTGGTTGATAAGCTGCGTGACAGGAGGTGCCAGGATGTCGGCGCATTCCTTCAGCAGTTTGGTGGGGATAATATCATTTGGCGCAGTGCTGTTGCGCAGAGTGCCGATGATATTTTTAGTGGTCTGAATGGAGATGGGTTCCAGCGTGAACTCACCTACCTGTGGTGAATAGCTGTCGGTGCTGTGTAAATGACTACGGGGGGGGCTGGGCGAGAAGTTGTTTTGCCGAATGCTTCGCCGGATTGCCTCGATTTTATTAATGAAGCAATCCGATAACTCATCGCAAAATTCTTGTGTATCCAAGTTGGGGGCCTCAAGACATCTTGGATTCATGGTCTGAGTGACCAGCTTGAAGAGTTCGCGGGGACGATTTAGGGCACCATTGATAGCCTCAGAAAAGTAGTTTTTCTTGGCTTCGAAGATTTGCTTGTAGTATTTCCTGGTTATTGCCTTGTAGATCGAGAGGTTCTCGTCTGAAGAGCTTCTTTTCCAGGCAGCTTCTGCCCTTCTGCGCTCTTGCTTCAGTAACGCCAGCTGGTTGTTGAACCAGCCGGAGTTATTTTTCCTGATCTGGGTCTTTCGTTTCGGTGCTATCAAGTCAGCTGACTGCAATAGTGCCGTGTTTATGGCCTCCAGTGTTTCTTCCGCTGTTTGGAGCGGCTGAATTGTGTTTATTTTTCCCCCTAACGTGACTTTGAAGAGTTCCGAGTGGAGCTTCTTCTGACATCTGGTCCAGTGGGTTGTCGCTGGATTTGATGTTTTAGTTAAGGGGGGGAAATCGGAAATAATGAATTTAATTGCATGGTGATCTGTCCATGGCAATGGTTCATTTTCCAAGATTTTTATTTCCAGATCTTGTCTGAAAATAAGATCGAGCGTATGACCTGAAGCATGTGTGGGCCCACATACTAGTTGCTGAAGCCCTAATCCTTCCAGATGGTTGATGCAGGTGTCGGCAATGGGGTCTTGCGGGGAGTTGGCCCAGAGGTTGAAGTCCCCGAGCAGCAAAAGGTGTTTGCTGTTCAGGGTATAAGTGGAGACAAAGTCCGTCAAAGATGGGAGCAGCTGCGATTTGGGGCCAGGTGGCCTATAGCAGAGTAGAATCCGGACGGACTCCTGGCCGTTTACTTGCAGTTGCAGAGTAAGGGTTTCCATGAATGGAAGAGGGTTTTGGAGGCTTGGTTTTGTGATCGCAAGATGAGTCTTGTGGATCACCGCCAGTCCTCCTCCTCTTTGCCCTATTCTGTTTTCTGTGATAATACGGTAGTTTTCTGGCACCAATTCTCCTAGAATGGTGTTACAGTCGGCTGTGAGCCAGCTCTCTGTAATAAAGAGGCAGTCTAAGTCATGTTGTAGTAAGAAATCATGGATTTCTAATCGGTGTTTTACTGCCGATCTCGTGTTGATCAAAGCACATGATATGTGCTTGGGCCGGGGTAAATGGTGATTTCTGGCAGTCGATCGCCGATCCTCAAAAGCCGCAGATTTCTTAGGGCTTTTTTGGTGGCGGCCGGCGCAGAATTGCGGCAAATCGACCGAGATCCCAAATGTTCTCTGCCGAGTATTGCCGATTAATCATGACCGATGTGGAACCAGGGGCGGGGGGGGGGGGTGGATTCACAAGGATAACTGAATCCTCTGATCCTGGGTTTGGTCCAGAGGAAGGCGAAAAAAAAACCCTGACCACGCTGTGCCAATCTGCTGTGGTAGGGAAAAAAAATTCCTTCCTGACCCCTAAAGAGGCGATCGGGTTAAGCCCTGGATCAAGTTGTAATGACTTTGAGAGGGATGGGGCAGGGTGGAGCAAGATGGCCGCCTAGTAGAGTGGCGCCTGGGGGGCGAACAAAGATGATCGGAGAGCAAGGGGGCTCTACTGGGGTAGGGGGGGGGGGGCTATGTGGCTCAGTTACTGAGGTGAAGCCGACTGTTGGGGGGTGGAGAGCGGCGCGCCGCTAGGCCGCGGATGAAGCCGCGGCCTTTCCTGAGTAGCGGCTGCCGCGAACCTCCACCGATCGGCGCGGATGAAAGAAAACACCGCTCCCGGGCAGCGGTGGTTTGTAGGGCAAGCTGCCGGCAAGGACGCCCGCGGGGAGTGGAGGTAAGGAGCGGGGAAGAAACTGTGGGGATTGGGGGAGGCTGCAGCGGCTTGTCCTGAAAAGGACGGCCGCCTGCTGCTCCCAAGAGAAGGCTTACCAGGTCCGGTGCACTGGGGGAAGCGGGGGAAGCCGTGGAAGTCCAGGAGGGGGGAGAGAGGCTCGTCCGAGTGGCCAGTGGAGGGTGGATGGATGACAGGGAGGTGGAACTCCTGCCTGCCTGTCTGTGAGGCCGAAGCCGCACAGTGGGAGGACCCTGCACTATCCCTGAGAGAGAGACTCGTTTGAGAGCGTCCTACTCTCTCGGTGTCTAACTCTGTGAGATCATTTGCATTTTAATTGCTAAAAAGTTACCTTTTTCTATTTCTGAAAGCATTTATTTTCCACTCACCTAAAACATTTGCACAGAAATTTGTGTGCAAAATCAAAAATCATATGATGTAGTCTGTTACTAGTATCACAGATGTACTTGGTTTTCCGTCCTACATTTTTTTTTTTTTTTATTGCATCTTGTACCCAAGGATTTCATTGTATTTCCCAGGGTGACAACACTGTTTAAAAGTTGGTGAAATCTGACTCGCATTGTAAGACCGTGTATTTATTCATGTGGGTGCTGCTGAGACTGGCAGTCCATGAACAGGACTCCATCTGGGATTATGGGAAGCAGTTTGAGCAGCCAGTTGCTGATGCAGGCAGCTCATTCAAGTTTACAATCTGATTTCACAGTCCTCTTTATATCTACCAGCAACTATGCAGGGCAAGGGCCTGCCTGATTGGTTAGATTAAATCCTCATTACATAAATTTGTAATTGATTGTAACATGCATCATGGTGACTATTTAAACATATAGGGCCAGATTCAAATAGTATTTACGTCGGCGTATCAAAAAACATGCTGTGTAAATACTAAGAATAGCTGGCGTATCTTTATTTTAATTTTTTTTGGTATTCAGAAAAGATACGCTGAAATTCTGCTAATATACGAGCGGCGTAATTCTGTTACATCGTCGTTTATTAGTTGTAGTTTTACGCTGGCTGCTAGGTGGCGTTTCCGTTGAATATGCAAATGAGCTAGATACGGGTATTCCCGAACGTATTTGCACCCTGTCGTCGTAGTTTACGTTGTTTGCGTAAGCGTTATTCCGGCGTAAGGTTACCCTTGCTAGAGGAGGCACTGCCAACGTTAAGTATGGACGTCGGGACAGCGTAGAATTGTATGTCGTTTGCGTAAATCGATCGGGAATGGGGGGCTGGACGTAGTTTACGCACACGTAGTTTACGCACACGTAGTTTACGCACACGTAGTTTACGCACACGTAGTTTACGCACACGTCGTTTACGCACACGTCGTTTACGCACACGTCGTTTACGCACACGTCGTTTACGCACACGTCGTTTACATTGACTAGTTGCGACGTGTTTCGCGCATGCGCACTGGGATATGTCCACGGACGGCGCATGCGACTTTCAGAAAATACGTAAATAGCGTGGGGTCATGATTCATTTACATGAATCACGCCCCCACATTACTCATTTGAATTAGGCGCCCTTACACCGGACACTTTACACTACGCCGCCGCAACTTATGGAGTAGGTGCTTTCTGAATAAAGCACTTGCCCATAACGGTTGCCGAGGGCGTAGTGTAAAGTGCATACGGTACGCCCGCACACAATTACGCCCCCCTTTTCTGAATCTGGCCCTCAGTTTTAAGTATACATTTAAAAAATCCAACAATTTAACGTGACTAAAGTTGACCTGTGACTGCAGTGGAGGGGGGGGGGGCTGTTGACATGTCATTCATCCGCCTTTCCTCCATTCACAGAAAACTGGATGAGCATCAAACTGCAAGATCCTTCACCATTAGTGGAGATGGTAAACCCATGCAAAACCTGTTCACTGCAGTGTGGAGGATCTGTCATTTTTAGAGCAATCGGCAGCACATTTCATTAGTAGCATGTTGTCCCTGGTGCTGGAATTTTTTTTTTTCTGCAATTGTCAACTTTAATAAACCATATATGATGTAGACCAGAATGGACCAGTCATATGGTTGTGTAATTCACTAACTTGTGTGGGGTTTATTTTATTTTTTTCTTCTTTTTAGAAGCCTATGGAGTCAAAAGACTGTCCCTGCCACAGGATCAGATAAACATTGCGTTGGTGACATTGGGGATGTTGGGAGTTTTGCTCTTGACTCTTTCTACCTGGGCCTTTAACAGACAGCGCAAATCTAGGTCTTTGCTCATCAGCAAACCGTCCTCTGAGAAGAAAATACCAATACATATCAGATCTGTGTCCAGTAATGTCATGAAATAAAGTGTTGTGTGGTTTTGTTTTTTGAAGCAAGTGGCTTTTGATTTGTGAAGTGGAAAGGTGCTGGAAAATGGCATCCTGCCATCATAGAAATTAGACCTTGGTTTTTGTATGTTCAGTCTTGTCATTCTATTCATGATTTGAAGCGAGTCGCTGATCTAGAATGATGCCTTCAGGGTGTCGGCAGGCTGACCCACCTATCACATTTTTCTGTGTGGTTAAGTGTTGCCAACCCAGCTTTTTTTCCCATGAAATGTATAAGCCTAGTCCATATGATAAAAAAATATGGTGTGTGGCCACAAACTTTAGTTTTAGAGCAGGGAAATGGAGTGTATTATAACCAATATTTAAAGCTAATGTTTTGCCTGTAAAACTGTATTAAAGGAAATAAATATGAAATTATTCAGTCATGTGGTGGTTCATTAAATATTCTCGCTGAGCATATCCAAGATATGAAACATATGTAGCACTAGACCTGTAGGAGCTGCTGAGTTATTTTTTGGATCCTGCCGCTACGCCACAGTTCACCGTATCCCAAACTTGGAGTCTATGATTAGCAAATGTCGGAACAGATGTGCGTATCAGTCACTTGGTCTTTCCAATGCTTTTTATAAAACAACTTGCCGAAATAGAGGGATGGAGAAGTGGAGGAAGTTTGGTACTGTGCAGATCACTGAGGAACTTGAGATCCCGGAGACAAAGTATCTGCAACAGACTTGGTAATAATACTCAGGGCCGGCGCTACCACTAGGTGGATTAGGCAGCCGCCTATGAGCGCACTGTCATCAAGAGCGCAATTACATCTGCTGTGTACATGGCTTTCTGGTGTGGAGATGTGCAAGACATAGTCTTTCCCTTGTGTGGAGAGTCGGGTGTCAGCCTGAGATGACTGACAAACACAAGGAGGGGGTTGGAGTGCAGAGGTGGTGTGGCTCAGTTACTGGGGAAAGCGGATAATTTTTGTTGAAGCCGCTCCGCACTATATGGGAGTGAACTGCGCTCCCCTCCTACCGACAATGCATTACACACAGCAGCCTGGAAGTGTCTTCACCAGCTCCCGACACTCCTGAGCACTGACACACACACTGGAGTCCTAGCTGAGGAGCCGCACATCCTGGGTATTATGGACTAGGAGACATTAGAGGAGGCAAATACAATGACTGCTTCTATTTGAAAATGCCACCCATTGCACATCACTGACTGCTCCGCAAACTGCACTCTGTACTCACTCAGCCCACCTCCCTTATATGACAGTGAAAAGTTCCTTCAGGTCGGGGTGACACACACCAGAGTTCAACTCGGCTCTTCCTCCTGATAACCTTCGAGCTCCCTCCCTGGAATGTCGTCCCCCCCCCTCCCCTCACATTGCACAGGTCACAGCGCGGGAGATAGGAAGCCGAGAATGTAGGTGAGTACTTGGGCATGATACATACAGTATGCTGTTGCTGGAGCTGGTATCACTGATTAGTTCTGTGTGGGGTGATCAGTGTATTTAAGTTTCTTTCTTCTTCTATGGGTGGTGACCACCCATAAAAAAACACTGCCTACAGGTCAGGCTGCTGCCCACTAGTCCCTATGTATTCTAGTTACTGCTGATGCTAGTGCAGCTGGGGGTGCAGAATTTAGTAGAACTGGGCTGTATTTTCCGCTATCTAAAAGGGGTATTTTCCTCATCTCCCTTCCAGCTGCAGGAAGAAAATACAGCCAATCAGTTCTAGTAAATGCTGCCCTCCCTGTCCAGAGGTCCGTACACCCGCTGTGCTCATCATGAGGTTCCCACCATCCCTGTGCTGAGTTCCAGGGTCTGTACACCTGCTGTGTGCATTATGAGGTTCTCATCATCCCTGTGCTGAGTTCCCGGGTCTGTACACCCGCTGTGCTCATTATGAGGTTCCCACCATCGCTGCGCTGAGTTCCCCTGGTCTGTACACCCGCTGTGCTCATTATGAGGTTCCCACCATCACTGTGCTGAGTTCCCCTGGTCTGTACAACCGCTGTGCTCATTATGAGGTTCCCACCATCCCTGTGCTGAGTTCCCCTGGTCTGTACACCCGCTGTGCTCATGAGGTTCCCACCATCCCTGTGCTGAGTTCCCCTGGTCTGTACACCCACTGTGCTCATTATGAGGTTCCCACCATCTCTGTGCTGAGTTCCCCTGGTCTGTACACCCGCTGTGCTCATTATGAGGTTCCCACCATCCCTGTTCTGAGTTTCTGGGTCTGTACACCTATTGTGCCCATTATGAGGGGTTTCCACCATTCCTGTGCTGAGTTCCCAAGTCTGTACACCTGCTGTCCCCATGAGGGATTCCCCAATAATGGGCACTGATGAGGCAAAACTGATGGGCACTAGGAGGCTGCACTGATAAATTGATAAATGGCACTGATGGAGACTTATAGGCAACACTAATGGGCCTGCACTAATCAACAATGACTTGATTATTTGTGTGCGTATACCCTGTACATGGCCGACACTACCTATAGACAAGGTAGGCAGCAGCCTACAGCGCACATTAGTCAGGGGCGCCACGCCAGTGCCCCCCCCTCCAGGCTCCCACATACGCTGCATACGTATCATGCGCTGGGCCAGTGACTGACTCCGCCTCCCCAATGGTAGCAGTCTATAAAAAGGTGGTGTATACATGGACAGTGCAAAGGGGGGGGCGGCAAAATTAGGTTTTGCCTAGGGTGTCAAAAATCCTTGCACCGGCCCTGACACCTATTGCACATCCCTACACACACCAGAAGAGGAAGAAGTAGCCATAGAGCCCCTTCCAGCCTTATAAATGTGGCCTGGGCATCCAGGTGGTCAGGAAAGGATTAAATAAAAGAGGAAGCAGTTCAAATGTAAATATACCAATTTTTTTATTGTGTGTTTTATGAAAGTATAATTATAGATCTATACACATTTTTTCCATTTCCAACTATAAATACTCTGGATAAACCAAGAGTCCTTTGGTAAAATCAATTGGCCAGAAGTGAAGATCTAGTGATCGTCTCGCCCATTCGCTGACACACTTTTGACCAAGAGATTCCAAGCCTGCCCACCACGTCAAGGTAGACTCTTCTAGGGCAGGACCTACACTAATTACACGAAGCTACCCTACTGGATGCTAGTCATCCTTTTTCTAATGTTGGGTGTATGTTTGTAGTACGGCCTCACCCTATAAGCTGTAGCTGTACATCGACTCCTTTAAATGGGATAGCAGGCGCGTGCCCGGGGGTGACGATGATCGTGGCCAGCGGTCGCGACGATCGTGGGCACGAGAGGCAGAACAGGGGTGTGTGTGCTTTTTATCTATTACAAGGGATTTTTACATTCCCTGTAATAGGAATAAAAGTGATCATTTGTTTTTTAAAGGGACATGTAAAAATAAAAAATAAAAAAGTAAAATAAATAAAAAAAATGTAATAAAATTGTAAAGTGCCCCATCCCCTCCGTGCTCGAAAGCGAACGCATATATAAGTTGCGCCCCCCCACATATAAACAGTGTTCATGTGAGGTATCGTTGTGATCGTTTTAGCGAGAGCAATTACTTAAAACTGGTAACCTGCAGACATTTTTAAACGTTGCTTATGGAGATTTTTAAGTGTTAAATTTTTTCGCATCAATTTACTCGGTGTAACATTATCCTTCACATATAGAAAAAAATTGGCTATCTGAAAAAAATTAAATATTGGGCCAGATTCAGAGAGATCTGCGTAACTTTTGGCGGGCGTAGCGTATTCTCATTTACACTATGCCGCTGTAACTTACAGAGGCAGGTACCCTATTCAGAAAGAATTTGCGCCGTAAGTTACGTGTAAATGGGCCGGCATAAGCCCGCGTAATTCAAAGTATGGAAGGATGGCGTGATCCATGTAAATGAATCGTGACCCCACGTAATTGTGCACTGCAATTTCAGCCATACAGTTTGTATGGCTTAACTCACATTGGATTTGCACAGAAAAGGTGCAGGACTTTTTTCCCGCACTGGAATTGGATCACAATTGGTTCATACCCATGCTATCCAATTCCTGTCCGAATCCACATTTCGCACTGCGATCTGTGAACCGATCTGGGGCTGTCATACATTTTTTTTTTTTAATTCAGTGTTATGAAAAAAAATCCAGCTTCCACCATCCCCCATAGCCGGCCAGTCACACACCTTTTTTGTTAGATGGTCTGAGAGCCAGAGGCTGCATCATGGTGAAGGGACTCCCTTCGGCAGTATTGGTCTTTGAGCCTTTACCCGAGCACCAGAGGCTGCATCAGGGTGAAGGGACTCCCCTGGTGGTAATTGTCTGGAGCAGGGCTCAAGTCCTGCAGGAACACATGGGAACGGCATTCCTGTACGTTTCCCACAGCAGGAACGTCGTTCCCTTTTGCATCCCTCCCTCCTACATGATGTGCCAACGTACCAACAGGGGTTGGTTGCGGGGGTTGTCAGGCAGGTGCCGCAGCATGGCATTCCTCCATGTGGGGAAAGTAACCGGGCAGCTCCTTCAGCCCGTGCGGCTGACCGCCCGCCTATTAGGTTCAGCAGGGGCGGGAACTACCCAGCTGCCCGTGAGTGACACACTGCATCTGATCAAAGCCTGAGCGGGGAGGAGAGACGATCAGTGCAGAGAGACATTCTATCACTGCTTAGAGCAGAGCTGTGTTGTCGGCCGTTGTCAATCAAAGTTCCGCCTCCAATTAACCAGCATTGGACCAGTATGTCCATCATAGGAGCTGATCCGGGAGGCGGGACTTTAAATGACAGCGGCCGACAACACAGCTCTGCTCTAAGCAGTGATAGAACCTCTTTCTGTCTGCACTGATTGTCTCTCCTCCCGGTTCAGGCTTTGATCAAATGCAGTTCAACTTCTCAAGAGTTACAAGAAGTCAGCAGGTGCCTCACCAACATCTGGAATGCAACTTGTGAGTGGACTATCCTATTTCTACAGGTTTAGAGCCATGTACATATCTATCCCCAGCCTACTGTCAGGAAGCATGAATCAGACGTACACAGATATAAATGAAAGAAGAAGGTCTTTATTAAAAACCAAACAGCAAGGTTAAAGTCCAAACAGATGATCTATAGCCAGAAGGGTCCTCTGCCGGAGCCAGTGTCGATAGCCAGGGATGGAAGTCAGCCAAGCCGGAGTCAGTAGCCAAAGGTGGTGAGACAAAGCCGGGGATCAGGAACCAGAAGGAACGTCCGTAGGAGCCAGGTCAGTAACCAGAACAGCAACACGATCACAGGAGGGTACAAGACAAGGACAAAGCAAGGGAATGCTGCAGCAGCCATGGTATATATGTGCTGAGCATTCAGCTCCTCCCAGAGGGAAGGAGGAGCCGCAGCATGTGGGAAGTTACAAGAAGCCCAGGAAGCAATATGGCCGCCAGCACATGTCAGTGATAAGAAGACTGCAAGGAGGTAAGACAATGACAGTACCTCCCCTTCAAGGGCCCCTCCTCCGCGGCGCAAAAAACGGCTTCTGGGGGAAGTGTGCGCGGAAGGCTCGGAGCAGAGCCGGAGCATGAACATCTGTGGAGGGACCCAGGAACGCTCCTCTGGACCATAGCCGCGCCAGTGGACCAAGAACTGCAACCGACCGCGGACCAAGCGTGAGTCCAGGATATCGCTCACCTCATATTCTTCATGATCGCCCACATGGACAGGACGAGGCAGAGGTACCGAGGAGGTGAAGCGATTGCATATTAGTGGTTTCAACAGGGAGACGTGAAACACATTGGAAATTTGCATACCAGGTGGGAGCGCAAGGGCATAGGCAACGGGGTTCACCCTGTGGAGTACACGGAAGGGACCAACAAAGCGAGGAGCCAGCTTGGGAGTGGGCACACGGAGGTTGAGGTTGCGAGTGGACACCATACACGGTCTCCGACCTGATAGGAAGGAGCAGGCAACCATCTGCGATCAGCCTGGAGCTTCTGGCGCTGCGGAGACCTCGAGGGACCTCTGGATCTGTACCCATGAAGCACGTAGAGCCGAAAGGTGGTCCTCTACAGCCGGAATATCTTGGGGAGAGAATGACTCCGGTAACACGGCAGGTTGCAACCCATAATTGGCCATGAAGGGAGACGTCTCAGAGGAAGAGTTAACCGCCGTGTTCCTGGCAAACTCAGCCCATGGCAGAAGGTCAACCCAATTGTCCTGGTGATCGGAGACATAGCAACGAAGGAATTGCTCCAGAGCCTGATTGGATCGCTCTGCGGCCCCATTAGACTGAGGGTGGTAAGCTGAAGAGAAGGAGGGTCGAATCCCCAACTGGGAGCAAAAAGCGCGCCAGAACCTGGACACAAACTGACTCCCCCGATCCGAAACGATCTCCTTGGGCTAACCGTGCAACCCGGAAGACCTCCCTGGCAAATACTGTAGCCAACTCCTGCGCAGTGGGTAATTTCTTAAGTGGAACACAGTGGCACATTTTGGAGAACTGATCCACAATCATGAGAATGACCTATGGCCTCGGGACGCAGGAAGGTCCACAATGAAGTCCAACCCCAGGCGTGACCATGGGCGTTCCCCAGTGGTAATGGGTTGTAGGATGTGTCCCACCGGAAGGTGCCGAGGGGACTTGTTCTGGGCACAAACAGAACATGCCGCTACATATGCGGCAATGTCGGAGCAGAGAGAAGGCCACCAGAACAAACGTGAGACAGCCCAGGACAGCTGATTCTTTCCAGGATGCCCAGCGGTCTTGGAGTTATGGTAGGTTCGCAACAGCCGGGTACGCAACTCCTCAGGCACGAAGCACTTGCCGTTGGGTCTCCCAGCGGGAGCACCAGGTTGAGCCGCCAGAATTTGCTCCCCAAGGGGAGAGGTCAATTTGGTGCGGATGGCAGCCAAAATCAGATTTGGAGGTATGACCGGAGTCGGTATCGGTTCCTCCCTGGACAGCTCGGAGTACTGTGATAAGGCATCCGCCCTGACGTTCTTGGAACCGGGTAAATAGGAGACTACATAATTAAAACGTGACAGGAACAGAGCCCATCTGGCCTGACGGGGTGTCAATCTCTTGGCCTCCGAAAAATAAGTCAGATTCTTGTGGTCCGTCAGGATGAGAACCGGAACCACCAAACCCTCGAGCAAGTGCCTCCACTCCTTGAGAGCCTGCACAATGGCTAACAACTCTCTGGAGTAAAACCCACAGGGAAGCAGGGGACCCTCTGGTGTCCGACGCTGAGACAGAAGGGCGCCTACTCCCGTCTCAGACGCGTCCACCTCAAGGACAAAAGGCAACCCAGGATTGGGATGAGACAGTATAGGAGCCGACACAAAGGCAGATTTCAGAGCCTCAAAGGCCCGGATGGCCTCGACCGGCCAGACCTGGGAACTACAGCCCTTCCTAGTCAGATCCGTTAGAGGCTTGGCCATTGAGGAGAAGTCCCTGATGAACTTCCGATAGTAAAAAGCGCTGCAGGGAATGAAAACCACTGGGCTAGGGCCACTGTAGGACTGCCGAGACCTTCTCAGGGTCCATGGAGAACCCCTCCGCGGAGATGATGTAACCTAAGAAGGTTACCTGGGATCGGTGAAATTTGCATTTCCCAAGCTTACCGAAAAGGTTGTAGATCTATGGCACAATCGTAAGGGCGGTGCGGAGGCAAGGCAACAGCGCAAACCTTATCGAATACATCCAGGTACTCCTCGTATTCAGGAGGCAACCCAGAGTGCGAGGAGGCACACAACAACTTGACAGGCCCATGGATTCAACTAGCCCCACACTCTGGGGACCACGAGAGGATCTCGGCCGATCTCCAATTGAAAATCGGATTATGCTTTTGGAGCTAGGGGTTCCCCAAGACCACCGAATAGTGTGGAGACGAAATGACCTGAAAACAGGCCGACTCCTTGTGAAAGACCCCAATGGCTATCTCCACAGGAAGGGTCTTATGTGTGACCTGCGACGGCTGGAGGGGTCTGCCGTCTATTGCCTCAAGGACCAGTGGGGAAACTCGAGCCTGCAGAGGAATGGAGTTTGTGGCAGCAAATTCACTGTCAATGAAAAACCCACCGGCACCAGAGTCCACCAACGTCTGGGTCGTCACTGAGCCCCGACCCAGAAGAGGACAAAGGTGATCAGAGGTTTATCAGCACGGGAAACTGGGGACGAAGAGACTCCACCCAAGATCTGCCCCCGACAAGGATCTTAGGTGCGAGCGTTTCCCGAACGGTTCGGACATGCCAACCGAAAATGCCCACCGAGACCACAGTACATGCATCGACCTTCGTGTCTCCGAGATACCCTCTCCCCCTCAGACAGACGAGCAACCCCCAGATGCATGGGCTCACCCTCAGACCGATCAGCCTCAGGAGGCGTGGGAGGAGAGGGAGGCATGGGTTGGACAGCAAACGTAGGCGCCAAACTGTTAGGAGACCTCCGCAGGCACTCCTTAAATTAAGGTCTCTCCCTGAGTCTGGTGTCAATCAATATCAGGAAGGAAATGAGAGCCTTGAGCTCCACAGGTAGGTCTTTAGCCGCAATCTCATCCTTTAAGGCATCCGAGAGACCATGTGAGAAAGCAGCGACCAGAGCCTCATTATTCCAGCCCACCTCTGCTGCCAGGGTACGAAACTCAATGGTGTATTTGGCTACCGATCGTGAACCCTGTTTGATGGACATGAGGAGCTTCGCAGTAGAGGCAGAGCGAGCCGGCACATCGAAAACCTTCCGAAGAGAAGCAACAAAACCGAAAACTTGGCAACCACCGGATTGTTGTTCTCCCATAAGGGGGTTGCCCGGGCCAAGGCCTTGTCCGAGAGTAGCGAGATCAGGAAGCCCACCTTCGATCTCTCAGTGGGAAAGGCATGTGGCAGCAACTCGAAATAAATGCCCACTTGATTAAGGAAACCTCTGCACTGAGTTGGCTCTCCCCCGAAGCGCTGCAGGAGGGGGGCAGAGCCGATCATACCCCAAGACACCATAGGCGCAACAACATGTGTCAGGGTAGACTCTGGCGCATCAACCGGAGCAGCAGTAGGAGCGGGCCCAGGAGCGACAACCGACCTATCGGCAACAGGAGCGAGATGAGCCGTGCGTGCAAGCAGGGTTTGCAACGCCTGAGCGAACTGACCCAGCAGGTGATCCTGCTGATCAAGTCTGGCAACCAGCATGAGTAGCGGAGGCGGCTGTCAGAAAGTTCACTTACCGAGGCCGAGATGCTGAGGGTGGCTCATCTTTGCGACCTGATGCGATCTGCCCCCTGGGATGGGAACAGAGGGACAGATGCACCGGGAGGCACCGGTACCAGCGGGAAGATGAAAGTCAGGTGCGTGGAGCAGGCACAGGCAGGTCACCAGCTGGAAGGCTGCAGCAGATGAAGCAGAAGATAGTCCGTGCACAAAGGTATATCACAGGAATCAGGTACTTCGTAGGTCAGGGTAGGGCTGGAAACAGGTCCGGAAAACAAGCCGTGGACAGGGGTTATAGAGACAGCGATAGTCCAAGTTCAGGCTGGAGGTCAAGGGCAGGAGAAGATCGGGTATCCAAAGTCCAAGCCGGGGTCAAGTGTTCAAGAAAGCAGCAGTCCGAAGCCAAGGGTCAAGTATCACAGGAATCCAAACAGGTAGTTTCGCAGACAACACGGAAGCTGTTTACAAACCAGCAACCAGAGAGGAGGAAGGGGCTGGTTCAAATAGGGCGCTCAGGCCACTGATTGGCCAAGAGCGGGACGAGCCTGTGCGTGCACGCGTGCGCGCCCGAGAACGGGCGCGCACTCGTGCACGCGCACAGCGCGGCGTGCAGACGCACCACGCGCGGAATCAGAAGGTGAGCCGAGTTGATACCCTGACAGCGGCCCTGTACCGTCAGGATTCATGGCTTGGTCCTAATGTCAGGAAGCATGAATCAGACGTACACAGATATAAATGAAAGAAGAAAGTCTTTATTAAAAACCAAACAGCAAGGTTAAAGTCCAAACAGATGATCTACAGCCAGAAGGGTCCTCCGCCGGAGCCAGGGTCCATAGACAGGGATGGAAGTCAGCCAAGCCGGAGTCAGTAGCCAAAGGGTGGTAAGACGAAGCCGGGGATCAGGAACCAGAAGGAACGTCCGTAGGAGCCGGGTCAGTAACCAGAACAGCAGCACGATCACAGGAGGGTACAAGACAAGGACCAAGCAAGGGAATGCTGCAGCAGACGTGGTATATATGCGCTGAGCATCCAGCTCCTCCCAGAGGGAAGGAGGAGCCGCAGCATGTGGGAAGTTACAAGAAGCCCAGGAAGCAAGATGGCCGCCAGCACATGTCAGTGATAAGAAGACTGCAAGGAGGTAAGACCATAACACCTACCCCCCCATTCTACAACTCCTGATAATTCACCTGAAATCTGATGCAAAACCCAGCATGCTGACTACCCTCTTATGGGCTTAATTTTCTCACACGGATGTATTTTGCATCTATGTGATATGAATATGGGGTTAGTAATTAAAAAGAAAACTTACAGGCAAATGCTAGTTGCTAGATCCATCCCAAGTATCTGCTTGGGATGGATCTGCAACCCCAGTATCTGCTTTATGCAGACAGAGAACACGTGTGAACTAGCTGCAGCAAAATACATTACATATCAGAGCAACAAGTAAGAAACCCTTTCATATCAGAGTTTTCCTGCCATCTTCCCCACAGTTTTGTGTAATGAATGATCGCTTCTGCTTTTGTGAGTGCCTTAGGCTCCTTTCACATGATCGCACCGTTCAGGTCCACCTGTCAGTTTTGATGGTGGACCTAAATGGCTGATCCATGCAGTCCTATGGAGCGTCGGATGTCAGCGGAGACATGTCCACTGACATCCAACTCGTCCATGGCGGATCAGATGAGATCTGATGAAAATGGACACGCTGTCCGTTTTCATCAGATCTCCCCATAGGAGACAGTGGCGCTGCACAAGCCCCTCCCTTCTTACTGAGTAGGGAGGGACTTGTCATCCACCGTCTCAGCGGAGATCAGCAGAGAGACCTCTTTTTTTTTTTTTTTGCAAAGCATTAAACCATTATCATTACAAGCATGCTATATACAAAGAAATTATCTGATATATTTATACCTATAAACTAATAAAAAAAAAATGTTATGGAGTATTTTTTATTTATTTTTCTATACAATTTTTTTTAAATTGTTAACTTAGGCCGCGTACACACGATCAAATTTGTACGCTGAAACTGGTCCGACGGACCGTTTCAGCAGACAAATCCGATCGTGTGTATGGGCTAGTGGACATGTTTGTCCAGCGGACAAATTTTAAAGCAAGCTTTAAAATTTGTCCGCCGGAGACATGTCCGTCGGATATGTCCGCTGCCATATCTGCATGCATGGAAGTTTTTCACTTCCTGGTTCGGTGACGTGGCGGTGTCAATGTCACCCCCACGTCACAGCGCTGTCTGCCGACTGGGATTTTGATCCGATGGTGTGTACACACCGCCGGACGAAAATCCCGAGGAGACATGTCCGATAAAAACGGTCCGCGGACCGTTTCCATCGGACATGTCCCTCCGTGTGTACGCGGCCTAATACAAAAACCTCTATATATAAAGAAAAAAGATGTTACGCTATAGTGATCATTACCACATATTTATTACCATCTTCATTACCCTGAAAGTTATAACAACTCTTCAAGGTTAATGAATGGAAAAATATCATTCCTGTCTCTCCTATTCTTGCTTTCCACCAGCATCTGAGCTGTTTTGCATGGTGGAAAGCAGAATGTGCTCACCCCCTCTCTATGACTACAGCCGTGCGTGAAGATGCTCTCTTATCCCTCATAGGCATAGAGGCTAAGCCTGACGCCAGTATGCTGGATGTAATGAAAAAAGTGTTTTTAAGGGTGGAACTCCGCTTTAAGAGGAAAATATTTTTGTCTTTACAACCCCTTTAACAGAGGATGGGACAAGGAAATTATTTAATTAAAAATAAATCACAGATACATAGAGTAGTAGATCTGTATGGATTATGTAAAATATTATATATTTAGTGTCATGAAAAATAAATAAAAAATCCGGCCTCCAACCTGTTCCCCCATATAGCCGGCCAGCTCCACCTTTTTTGTTAGATGGTGTGAGAGCCTCCACCCGAGCACCAGAGGCTGCATCAGGGTGAAGGGACTCCACCTTTGATGGTAATTGTCTGGAGTATGTGTATATATACACAGATCAGGATCTAGCGATCCTTTTTTTTGTAAGAATGGTTTGGGCACTCTCACCCGAGAGCAAAAAGCATCATCAGGATCAAGCAACCCCTTTCAGTGAGAATCATCTGGGTCACTCTCACCCAAAAGCAAAAAGCATCATCGGGATCAAGCAACCCCTTTCAGTGAGAATCGTCTGGGTCACTCTCACCCGAGAGCAAAAAGCATCATCAGGATCAAGCAACCCCTTTCAGTGAGAATCGTCTGGGTCACTCTCACCCGAGAGCAAAAAGCATCATCAGGATCAAGCAACCCCTTTCAGTGAGAATCGTCTGGGTCACTCTCACCCGAGAGCTAAAGGCATCTTCAGGATCAAGCAACCCCTTTCAGTGAGAATCGTCTGGGTCACTCTCACCCCGAGAGCTAAAGGCATCTTCAGGATCAAGCAATCCCTTTCAGTGAGAATCGTCTGGGTCACTCTCACCCAAGAGCAAAAAGCATCATCAGGATCAAGCGACCCCTTTTCGGTAGAAAGTGCAGGATCTGTAGGAAGACACTGTCCTCCTAAGATTTATATCTTTTACTTTTATTTTAATGAATAAATGTTTTTTGTTTTTTTTGAAAAGTATAAACAATTATCATTACAAGTATGCTATATAAAAATAACATCTCATATTTATAACTATAAACGTATACATTTTTTTTCATGGGGATTTTTTATTTATTTTTGTAATTATTTTTTTTTTAACTAATACAAAAACCTCTATATATAATGAAGAAAGATGTTACGCTATAGGATATTTATTACCATGGTCATTACCCTGAAAGTTATAACAACTCTTCAAGGGTAATGAACCGAAAAATACCATTTTCATCTTCTTCAACATCAAACGTGTACCTTCTCCCCCTCTGCGATGTTACTGATCCACAGAGGACCATTTCCAACACGCTGAATGGCAGACCTGTGCATTACCATCTCTATAGGGTTAATGGACCACATATAACCATGTCCATCACCCTGAAGTTCAAACCTGTACAGCATCAAGTCTCTGTACATGTACCACACATTACCATCTTGGTCAACCTGAGATGCCAACCTGTGGTCGGTCAAGGCGTCCATGTTGAACTGGATTCTCTGGTACGGTTGGGGGATGGGAGCTTGGCACAGAGGACAGGTTGGCCGTTCCCCCATCCACCGCTTAATGCAGCCCGTATGAAATGTGTGGGTGCAGGTAAGAATGGTCGTTTCTCCAAACTCCATCTCTCCAAAACATATAGTACAGCTCACCTGCTCCTCGCCACGCGGCTCCATGGCCAGCGGCGGTGCTGGGAGTTGTTCAGCGGGCCTGACGCATTGTCTTGGCGAACGGCTCCTGTCCTCTTGTCTCTGCCGACGTAGGGCCCGGGATCTCGTCCGGTGGGCGATTGGTTCGTCGTCGCCGTCCTGACGTGAGCGTCGTCGGCGGGGTGTCGGACGAGGCATCCTGTTGTTGTTGGAAGTCTGAAAAAGGTAAACAAACTATAATTTTAATAAGAGAGTTAGTAATAGTGATAAATATCAATAAAAATGATACAAATTGCGGTTATTCACCGTAAGTCGCTGAAAATCGCAGTGAAATACAGGAGATATCTCTCTGAATGTCACTCCGGCAACTTACTAAGGAGAAGTGAGCCAAGAGGTCCTCAGACTGAAGTGATCAACAACCTGTGACCAATCACAGCGCCTCACACTGAAGTAAACAACCTGATACCCCCCCACACCAACAGTCATATAACACAAACCCTTATGAATTTTATATCATTTTATTGATTTTACTTATAATTAAACAGTATTGGGTGATTTTAATGGTTATTATTGAAATTGGCCACAAGATGGCAATCTCTGTTATCACCCCATTTCACTCATCTGCCCCCCATTCACTTATCTTCTCCCCCATTCACTTATCTGCCCCCATCATTCCCCCGTGCACTCATCTGCCCCCCCATCATCCCCCATTCACTTATGTGCCCCCCCATTCACTTATCTGCCCCCCATCACCCCCCATTCACTTATGTGCCCCCCATCACCCCCCATTCACTTATCTGCCCCCCCATCATTCCCCCATGCACTCATCTGCCCTCCATTCACCCCCCCCCCCATCCATTACCCCCTGAATCAGATCGGCACCAATTCCCAATAAGTATTTTCTGTATTACTTTTAGTGACATTTGAATTGTCAGTGTGAAGTTTTGTGGGTTCAGCTGACATTTCTATCCCCTCCATGTGATCCTCCTGGGAGGAGTCTGTTTTTTTTTTCACTTCAGACTCCACCATATAGAGTTTTCGTAAGTTTTTACGTAGGACGCTCTTATTATCCCTTTATGTCCGTCCACAGGCATCTCTCTTTAAGGTTTCGCATCATCAGTGAAGAAAATAAAGATATGCTTTCTTTTTTTTTTTTTTGTGTTCAAAAATGTATATCTTGACAGTCAATACAAAACTCCATCTCTATTATATCGACTACACCCCGTTTACTCCCCCCATTTTTACCTCCCCCCTTCTCCCTCCCCCCCCCCCCCCCCCCCAAGTCTTCCCTTTTTTTTTTTTTCTCGCCTAGAATTTGCCAAATATGCTTATTGCTCTATCTAACCTTTTTTTTTTAGGTTTCCTCTCTCTAAGATTTTCAGCGTAGCTCCAGGTCTTCTTAAATCTCCTCCATTTCTCCCATTTCTGATTTTGATTATTTTTATTATCCTCGATACTACTTTTTAGATCTTCCATGGCATGTGTATGTCCTCTCTACCATATCAATCCATTCCCATACCTCGGGGCTTTCGACCTCTTGCCATTTACGCGGGATAAGCGCTCTTAGGCGCGCATTAAGCAAGTGCGGAACTAAGGAGTTTTTATATCTTTTAATGCTTTCTTCTCCTCCATGGAACAAGATTATCCATGGATCCATCTTAATTTTTTTTTCTGTGATTTCCTCTATGAATCCTATAATGGTTCTCCCAGTATTTTTTTAATTTTGGGGCATCCCCACCACAGATGAGCCATCGTGCCTGTTGATCCACACTCCCTCCAACATTCAGCTGATTGCCCTTTTTTATATTTACTTAATTTATCTGGTGTTATTATACCATCCGGTCAGGCATTTAAAACTCATTTCCGCGCCGTCCGAATGTCAGTCGCTGAGGGTGTGTGTCAGTTTCAATATTTTCTTTATGGTGCCCCTGTCCCTTTGTGTCCCTAGTTCCCTCTCCCATTTTTTAATAAATGGACTTGGTACCTACTGCTCTTCCGCCTTCAGTAAGATTTTGTATAACTTTGAAATCGTACCTTTGGAGTTGCTGGTTGAACATAATTTTTCCAATTCTGTTAGCTGATCTCCCGTCCTCAAAGGATGTGGTAATTTCCGAATAAAGTTTCTGAGCTGTTGGTATTCTCCAGTTATTTATTTTCATGAAGATTTCTTTTTTTTCTATTTCTTGCAGTGAAATTAAGTGCCATCTTTTATTACTTCTCTTAGTTGTGCTCTGTGTCTTTTTTTATCCAATTTCCTCCCACCCCAACCTTACCTGGTTCAAAAAAATCATTATTCTTTAATGCGAAAAAGGTGAGTTATATTCTTTATCTATTCTTTTGTGAATAATGTCCCAGCATTTTTAGTGCGTTCCTAGAAATATCATGTGTATTTATTCCCACTCCCCTATGTTGGGGGGGATTCCATATTATTTTTTCTAAATTCACCTCTGATAGTGCATTTTCTATACTGGCCACCGTTTTTTCTTCATTTCCTCTTGCCCATTCGACTGACTCTTGATAGTTATCACAGCCTCATAATATTTTTTAATGTCGGGGACTGCCAACCCTCCCTTCTCTTTTGGGTTGTTTTAATACCTGCAGTGAGATTCTATGCTTCTTATTCCTCCAGATGAATTTCTAATCAAATTTTTGAGAGGTTACTGGAGCATTTACTTTTGGAGGGACTAATGGGGAGCATTTGAAATAATTTGTATATAATATTTTTGGTACGTAGTATCCATTTTACAGAAATTAATTCTGCCTATCCATGAGATTGGTCTACTCTTTACCCTTGTTATTTCATCTTTAATTTCAGTTAGAGAGTGGGATATTAATTGTTACTCGTAGATTTTTTTAAATGATTTTGTTAAAGTTGACACCTAGGTACTTAAGGGTTTTTCCACCCACGGGTATTTTGTACCTGTCTCTGAGTTCTTGTGCTTTCTGCCCGTGAGTGTGTACTCACATTTAAGCCCTCTGTTTTAGTAATGTTTAATTTAAAATTAGAGATTTCTCCATATTGGGAACATATTTCAAGTAATTTTGGTATGTGATGTTTAGGGTTTACTATTGTAGAACAGAACATCGTCTGCAAAGGCAGAAAGCTTATGTTCTTCTTCTTTTATTTTGACTCCTTCAATATTTGGGCACCCGCGTATCTTAACCAGCAGGGGTTCTAATGATAGTACAAATAACAATGGGGACAGAGGACACCCCTGTCTCGTTCCGTTCTTCATGCCGAACACTTGGGAGAGACTTCCATTTATTTTTATCCTAGCTGTGTCGGGGCTTGGTATAATGCTCTTAATCCATCTCATTATCGTCTGCCCAAAGCCCATTTCTTCCAACGTGCTTAGCATGAATCCCCAGTCTACCCTGTCGAAGGCTTTTTCTGCATCTATCGACAGGAGTAGACTGGGGGATCCACCATCCTTCATTTTTTGAAGGACAAGGAGGGCCCTAACCCCATTGTCTCTTCCCTCTCTCCCCTGAATGAATCCCGTCTGGTCAGGATGGACTAGTTTTGTCATCTCCTGTTTCACTCTTTCGGCCAGTATCTTTGCGAATAATTTAGTATCTATATTCAGCAGAGATATCGGCCTATATCCTGCACAGTTTTTGCCATCGTTTCCTTTTTTTGGTATAACTGTGATGGTCGCTCTCTGCTGCTTCTCTACTTAGCGGGTAGTCTTTTCCCCAACCCATTAAAAGTATTGTCAGAGTCTAGGGATGAGTATCTCCTTACATTTTTTGTAGTATAGGACGGTAAAGCCGTCTGGTCCTGGGCTTTTACCTTGTGCTGATTCGTTAATAGCTCTCTTTATTTCGTTTTCTGTGATAGGCCTGTCCATCAAATCTACATCTTTTTGGTAACATTTTGGTACTCCCGTTCCTTTTAAAAATTATTTTTATTTTATTCTCTTCTCACCTGTTTCCACTTCCTTTGTTCTACTGCGTACAGCTTCTCATAATAGGTTCTGAAGGATTCTGCTATCTCTTTTGTGGTATGTACTGTCTCTCCTTTCTCATTTTTTATTTTTTCAATATAGTTTCTTGTTTTTTTTTTTTCTGTACCATCCTGGCTAGATGTTTATTTGTTTTATTTCCCCACATATACTTTCTTTTGCTACTAAATTGAATTCCCTTTTTTGTTTCCTGGTTTACTAGCTCTTTTAGTTTGTTTCGTTTGTTAACTAGGGCTGATAAATCTCCTGTTGCTTTACTGATATTTTATGTTTTTGCTCTAGCTTTACTATCTCTGTTATTATTTTATCTCTCTTGTAACTTCTTTCGTTTTTTTTTCTCGCCCTTCTGATATCAGAATCCCTCTTATCACTGTTTTGTGTGCGTCCCAAAGAGTAGCTCCCGATATTTCGTTTGTTTCATTGGTCCTGAAGTAGTCTTCCAGCTCCTTTTTTTTTTTTTTGAAATTTATTTTTTATTGAGATTTTTCAACAAGACATACAGATACAAACCAAAGAGAGTGCCATGGCACAAACACCATGCCCCTCGCGACCAACATGGTCATAACATTGACTTCTTACCTAACATAGGTAATGTCTAACAAAACACGCCCCCCCCCCAACCTCTCCACCCCCCCTCCCTCCCGTAACCCTATAACTCAGTCCACCACCATATCTTGTGTTTGCACAAACAAAAGGAGAGTCCTGTACTTGGGATCAGTACCATAGACAGTTATTAGCATAAACATGGTATACAGTTCAGTAAATAGGACACACTCCCCATCCATATCTCACCCAACCTGTGACCAACCGGTCTCAACAGGAGTCAGAATGGCTCCCCCTCCACTGCCACAGCAGAGGCACACCCATCGGTGTCACGTGCAAGGTAACTATTTCAGGAATGAAACCCCCTATTCAGCCTTACAATCTATCCTGCAGTGATGTCCGCGTCAAACCAAGCCCGCCAGACCTTATTAAACTTTTTCTCGCACCCTCTGGATATATAAGTTGCTTTGTACAGGGGCATCATTGAGTTCACCAGGCCCTTCCAGAACGCTAGCCCCGGCGGGGCAGGTGATTTCCACTTAAGTAGGATGGCCTTCCTCCCATAAAACAATAAAATGTTCAGTAGTGTTCTAAGGGCCCTGGAGGGGACCACTTCATCCACTAAGCCCAAAAGACAGACCTGCACCGATAACGGAACAGGCACATGTAGAGGATATCCGTTAGGCAAGAAACCACCCCTTCCCAGAACACTTTTATTTGCGGGCATTCCCAGAAAATATGTTTAGCATCAGCCGGCGAGAGAAGGAGCACCTCCAGCATTCCGAGGAGACTGAGGGGAACAAAACAGAGAGTCTCGCCGGGGTGAAATAGATTTTGTGCAGAAATTTGAAATGTATCAATCTATCTCTCGCCGACACCAAGTGCCGAAAGGGACAGTCCCACATGTCGTCCCAATCTTCACTATCTATATCAGGGACCTCTCTTCCCACCTCTCCCTGCATTTAATTAGGGCCGCCGGTCTCTTTTTAAACATCTCTTTGTATGTAACCGATAAGGTCTTAGAAGATCTTCCTCCATTAGCATGTCCTCGAGAGACGATCTGATAGATGCAACCGCCCTCTCCCGGAACTGAGCCTGGAAGGCATGACGAAGCTGAATGTACCTGAAAAAATAGGAGTTCGGGAGATCAAATCTAGCCTTAAGCTGGTCAAAAGTGAGCAACTCCCCATAGCTAGTTATGTCCTTGAGAAGCTTTATATCTCTAATTGCCCACACCACTGGATCCGAGTAAGAATAAAAGTGAGGCAGTTTGGGATTCCCCCACAGTGGAGTCTGCGGCGAGAATCCCAAATAGTTGGGGCATGCCAGGGCCACCGCCTCGTCCCACGCTCTGACAGTCGCCCGCATGGCCGACGTCAGCGGTAGGTCAGACCCCCCACCCCTATGAATAGCCAGTCTCAGAGTCTCGTAAGACCCCAAGTGGGCTGCTTCCAGTACCGTGGCAGAGTCCCCTTCATCAGTGGATAGCCACCTGTGAACAAAAACCATTTGGCCCGCGAGATAGTACTTTCTCCAATCCGGCAGAGCTAGCCCCCCCCTGACCCCAGGGTTCCTGAAGCACCTTGAGCCCTATACGCGGCATTTTGGGGGCCCATAAAAAGGAACTAGTAATGCCGTCCAATTGTTTAAAAAGGACTTAGGGATTCGCACTGGAGCGTGCCGTAAAAAATACAAAATCACGGGGGAGAATTTTCATTTTAAGCAGGCTTATTCTTCCAATCAGTGAGAGCGGTAGTTTCTGCCACGCCTGGGCTTTTTGCCTAATTTCAGCTCCTTTTTTACCCTGATTAAGCTACTCTCTTCCATCAGTAGTTCCTCGTTCAACCTCCAATTCTGAAATGTTTTATGGCTTCCTAGTATGTTTAAAGTTACTACGCTTATTTGTGAGTGGTCTGAGAGTGTCATGGCCCCTATCTCCGCCCCTGCCACCATCTCCAAGCTGCTATGATCCAAGAAAATGTGGTCAATGCGGGAATAGCTGCCATGCACTGAGGAGAAGAACGTATAATCCCGCTGTCCAGGGTTCAGAACTCTCCAAACGTCTATCAGTTGGCTGCAGTATAGTCTATTTTTTATCTTTTTTAGAAGCATTTTATTGTTCTCTTTCGACTGGGGGGTCTTATCTACCTCCGGGTCGAAGCAGAAATTTAAGTCTCCTCCCATAATAACCTTCCCTTGCTTGAAATCCTTCATTTTTCTAACAGTTCCATGAGATATTTTATAGGATGAACATTGGGTGCATAGATATTTACCAGTGTGCATTCTAACCCTTCCAACTCTCCCTTTAGAAAGAGGAACCTCCCCTTCAGGGTCCACCAACCGGTCTGTGAGTGTAAACCGTACACCTTTGGCCAGGTCAATAGCTACTCCCCTAGCTCTTTTGGAGATGGTATCTCCGTAGTACCAGACTGGGAAGTCAGATGAATAAAGCTTGATATTGGCTTCTATAGAAAGGTGTGTTTCCTGCAGGAATACCACGTTTGCCCTGTAGCTTTTTAATTCTTTTAAGATCTTGTGTCTCTTTGTTGGATTATTCAGGCCCTTCACATTATACGACAGAAATTTAATGATCGTCATCTTTTCCTTGTTGTTGTTTTCTTATTTTTTCTCTTTTTCTAAGAGGGCGATCCTGACCTTTCTTAAGCTAATCTTTCTTCTTGGTTCTTTTGGCTCCCTTGGCGAGATATAAGCTTCTGCTAGCTCCTCCCCCTTCCCTCCTCCCCCCCATTCCCTCCCTCCTCCGCCTCCCTCCCCCTTCCCCCCCCCCCCCCCCCCCCCCTTCCCCTGTTGGCCGACTTTCGGCCTCTGAGCCAACATCCAAATTGGTTTTGGCTCAGGACTGTCTAGGTGGGCCTGGGAGTGTACCCCCCCCCTCTGACTGATGTGGGGGGAGAGGGCCGGTCGTCACCTCTTCTGGTGTTTACATCTCCCTTCCAAGCCTCCTCCCTCCCCTCCCTCCTCCCCCCCGCCCCCCCCCCCCCCCCTACTCCCACCCGGCAGGTCTGGGATTTGAATGTCCAGTCTGCTGCAGAATGGTTTAAGATCCTCCGGGAATCTTAGAGTAGCAGACTTTCCTTCTTTATTTCCTATTAGGCACGCTGGGAATCCCCAATTATATTTGATTTTTTGAGTTGTTATTAGCTGACTCAGTAGGGGTTTTAGTAAACGTTGTCTTGTCAGTGTTTCTGTCGCCAGGTCTGGGTAGATCTGAAGTTCTGCCCCTTTGTACATCAATGGTGGTTTTCCTCTTAGGCTTTTCCATATCCTCTCCTTTTCTTCAAACCCTCTAAATCTAACTATAACATCTCTGATCCTCTCGGTGTCTTTTCTTCTGGGGTTCCCAACACGATGCACTCGATCAATCCCAATTGGATCTCTAGGGTTCCCAGTGGGGTTCTACCCAGTGAGGGAGTATATTTCCTGCATCATCTTTCTCAGCTCTTCTCCTTGTTCCTCCGGCAATGATTTAATTCTTACATTTTTTCTCCGGTTTCTATTTTCCTGGTCTTCCAATTTGTATAAGATCTGCCTCTGCTGTAGTTTTATCTGATCTATTTGGTCTTTTAAGTACGAAGATTCTTGTTCTTGCTTTTCTGACTTCTCTTCCACTGCCTCTATTCTGGACAGAAGATGTCCTAGGTCAGTTCGCAATGTTTGTATTTCTCCCTTAATGGCGTTCTCCAGACACTGCAACATCTCTGCCATTTTGCTTTTTGATGGACCTAGTTCATCTGATCTTTGTTCGTCTGCCCCGCTGAGCTCTAGCTCTTTGTCCAATGTCTCTTCTTCCCTTGGTTCCATCAATTTTTCCTTCCCGATCTTATTTTGGGGGTTCTTATTTTCCATCTTTTTGTCTTTATTTATTTGTTTTTTTTTTTTATATCTTGGGTTTGTGGGCTGTCCTCTTTTGTCATATACTGCCTTATAGAGCTTGTTGCTGTTTGGTTACTTGAGGGATTTGGAGGTGTTTTCGGGGGCCTCCTTTGTGGATCTGCTCGTCATTCTTTGCATGGTATATACTCGTCTTCTGATTCTCTTCCCCAGTTTGGAATCTTAACTCTTCCCCCTCCTTCTCCTCCTCCTCGATCCTAGAGGCTTATAGATCTCTGTTTCACCCCCTTTTCGTAGGATAATCACAGTGGGCCCGCGAGTGTCAGACCCCTAGGGTCTTCCTGGAGTGTCGCGATCTCTGGGGGGGGGGGAATCGAGGGTGTCTCCAGTGTATTCGTTATCTCTTTTTTTTTTCCCCTTTAACTCTCCCCCTATCCCCAGTAATCTCTGCTTTTCCCTACTTCCTGTCACCCCCGGGCCGGGTCACGGATGGTCTTTCTTCCGACTGGGGTTCTCCTACAGTGGGATTTTCTTAAAAAGCCCCCTCCTTTAAACGTACCTTTTACAAGAAAAAAAAAAAAATGTCCAGTTTGGATATGTGTTGTATATACGATATGTGCTCTATATTGTATGACAAAGATCAGTCAGGTATCATACAGCAGCAGCTATAAAATTAGTTGTTTCTTTCAACCCCTTTGAAAAAACATTTTTAGCAAGAAAAGTTTGTGTTTCAACTTAAAGTCCCAAATATTGTTGGTCTAGTTTTTTCTCTCGTTCAGATCTATCAGATCCCTCTTCATTTGTCGGTTTGCAGTTTTCATAGACCTCTCTTTATTACATTATATAGAATGTTAAAATATAACATACCTTCATTGCTGATCTTCTCTTAGGCAGAATCAGTCCAAAGGCTTACCTTTTCAATTTCCCTCCGGACCTTTAATCATTACCTTAGATGGGGTGGATGCAGTGAGGAGGAGGGGGTTATGTGGACATCTTGGCTCTGATCGCCACGAAGCTTGCTGCTGACTTTTTGCAGGGAGAGCTTCTCTGCAGATCTAGGCTGAGAAATCGGGGCTGATCTTGTCATCTGGGGTGTCCAATTGGCGTTCCTCCAGGGGTGCTCGAGAGGGTGGCGAAAGGGTGGTAGAAGGGAGGAGGGCGGGGAGGTGAATCGCTGCGTCGGCGTTCAGCTCTGTAAGCCGTAAGCTGCTAGGGGATGTCAGACCTGCAGCTGCTCCACACGAAAGCTGTGTGTGCGACGGTTACCTCCGCCTCGTGTCGTCCGTGTCCCCCGCATCTCCTCCAGCCCTCATCAGCTCACAGCCCGCTCCGTCCTCCGCTCCTCTGAGAGGCTTCCGACCCGGCGTTCCCCCGGCTCCTCCCACCTACCGATGCGTCACGTCCCTACGTGCACGCCATCCGCTCCCCGAGTCTTGTTTTTTTTTTTTTTATCAGCAGAACAAGCTGTCATGCAGATGTAGCAGTTAGAGGGTTGAGACAAACCATTTTTTGCCACTGGTAGGTGATTGCAATGATCTGCTCTTTTAGTTATTCATTCATGTAAAACCTTTATCCCAAAATATCTTTCTCTAACTGCTTGTGAGTCTAAAGTGTGACCTGGAGATTGGCTTCAATTAGGTAGTGTATCTAATCTGCTAGACATACGGTCCCAACTAATGCTCCATACGGGGTGGTCCCAAACAATGCTCCTGTCCTAAGGTGTGCCCCTGTGCTCCTTCATCCAGAGTGTGGGCACTCTAGTACAGGATGTGTGTCCAGGGGAAAAGCCTTACAAAAGAAAAGGAATACAGCCACCACATCTAATGATTACAATAGATGACATCAATCCAATCAGACGGCGTTTAATGCGTTTTTGGCACATTTCGGTGTGTGTGTGTTTCATGTGGTTTTTTCAGTTTTTCACTGTATTGGGGTCCGGTGCATTGTTGGTGCATTGTTGGTGCATCCAGTGCGCTTTTTTTATGCGTTTTATTGCCTTCCAGTGCAGCAAAAATGCAGCATTTGTTTTTTCTTGGAACTGGAAAGCCCCGGTGCCTGCTGTGACTGATGTCATTGGACACCATATAATCTACTTTCCAATGCGACTGGGGAAAAAACGCACTGGACTGTATGTGGTGTAAATCACTCCCCCCCCCCCGGACATTAACCACTTCAGCTCCAGAAGATTTACCCCCCCTTCATGACCAGGCCATTTTTTTTACGATAGGGCACTGCGTTATTTTAACTAACAATTGCGCAGTCGTGCGACTCTGTACCAAAGAAAACGTATGACCCTTCCCCCCACAAATAGAGCTTTCTTTTGGTGGTATTTGATCACCTCTGCGTTTTTTTTGTTTGTTTTTTGTGCTAGAAACAAAAAAAAGACAACTTTGGAAAAAATATTTTTTACTTTGTGCTATAAGGGCCGGTTCACACTGGTGCGCTGTGCGTGATCGCACGTGATTCGCACCGCACTGCAAATCACATGCGATGTCCATGCGATTTCAGACGTACAGATAGTATGGCTGAAATCACATCACATTCGGACTAAACTCGCACAGGACCCTTTTCTTTGGTCCGCACCAGAAATCCGATTGCAGGGATGGTTCACACCTATGTGATCCGATTCATGTCCGAACTGACAGGTCACAGTGCAATAAGCGAGCTGAAATAGGGGTTTCATTGCAATGTATTGACCCTCCCAGCAGTTTGCATATGGCGGTGTGAGCTGCCGTGCGAGTCGGGTGCGATGCGGGAACCCACAGTGGATTCGCAGGGTGTGAACCCGGCCTTACACACACATCCAATAAAAATGTAAAAAATCCCATTTCATTATCAGTTTAGGCCAATTTGTTTTCTGCTACACATTTTTACTACAAAATCCCAAGAAGGAAATATTGATTGGTGTGCAGAAAAGTTATTGTGTTTATAGACTATGGCAGGGTTCGACAAAATCCGGGCGCCAGGCAAGTGCGTCTAGAATTAGCGACCTGGCACCTGGGGCAGCACATCGGTATTGGCGAGTATTTGATAAAAAAAATGATCAGTACTTGTACTCCGCCTTAAAGTGGTATTGGCGCAACCCTCTTTAAAGATGGAAGTAGAGGGAAAACGTTTTATTTTTAGAGCTGGAGAGGGTTATAACCCCTGTCAGGTTTTCTTTGTTCACCATTTTGGAGATTTTCTCTCACTTCCTGTCCCATAGCCAAACAGGATGTGAGAGGAAGCATACAGTTCCAGACCTTCAGAGCTCATGCTGTAAATGGCGGCTCCTACGCGCATTGCGCGGCGGGAGTGACATCATAGCGCCCCTGGCCACTCATGTATCCGAAGACCACGAACCCGGAAGAAAGAGCCGGGTGAAGATGGAAGTCCTGTCAGCAGTGAAAGCGCGACACTGGAGGGCTTCATTTTAAGGTTAGTTCTATTAATGTGCTAGTATGTGATACATACTAGCACATTATGACATTGCCTAACAGGAGAAGTTTTTTACATTTTTTTTTTTTACTGCAGTTTATTACCCCAGAACAGGTTTCCCCATTGGAAGATTTCTTCCCGATTACTTTTCTGTGGACCACCCAAAATGTGGGATTTTCTTTACTTTCAATGACGATGGTAAACAGGACTAATTGAGAGGAGGAGTCCCCTTAAAGAGGAGCTCCATCCGCAATTCTCATTCAAAGTGCGCATCAGCGCTGAAAGCTGAACATTGGTCTGGGCAGGAGGGGGTTTAAAGTGCCCGGGTAAGCGGGTTAAAGGTTCGGATGACTTTGAAGCCGCGCTAGTGTGAACCGAGACAAAGGCAACAATACATAATCTGACATTAAATGGGAGAAACTTTAACTGAAAGCAATAATACATACACCACATGAAGGGGGGGGGGGGGGGGGGGCAGAATTTAACCTTTAAATCTTGGACTCACCTTACTTTTTGTAACTTGGACTCACTTACTATTGTATAAATCACAACATTGGCTGGACAGAATTTAGATGATTTATAATTGTCCTCTGTTTAGCTGTTTGTGTGGAGTTCAGTCTTTGAGTGTTTTGTTCCTTTTATGCAATAAGTTAACCTAATGCCGTTGTATTGTACCTGTAGGAGATCTTCTCATTCTTATGCCGCGTACACACGGTCGTTTTTTGTGATGAAATAAAACGACGTTTTAAAAAACGTCATTTAAATTAATCGTGTGTGGGCAAAACGTCGTTTTATGTCTTCAAAAAAACGACCAAAAAAAAATTCCAACATGCTTGAATTTTTTGTGTCGTTTTTCAAAAGGTCGTTTTTTGTTTCACAAAAAGTCACCGTGTGTAGCAAAAAACGTCGTTTTAAAACGACGTTTTTCAACCCGCGCATGCCCAGAAGCTAGTTATGAAGCGAGCTTTAATGGAAAAGAGTGGTGAACGTAACCTCGCTTTTTGTGAAAAAAACGATGGTGTGTATGCAACATCGTCTTTGAAAAGTGACGTTTCAAAAACGTCGTCGTTTTTTACTTCACAGGAAAACGTCGTTTTTTTTTTCATCACAAAAAATGATCGTGTGTACGCGGCATTAGATCAGGCCAGACATACAAGTACACAAGCGCTACATCAGGGGTGCCAACCTTTTCAGGAGCGAGGGCCACGTTATCGACACAATGCGGTGGAGGCGGGACTCCAGACTGGCCGCGATCACTGATGGGCACTAATGCTTTAATGCTTGGAGATGGCGGAACCCGCGATCTGGGCTTGCCGACCTGCCATCTCAGAGCAAGACATGGCGGGCCACATCGGAGGGCAGTGGCCCGTGGGCCAGAGGTTGGGCACCCCTGCTCTACCTTATTCCCCGACAACTTCCTGCTGAATGGAGGGCTATTATTACACATTCCACCAGCTGGACAAGAAGAGAAAGGTCTTCAGTGTAACCATTCAGTGTTTCCATATGAAATTCCTTCCGTTCTCAAGTGTCCAACCTCACCAAGTAAGTATCTTCAACACACCCAAGTCTTTGATTTTATTGGAATGTGAATAAAAGATAATTGAAAATGTTCATCTGCATTTATTTGATTTATGTTGAAAACATTTGAAAGCCCTTTTAACACTGATGCCGCGTACACACGATCACTTTTTGTGATGAAAAAAAATGAAATTTGTCATCATTAAAAAAAACTAAATTTTTCAAACTTCATTTTCAAAAATGACGTTGCGTACACACCATCATTTTTGGAAAATGATGAACAAAATGACGGCACTCTAAAGGGGAAGTTCTATTTGCCTTGAGGCTGCTTTTAGCTGGTTACTTGTTAGTAAAAGACGATTCCTGCTTTTTTGTCTGTAATGCCGCGTACACACGTGTTTTTTGCGATGAAAAAAAAACGACGTTTTTGTGAAGTAAAAAAACGACGTTTTTGAAACGTCACTTTCAAAGACAATTTTGCATACCACCATCGTTTTTTTCACAAAAAACGAGGGTTACGTTCACCACACTTTTCCATTGAAGCTCGCTTCATAACTAGCTTCTGGGCATGCGCGGGTTGAAAAACGTCGTTTTGAAAGACGTTTTTTGCTACACACGGTGACTTTTTGTGAAAACAAAAAACGACGTTTTGAAAAACGACACAAAAAATTCAAGCATGTTGGAATTTTTTTTTGGTCGTTTTTTTGAAGACAAAAAAACGACGTTTTGCCACACACACAATCAATTTAAATGACGTTTTAAAAAAACGTCGTTTTATTTCATCGCAAAAAACGACCGTGTGTACGCGGCATTACAGCGTGTGATGAATGTGCTTACTCCATTATGAAATGGTAGTTTTACCTCCCGTCTCCTAACTTGCTTCTGGGCATGTGCGGGTTTTAAAAACGTCATTTTTCACGTAGTTTTGCCCACACACGATCATTTTTTATGACACAAAAAATGACATTTTTGAAAAATGACATAAAAAATTCGAGCATGTTCGAATTTTTTTTTGGTCGTTTTTCAGAAGACATAAAATGACGTTTTGCCCACACACACGATCATTTTAAATGACATTTTTAAAAATTTCATTTTTTTTCATCACAAAAAGTGATCGTGTGTACGCGGCATTAGAGTCGGTTCACACTGGGACGACTTGGGATCCGACTTGAAGTCGTCTCAAGTCGTCCCAAGTCGCGCTGTCCAGAAAAGCAATGTAAGTGAATGGGAGCGGTGTTAATACACACTACTCATGTCGCTCCGACTTCAGAAGAGGGTTCCTGTACTACTTCAATCAGACTTCTAGGCGATTTGTACCCATTGATTTCAATGGAAGTCGCCTCCAAGTCTGATCACTGTTTTAATTGAAGCTACTTTCCAGGAAGATAACATACATTTCTCAGGCAAACCCCTCACTCCCCCTCTCTCCAGAGCTGATTGTTGTTTTATTGGAATGTCTCCTGACCTGAAAAGGACTTCAAGTCGTGTTGTAAATCTCCCCAGATCGTCCTGTGGTTCATGCTCAAGTCGTGTTGAAGTTGCTTCTGAAAGTCGTGCTGGAAGTTGTGTCGCCCCAGTGTGAACCGACTCTTAGGGAATTGCATATCTTTTAGTTGTCAGGAAGCTATCGCATGAATGATAACCACACGGGGGAAGTGGCCCCCAACTGTAGGGGTAAAGCTGGCTCCTTTTTTGCTGTAATCAATAATTTAAAGTGGATCTCCGCCAAAATTTTTTTTTTAAAAGCCAGCAGCTACAAATACTGCAGCTGCTGACTTTTAGTATTAGGACACTTACCTGTCCTGGAGTCCAGTGATGTCGGCAGCTGAGAATGAGCGATCGCTTGTCACTCTGCTGCCCCTACAGCCATCTTCAGTGAGGGAACCAGGAAGTGAAGCATTGCAACTTCACTGCCCCGTTCCCTATGGCGCACGCGCGAGTCATGTGAGCAGTTCTCACTGGTTCCCGCTGTGTTCTGGGAGCCGTGTGTTTCCCAGAACACCACGGGGGGGGGGTCTCTGATGTCCTGCCCGCAGACTGTGTGGCCGGAAGTGGGTGCAAATACCTGTCTTTAGACAGGTATTTGTACCCCCCTCCCCTGAAATGTGACACCGGAGGGGGGGTTCCGATGAGCGGAAGTTCTCACTTTAGGTTCATTGAAGCAGCGGTCGCTGGTAATGCTGGCCCCGTGCGGTAGCGGTCGCTGGTAACTGCTTGCTGACCAGCCGCCATCATTATTCTGCAGCAGAACTGCCTATGTAAACAAGGTGATTTCCTGTTCTGCCAGATGACATGTCAGAACTTCGTCTGTTCCCAGTGATCAGGAACAGCAATCTCTGTCATGTCCCTGGTACCCCATCCCTCCTACAGTTAGAACACACCCACTCTTAACCCCTTGATTGCTGCCTAGTGTTAACCTCTTCCCTGCCAGTGTGATTTTTACATTGAGAAGTGTATTTTTATAGCACAACTTGGTCTCCTAACGTCTTGATAACTTCCTATTGTACAATCTACCCTCCAGGGGTTTCTAGAGACAAAATTGTACAAATTGTATGTTCTTAATTTCAATGCCCCCTGCTCTAATAGATTGAGTATATTGACTAATTCTTAAAGTGGTTGTAAACCCATTACAACCACTTTACCCTACAGGTGAGCCTAGATTAAGGCTGACCTGTAGGTGCAACAAATGAGATACCCGGAAGTCACTACGGGTATCATGGCGGCAACAGGGGAGGTGACCGAGGACCGCTGCGGGGGCTTCGATCTCTGGTAAGTAATTCATAATGAGCTAGTATATTTTTTCTAGATTTTGTGTATTCTTTATTACAACAGAAATTACATTTTTGATTGTTTTCAATGAAAACACATGGAGGTCCCAGGCATATTCCCCATTTTTTATGTTTTTTAAAGGACGTTTATAGTGCAACTCTTGGTTACCCCAGTAGTATTTTCAACTCTTATTAATTCATTTACTCGCTCTCTTAATTTGTTTTGCTTGTTTGTAAAAAAAAAAAAATCTCCATTTATTTACAGTATTTATCGCAATTTGCATATATTGAATACATTATATGTTTTGTTTAAAAAAAAAAAAAAGGTTTAAACACAATTATGGCTTTGTTAATGTGTCTTTTTATTCAGTCCAGCAGACATTGTGTGTGGTATTTGCAAGGCTGTTGCATGCATCCTCTGCAGCATTAAAAGGGTATACTCTACTGCAGGGCACATATTAAGGAGGTGCATTGGCTCAATCAGATTCAGGGTGAAAGTGTGTTCTGCCAACTCCGAGCCAGGATGTGGTATGAGCAGGGAAAAGTATACCAGAGGTAGGTGGCCTGAGCAGGCTAAGGTGTGTGTGAAGAGATCCAGTCAGAGTATGGGGTAAGGTCAGGCCTGTCTTTAAGGCAGAGCAAAAGGGGAAGCTGCCCAGTTATTTTTGTGGGGTCCAAAGCAGTTGCCCCTTGAGCCCAAGGGTTGCTCATGGCTACAGGGGCCCCTGCTGCCTCCCTATCATATCAGTGTAGCTGAGCGCTCTCCCCTCACACCACTGCACAGGCCACTACAGGTCTTGATTTACTGTGCTATCACAGGGAAAAGGCGCAACCTGTGTGCTTGCAACATGTTGCCCCCCCTACTGTCAGTCAGCAGCCAGCTCTGTCTAATCGCTGCTCGCCTCTTCCCCCTCGCTCCAGCTAAGCAGAATGAGCTGCCAATGAGAAGAGACTTGAGGGGCATGAAGGGGACATGTAGCCTCAAGGAATGGCCATGGGGCCTGAACTCGACCCTGCTTTTTCAGGAGGGAGCAAGATTTGCCCAGGCAAAAATTCACCAGGGTGGCGCGCAGTGTTATGGGAAGCGTTGGTGAGTGGTACAGTTACAGCCCGTCCCCCTCCCCCCCATGAGAGAATGAGCTGCTGGATAAGCACCAAGCGAGTACTATGTGGGGGAGACTGGAAGAGAAGAGTGGGAGGACGTGTTGCTGAGCCACTGCCAGGATATAGACCTTGCTGCAGTGCCTACTGGAGATGTCACAGGCAACCAAGCAGTGAGCTGTAATGATGTGCTGTTATCTCTAGCAACCATTAAGTGGTAATGATGCACCGTAACCTATAGCAACCAATAATTGACCGGTAATGTGCAGTAACCTTTAGCAACTAAGCAGCCGTAATGTGCGCTGTTACATCTAGCAACCAGTTATTGTTGTGTGGTAATGATGTGCTGTATCCTCTGGCAACCAATCTCAATTGCTGCCTGATCTGTTGTAGTAAACCGATTTTGAGTCTAGCTGCTCTCCTAGCAGGTGGGGAGCGAAATTGCATGGCGCGTGGCCCAAGAAAAATGTATGCCGAGGTCCAATCAATATTAAAGACAGCCCTGGGTGAGGTGCAGGATAGTTGTGTGGATCAAGTGTTAGCTTGACTGGGTGTACTACTAGTGTCCTTGCTGCATAAAACCTCTACAAACCCATCAATAAACTTACCACTAATATAACCACATGACACCTTCTGGATTAATGGCCAACAAAGGCCCCTTTATTAATTCCAAAAGATAACATATAAAAATAACTTTAGAAAGATAACCATTTTAATAAATATATATATCTTTAAATAAAGGATAAATTAATAATTAATAATAAATAATAAAAATAAATATATATATATATTTAACCATAACAAATAATTTAACTCAAACAAACAATTATTCTCAACTGTCGCGCTCCCACCAGCTCCGAGACAATGACTTCCTCCTTCATTTCACTCTTCAGCCCGAATGACCAATAGCCCGCTTACCCGGAGGGAAGGTGCCCATCCCATGACAACGCCAACTCCTACCAACCATCTCTGATATATACATATAATATATATTCCAATCACCAACCAACCCTCAGGAACCCCAGACCCATGCCAACGCCACCTGAAACAAAAAAAGACACATGAAAAAACAAATACCCATACCAGACACTTCCAACACAGGGAGGGAAAATCAGTCTGTGTGTTACCTCTTCCTTGGATGGCACCAGAATGACCCGACCCCGCCTCCCCCTTGCTAATTAACACTGCCTTGTGCTGCCTAACTCCGCCCCCAGGCCAATACTGCACCTGCCCCCTCCTCCCACTTCCTGTGAGCAACCTCCACAGTGTTCCCCCAGTCATGGGGGCCCCTGCGCCTAGGTTCCCTTTACTACGGGGCTTTCTTTGCAGGGGGACCACCATACCCAGGAACCCCCCCTTGTGCTGCCACTGACTGACTGTGCCAGTGCTTGTACTCAGCCGCTGCATCACCAGTCTTCCCGGTATCCCTAACTTTGCAGCTCTGTAATCAATACATCATTAATGTGTATGTATAGCCAAATCTTTACTAAAAGGCCCTTCTTCCGTTTGGAGATTTATTCTCTGTATTTGTCCTGTTGGCTAATGATACCGAAACTGATGTGAAAAAGACAATTTTACAGTCTCTTTAAGGGCCGGTTCACACCAGACGCAGTTCCGTTCAGTTTCGTGTGCTAAAAAAGCATGCACAGCGTTTTCCATGTATTCCAATGGCTCTTGTTGCTCTAGTTCACACCATGCAGTCGGTGTTCCGGTCGTTTCTGCACTGGAAACTGACTGCATGGTGTGTGAACTAGAGCCAACAAGAGCCATTGGAATCCATGGAAAACGCTGTGCATGCATTTTTAGTGCAGAAAAATACACACAAAACTGTACAGAACTGCGTCTGGTGTGACCTGGTCCTAGGAGAGTGCTCCTAATCTCAGCTTGTTAACTGTATAGAAAATATCTGGGAGACAGAAATATTGCTTATTTGAGAGGGGATCAAATACTTATTTCACTCATTAAAATGTGAATCAATATATATATATATATATATTTTTTTTTTAAATGTACTTTATGGAAATTGTTGTTATTCTTTCTCTCACTGTTAAAATAAACCTACCATAAAAATCATAGACTGATCATTTCTTTGCCAGTGGGCAAACATACAAAATCAGCAGGGGATCGAATACTCTTTTCTTTCGCTGTAGCTGCAACGTGGTGCCAACTCAACATTGAATGTTACGGACTAAGCTCCACTGCGCCGTAGACAGCGTGCCGGTTTCTGTGAAACTATATCCTTAACCCTGTAGGTTAGGGAGATATTTCTGGCATCTAAAGGGTGAGCCTTGATCTAGACTTACCTGTAGGTGGAAATTGCAAGAGTGGGTTTACAAGCACTTTAAAGTGCATGTAAAAAGGCAGGTGTCCCAATACTTTTGGTAATATAGTGTATGTTAATTGTTGTTTGCACCCGTAGTACAACCCAGAAACAATAGTGCACATTTTGCCCTTTTTTTGTCCTGCCTAAATCACACTGACCTAATTTAAAAATAAATAAATAAAAAATCCTTCCAAAATATACTGACCCTGACTTTGACTTTTGCCCCTTGAGCCAAACCCTGGCACTGACCTAGCTCAAACCTTGATCTAGGTATTATTATTATTTTTTTCTTTACGCACACTTTTTCTCTCTGCAAAGGGAAAGAAAACACAGGGGCTTGCTTCACAGTAATTGATTACTATGGTAGCCAATTAGAGGCTACCACAGGGATCATGTGACCCGAGTCGGAAGGGTTGGGTGGGACTCGGGGGCTCCCAATGAAAGCTTGGTCTCTGTGCTGGCGGCATGCTGTGTGGCATGCTCTGAGCACAAAGGGAGATACACATATATGCGGCCCCACAGGAAAAAATATGTGGGACTCCTATGTGCTACTTTGACGTTAAGGGGTGGACATTTTTTTTTATCAAGAAAAAAGTTTATTGAGGTAAAGTAAACAGACACACATTACAATGACAACAGTGCGTATCAATAAAACAAGAATTAAATATGTAAAATGCGTACATCATAAAGATCTTTAAGCAACGAGATAGAGGAAATTCCCTCCCTGTATTCCAGGTAGTTCAAATGCCCTAGGATTCTTGTTGAATATTTATTATTGTATTTACTCCCCGGACATATTGGTCCAGTCAGACTCAACATCTGTCTCCCACTATACTACTTAAACCATTACGTGTCTATATGGAACATAGTTAGCTTATCATACCACTGCACCATGGTCCTGAGCCCACAACCATATCACATTGTATTATATAGTACTCTGCCGATGTTCTGACTGCCTGTCTCCCCGATCCCCTTCAACCATTATCACTGTAGTAGCCTATCCATAATCAGCTCCGCCCGGTCCCAGCCCTGGAACATCCAGCCAAGGTTGCCACATAGAGTACAATTTTTTGGGTACATTCCTGTGTTGATAAGTAATTTTTTTCGCGTATCAACATGGTGTTCACTAGCTTTATCCACAGTTTCTCTGTTGGCACCCTGGGAGTGATCCAGAATCTAGCAATGGCTCTCCAGGCTGCGTAGAGCAGTCGGATCACAGCTGTGTGGCCTTGCGGGGGGAGAGTGAAGGCACCTCGAGAGCCCCAGGAGGCAAACTATTGGGTCATGTGGTACCGGAAAGCCATATGCCTGTGATATGGTGTCGGTGTGACATAGTGCCAGTAACGGAAGAGCTTTGGGCACTTCCACATCATGTGCAACAGGTCTCCCTCCTGGTTTTACATTTTGGGCATAGCGGAGAATCCCTCAGACCCCACTTGAATAGGCGAGACGGTGTCCTATAGGCTCTATGAAATAGATATAAGTGTGACAGTCTATGTTGCGTTGATACTGATACTAAGGGGTAGTGGAATAAGCATTCCCACGTATCACCGTCGATGGGGACCAGGTCTTTTTCCAGCCCTTTCTGCAAGGTAGTGTCGATGCATCATGCGTGATACTAATCAGTTTGGAGTAGGCCTGTGAAATCATTCCCTTCTTGTCACTGTTCATTAAGGCTATACTGTGTAGCGGGTGTTTTACAGCCGTGACAGGGGACAGCCTACTCTCACTCTGTATTGCGTGGCGCAACTGCAGATACTTGTAGAATTGTGTTCTTTTCGAGTGGGAACTTACTTTCTAGATCTGTGAAGGATTTTAGGACAGAGCCCTCAAACAGTTGAGACAATGTACTGGATTCCTATATCGGACCACTGTCTAAAGCCCTCCAATTTAAAAAGTTCCTTGTAATTGGAATTATTCCATATGGGAGTAAAGTGGCATATCCCCTTAATATTGAAAATGGACCTAATGTATTTCCATAGGGTATTCAGTAAGATGACGGTGGGAAGTGATTGTTCTAGGTGCGGGAGTCCTGCCTCCAGATATGATATGCCGGGAGAGTAGATACCGGTGGTATATCAGTGGTGATCGGACCGGGTCTCCTCTATCTATCTCACCCCAGTTCCCAGGTGTTGTATCTGCGATGCTACGTAATAGTACCGTGCGTGTGGAACCGCCATACCCCCTTGCTCTTTAGCTAATTGCAAAGTTTTGAGACTAATCCTAGCTGTCTTCCCGCCCCATATCAGATCCCTGGAACTGAGCATCAAATCTGGGCGAAACCATTTATGCGGTATCCAGATTGGGGAGTTGTGAAAAGACGTATAACAGTTGGGGGGCCCACACCATTTTTATGAGATTCGCTCTACCCGTGACCGATAGGGGAGTTTATTCCAGATCGCGCACTTCTGCCCTAAGTTTGAGTAGCAACGGGGTCAGTGATTCAGTGTGAGATACTGGGTGGGGTCTGGTGTCACCTGGATACCTAAATACTTAAATTCTTTCACTATTAATATGTCTTTGGCACATTCAGGGAGTGGTTTTGGCAACGGGTCTAAGGGCATGATAAACTGATTTATGCCAATTAATGCTGAAACCCGACAGGTCCCCGAAGTCTGCAATTAAGGACATCGCATTCCTCAGGGGACTCGTCCGTATCTCCCAAGTATATGAGCGTGTCATCTGCGAATAATGAAACTACATCCTGCCCGGCATTCCTGGAAGAAACCAGTTATGCCGGGCAAAGCTCGCATATGAATAGCCAAGGGTTCCGCGCATAGGGCGAACAGCAGGGGAGACAATGGACAACCCCTGTCGTGTCCCCCTATATAGCTGGAAGGGTGTCTGAGACTTCACCATTGAATCTCATTCGGGCCTTTGGGAGCACTATATAGCAGTTGAACCCACTTCAGGAAGGAAGAGCCGACTCCAAATCTATTCAGCACTTCCCATAAATATGGCCACTCCACGCTGTCAAATGCCTTGGCCGCGTCCAAGGAGAAGATGCCCTATTACCCGGATTATCCACTGGTATTTGTAAATGAAGAAATAATCTACGTAGGTTCTGGGCAGTCGACCTAGTAGGGATAAATCCCGACTGGTCTCTATGTACTACATGATGAATACACTTAGAAAGCTAGTAGCCAGGACCCTGGCCAATAGTTTTACATCGAATGTTAACAGAGATATAGGCCTATAAGAGTCCGGGGACAATGGATCTTTCCCCGGTTTCAGCAGAAACCACAATGAGGGCTTCATCCATGGAGGGGGGGAGCCTGCCAGTCTCAAAAGGCTGTATTGTAAAACTTTCAATAGAACGGGGATGAGTTGTTCAGAGTATTTACTATAGACCTCGGATGGAAGACCATCGCCCCTGGTGCCTTCCCATTATGTGACAGTTTCAAAGCCTCGAGGAGCTCCTCCCTAGTAAGAGGGGCATTAAGTAGGGTCGTCTCTGAAGCAGGAAGGCACGGCATTTGGTATTTATCCAGAAATGTATGTAATTGTTCGGTAGTGGGGTTAACCTTCGATGTATGACATCCTGAAAGAAGCTTTTAAAGCAGTGAATAATGGATTGTGTTGGAGTTGCACGTCTTCCCCCTGGTGTCTGTAATCGCATTGATATGTGAGGGTGGTTGTTGGGACTTTGCCAGGATCGCCAGTAGGTGACCTGTATTTCCCCCTCTTCAAAATGTCTTTGTTGTAGAAAGAACCGTTTGTTTTCTGCAAGCTGTAGGGAAAGATCCTTAAGCATGGTTTGAGAGGCTAGCCATCTCCTTTTGTTATCATCGCATGGGTCTGTTACAAAATCTATTTCAGACTGGTGGGCGTCTGCTAGGACTTGGTTTCCCATTCTTTAGTGTTAGTTTTAATATCATTAATCACTCTAATAAGTGGCCACGTATAAATGCCTTTGCAGCATCCCAAACAACCTGTATATCAGTAGACCCTATGTTAACTCTAAAGAAATCGGTAAGGGGGGGGGGGGGTGGGACATTTTTGACATGTTTGAGCGGACAAGTCTCCTGACACCCTCCACTGCCCTACTGACACCCTTCCACTGCCCTACTGACACCTCCACTGCCTCTACTGACACCCTCCTGACACCCTCCACTGCCCTACTGACACCCTCCCTGACACCCTCTTGACACCCTCCACTGCCCTACTGACACCCTCCACTGCCCCTACTGACACCCTGCATTGCCCTACTGACACCCTCCTGACACCCTCACTGTCCTACGACACCTCCACTGCCCTACTGACACCCTCCTGACACCCTCCACTGCCCTACTGACACCTCCACTGCCCTACTGACACCTTCTGACACCCTCCACTGCCCTACTGACACACTCACTGCTCTACTGACACCCTCCTCTGACACTCTCCACTGCCCTACCGAGACCGCCTCCCCACTGCCCTACCCACACCACCCACTGCCCTACTGACACCCTCCACTGCCCCACTCTGCAGTTTTTTTTTTTTTTGTTGCACTATAAACAAGAAATATCCCCCATAAAACTGTCCTCATCAGTTTAGGCCAATACTGTAGAGGAGGAGGAGGGGGGGGGGGGCCCCTGTCAAGTAGTTTGTTGTTGAGGACCCCTGTCAGGTAAGGTGTTGGGGGGCCTGTCAGTACACTTGTAAGAGGCGGGGGGTCCCCAAATGGCCACCCCCTTTTTTAAAAAAAAAATAATTGTAGGGGATCCGGAGGTTTGCCAGCGGCTCGGAGGTCACCAGGGCCCTGGATGGCAACCCCCCTTTTTTTTTAAATTGTTTTATTTTTTTATTTTGTTTTTATTAAAGGGCCCAGAGATCCCCAGGGGCCTGGAGGTCCACAGGGGCCCAGATGAAAAACCCCTGCGTTTTTTTTTTCCTTTTATAAAAACATTTTTTTTTATTATTTTTTATATTGTTTTATTTCTATTTAGTAAAGGACCCGAGGGGGCCCGAAGCCCGGATGGCAACCCCCCCCTTTTTTTATAATTTTTTTTTTAATTGTTTTTATTTTTCCCCAGGGCATGGAGGCCCCTAGGGCCCCAGATGGCAACCTCCCTTTTATTTATTATTATTTTTATTTTTATTTATTTTTTATTTTTATTAAAGGGCCCAGAGGTCCCCAGGGCCCCGGATGGCAAACCCCTTTTTTTTTATTTTTTATTAAAGGGGCCAAAAGGTCCCAAGGCCCCGTGAATTGAGAAGTGTGGGTGGGTTGCAACAAATTTGGGGGTTGCCCTGGGGACCTATGGCCCCTTACAAATAAAAAAAAACAAAAAAACATATATATATTATATATATATATATATATATATATATATATATATATATAAAAGGGGCCTTTAATAAAAAGATAAATAAAATAAATATATATAAAAAAATGTAAAAAAAAAAATTGCCACCCCTTTTTTTATATACATTTTTTTTTTAAAGGGCCCCCTTTTTTTAAATATATATATATATATATATATATATATATATATATATAATATATTTTTTGTAAGGGGCCAGAGGTTCTCTCCAGGGGGCCCATGTCTGAAGCTGTGTAAGGGCCCTGGATCTCTGCAGACAGGCTCTGATCCCGATCCCCGATTGTGATTGACAGGTCACATTACACAACATGCCAGTCCCCCCCACCCCACATATACACACGGTGAAAAACACGGTGAAATTACTGCTAATGAGACTTACTATCTCTCCGATGGATGGACGATGGAAAATCAGTCGACCTAGTCTCTGATTAGTCCTCTGGGGGGCACTTGTGTCGGTCGTGATAGAAGAGCTTCACAGGATAGGCTTCCGCTCCGCCGGAGGGATCACAACAAAATGGCGCCGCTCCGCCACCGCGTACCAAGTATGACTCATCTGACTCCCCGCCTCCCCCCCGGTTGGCCAATCCGAGGAAGCGGCGATACGCGTGTCTCGCATCGCATCAGCCGCCCTTTCCCGCGCGGCTCTGCACTGGCCGCGAGGAGGGCTGAGCTGACAGACAGCTGGAGAGAGGATTCAGCTTCCTTATCTCTCCAGCCTGAAGGTGGCAATAGAGAGGCGCCGCTATGCAGTGAGGACAGGCTGTCTCCTCCCTCAGTCTCTTTCACCAAATCACATGACTGGAGGAAGAGAAGATGTTCCGCCACAGTGTGACTGTAAGTACAAGGGGGGGAGGGGAGGGGAGACAACTTACCACAGAACTTCCCCCTCTACTCCTCACACAACTCCCTCTTTTTCCTCACAACCCCCAGACACCCCCTCTCTTCCTCACCACCCCCCCTAGATACCCCCCCCTAGATACCCCCCTCTAATCCTCACAACCCCCAGACCCCCCTCCCTCCTCTTTTTTTCCCACAAATAGAGCTTTCTTTTCTTGGTATTCGATCACCTCTGCGGTTTAAATTGTTTTGCGCTATAAACAATAATAGAGCGACAATTTTGAAAATTATTTTTTTACTTTTTGCTATAATAAATATCCCCAAAAATGTATATAACATTTTTTTTCTCAGTTTAGGCCGATACGTATTCTTCTACATATTTTTGGTAAAAAAAAACGCAAAAAACATTTATTGATTGGTTTGCGCAAAAGTTATAGCGTTTTCAAAATAGGGGATAGTTTTATGGCATTTTTTATTAATACATATATTTTTTTACTAGTAATGACAGTGATCAGCGATTATTTTTTTTCCGTGACTGCGACATTATGGCGAACACATCGGACATTTTGACACATTTTTGGGACCATTGTCATTTTCACAGAGAAAAGTGCTATAAAAATGCACTGATTACTGTGAAAATGAAACTGGCAGTGAAGGGGTTAACTAGGAGGGGGCGCTGTAGGGGTTAAAGTGTGTTTGTAAGGAAGTGATTGTTACTGTGGGGGGGCGTGGCTGTGCGGTGTGACATCACTGACGTCACACAGATGGGCTCTCTTAGGTGGACGTCATATGAGATCTGGGCTTCCTGGCCATCTAGGGGGTGCGCGCGCCCGCAGCAACGCTCGGACCCGGTGCACGTGCCCGGCGGCGGCGATGTCTGCCGGGCACACCCGCGATTGCCACAATCATGGCAGGACAATGAAAACACACAGATTCATGTCCTGTCAGAGGTGAGGAGACCGATGTGTGTTCCCAGTACACAGGAACACAGATCAGTCTCCTCCCCTTTTGAGTCCCCTCCCCCTACAGTTTGAATCACTCACTAGGGAACATTTAACCCCCTTCAGCGCCCACTTAGCGTTAACCCATTCCATGCCAGTCACATTTACACAGTAATCACTGCAGTTTTATAACACTAATCACTGTAAAATGTGAATGGTCCCAAAAATGTGTCAAAAGTGTCCCATATGTCCGTCGCAATGTCACTGTCAAATAAAAATCGCAGATCGGCGCCATTACTAGTAAAAAAAAAAATGCAATAAAACTATCCCCTATTTTGTAGACGCTATAACATTTGCGCAAACCAATCAATATAAGCTTATTGCGATTTAATTTTTTCCAACATTTAAAAATATGTAGAATAATGACGTATCGCCTAAACTATACCTTAAAAACATTTTTGGGGGATATTTATTACAGCAAAAAGTAAAAAATATTGAATTTTTTTTCAAACTTGTCGCTCTATTTTTGTATGAATCACAAAAAAATAAAAACCGCAGAGGTGATCAAATACCACCAAAAAGAAGCTCTAGATGTGGGAAAAAAAAGGATGTCAATTTTGTTTGGAAGCCATGTCGCACGAGGCTGCGCAATTGTCAGTTAACTACTTCAGCCTTGGACCATTTGGCTGGTCAATGACGATGCGATTCGGCACTGCATCGCTTTAACTGACAATTGCGCGGTTGTACGACGTGGCTCCCCCAAACAAAATTGACGTCCTTTTTTTCCCCACAAATAGAGCTTTCTTTTGGTGGTATTTGATCATCTCTGCGGTTTTTATTTTTTTGTACTAAAAACAAAAAATAGAGCGACAATTTTGAAAAAATATATTTTTTTTTTACTTTTTGCTATAATAAATATCCTCCAAAAAAATATATAATAAAAAAAAAATTTCCTGACAGACTCCATGGCAGCCTACGTGTGGGTTAATCCCGCTCTTCATACCTCATAGGACCCTTTTGTTTTTTTCCCAGTCCTGATGATCCTGCACATAGAGCTCACGGTCTGGTGTCCAACAAGTCCCAGCTATTAGCAGGGTAGACATGGGCGTCGGTTGCAAATATCAACAGGTGCTTACTAACCAGCCATTGGCAGGCAAGCAGCAACAAGGCCAAACGTCCTAGCTATTAGCTGGAAGCCTCGCTTCATTGAGAATGCCCGGGTCGTGCAGATTGAGACTCTTAGCTCTCGGTTCCAGGACGGGTCAGTACAGATTGGTATTTGTGGTAATGTATAAAGTTTCTTTCTTGTTTACCTATGGCAGCCGTTTTTTTTTTTTGTTGTGTGTTGTCTGTCCCATTGAAGTTTGTGCCTTCCTGGTTCATGGCCGCTGGAGCGCGCATCTGCGTTCCAGTTCGGCGCTGTCCCGGCCTCCTGCGCATGCGCCAACGTCAATCCCAACCTAGGCTTGGGAGTGCCATGCGCAGTACGATCGGGTTGCCGCGATATCGCGCATGCGCGCGAGGTCTGTTGGGGGAATCATGCCTGTTACGTTGCAATTGCAACGTGGGCGGCGTGCGTGGGGGTGACGTCATCATTGGGGCGGCAGTTTTAAATAGCTGTCAAGAACAGCTGTCTTTGGGACACACGTCTTGCTGCGTTGTAGCTGGTCTCACACTGCCCCATTGCTGGAAGCGCTTTCTCTCTCTCTTCCAGGTATGATGTCACATATTCTTACTGCTTTTTTTTTTCCCAGCCCTATCTTTTTGTTCTTGTGCTGTATCTTCACTATGTGTATTATTTGCAGTACTTCTCTTGTGATCCTTCCCACTATGGAATGTCTCACCGCCCCCCAGTGGCAACCCTTGCGCTGCAGGTAGGATGGACATTTTATTTTTCCCCTGCCTGGCTGTTTGGGTTTTTAGAAGGCTGTTAACTCTTTCTCCCCTCGCCCCTCTAGGTCTGAACATCAACCTTCAGCACGTGAAGCTATTGACGAATCCAGGCCACAGCATCGTCATTCTAGATCAAATTCCAGACGCCCAAGGTCATCCTCTAGACACCGTAAGAGGGCTCCAGATCTTCATCTGGCCGCCATTCCCACCGCCATTCCAGCCACTCCAGTAAAAGAGTCTGCTGGGGATGTAGAGCTCGGGTCTCGGAAGGAAGATCCCTCTGTGAACTATGTTATTCACAAGGCGGTAAGGGACGAGAGAGGAAATGAAGGTCATCAAGTGGTGGCTGAGGCTCTGGTCAGGAGAGTAGTCCAGGAATCCCTTAACAAATCTGGTTTCAGATGTGATGTTACTGTTCCTGATGACCAGTTCCAGCGCTTACACAGGATAATTACCTGAAACGACGCCTGGTCCTCTCAACGTGTACGTAGTCCAAGTGCGTCTTCCGTCAGTGAAGCAGAGAGTGTTGTCAATCCTGCAGGGTTTGATTTTTCCCTAGTACCAAGTCTGGTGGAAGCGGTTAAAATCGCTTTGAAGTCGGAAGATCCGGTGGAATCCCCTTCCAAACAAGAGAAAATATTTCAAAACAACTAAAAAGGAGCGCCCTAGTTTTCCCCTCCTAGGTGAACTTGGAGATATCATTACTGACGAATGGGCCAGCATGGACAGAAAGAACTCTTTGCTTTCAAAAGTAGCAAAGATGTTACCCGTTCAAAAGTGAAGATGTTAAACACTTAGAATCAGCTCCCTTGGTTGATGCCGCCGTGATGAGGTTAGTGAAACACGTCACACTCCCTTTGGAAGATACCGTCTCCTTTAAGGACGGTTCTAGATCAGGGATCTCAAACTACGGCCCTCCAGCTGTTGCAGAACTACCACACATCCCATGAGGCATTGTAAAACTCTGACATTCATAGACATGACTAGGCATGATGGGAATTGTAGTTCCTGAACAACTGGAGGGCCATAGTTTGAAGACCCATGGTCTAGATAGAAAGATAAGACACAGATCTGAAACAAATATATATTACAGCGGGCCATGGCTTGTAAACCGGCTCTAGCCTAGCTGCCTGCTGTCTAAGGCAATGGAATCCTGGATGGATGAAGTGGATTCTACCTTAGCGAACGTCTCCGAAGATGTGCTCAGCAGCATACCGATTAGTCTGGGTTCCTTCCTCAGGATCGCCGTCCGTTCGGTCAGAGGAGATCCTTCCCTAGGCAAGATCAGAGACCGAAAGAGATGCGTGCCGGTACAGACCTGGTCGCGAGTTCCGGAAAAACCTGGAGGAGAGTAAGCTCATCTTGACAGAAGCCCCCTAAGGGTTCTGACTGGATGATGCCTCTATCCGGAGGAAGTGTGAAGCGACCCTCTCAGCTGGACGAGTGATGCCTCTTCTGCTTGTGATGCATCGGGCCATGCCCAGCCCAGACGGAAAACAGTAGCGCTCGGTTACTACAGTTCCGACATGCCTGGGCAGCCTCAATAAGAGATTTTTGGACTGTCAAAAACAGTGTCTACAGGCCACATACCTGGACCTTTATCGGTCCACCCGTTCTCCAGTTTGTACCCACAACATTACCCGGTTCAGAAGAGAAAAAGGGAAATTCTTCTGTCATACACAAGCTCCCTCCTAGCTCTGGGCGCCGCTATACATGTTCCATCTTCCGAAAGAGGTCAAGGGATGTACTCGCCCCTGCTTATGGTTCTAAAGAGAGACAGGTTCTGTTGGAGACGTAATAGACCTGACACATCTAAACACCTTTATCAAGAAGGAAAAATTCAAGATGGAGTCCTTGCTTACTATTCGCCAGACGGTTCAACCAGGCGATTGGCTGATGTCCATAGACCTAAAAGATGCCTACTCGCCATGTCCCAGTTGCTGCGGAGTTCCAAAAGTACCTTCGATTCGCAGTAGACAATGTCACACTCCAATTTACGTGTCTCCCGTTCGGGCTCACACATCGCCCTGGGTGTTCCTCAAAACTTCTTTTGGCTGTCGTCGCCCTGATCAGAACCAAGGGGATTCGACTTCATCACTACCTCGACGACTTACTGTTACTTTCGCAAGACAAGGAACAGCTGTTGACACACCAGATCCAGGTCATTTCCACCCCTGACCGAGTTCGGTGGCTAATAAACAGGGAAAAGAGTCATCTGCAACCACCCACACAATCTCTGATTTTTCTGGGGAGCCCAATTCAACACAGTTCAATGTTTCCATCTCCTTACCCTGACAAAGATCCCGGTAGTCGGGACAGAATCCGGCTTGCATTGGAATCTCCCTTTCTAAAAGCCTCGCAATGCCTCAAGATAGTGGGCACCATGGTGTCCACAGTCCCATGGTGAGATGGGCACAATGGAGGATGCGGCCCTTCCAGAAGGGGGTTTCTCCAACAGTGGGATCCGAAGTCTCAGGATCAACGCATTTGAATAACTTCGTCCATGAGCGAGAGAGTCTCCTTTGGTGGCTACTAAGGAAAAATTTCCTCAACTACCATTCGTTAGCCCCAATCTCCTGGATCACAATTACATCAGATGCCAGCAACAGAGGCTGGGGGGCTCTGTGCTTGAAGGAATTTGCTCAAGGGGAGTGGACGTTACCCATCTCGGAGTGTGAGTTCCAATGCCCTGAAACCGTGCGGCCTCCACTGCCGTGAACCCTTCAATCCTTTCTTCATCTAATAAAAGGATCATCAGTGCCTGCTAAGAATAGACAACACGACACAGCTGTGTCGTACATAAAGAGACAGGGTGCAGGCCCCGCAGTTTGTCCCTACTGAGGGAAGTGGATCCGATCATGTCCATGGGCACAAGTTCATCTCTCAGACTTGACAGCTGTGTATCTCCCCGGATCTCAAAATCTCCAAGCAGACTACCTTTTCGAGGAAGACACTCGACAACAACGAATGGGTCTCTCCACAGCGAAGTTCTTCAGCTGGGTCCTATCCCTGGGAGTTGTGCCGGAAGTGGACCTATTTGCATCTCCATGCAACTTCAAACTAGAGAAATTCTATACGAGGGGGGGCGCTGTCCCCAAGCGTTCGGAAGGGGGGATGCCTCTAAGGCGACCAGTGGAACTTTCACAGAGCCTATGCTTTTCGTCCAGTCCCGGTGATCACTCCGGTTCCTGGCAAGACTCAGGTGGAAGCGAAAGTGGTGGGCGATAGTCCCTTATTGTGCCCAAACCATGGTTCCGGTGTGCTGCTTCATCTGAGCTTGGGACAGGCCCTTCCTTGGCCCATCCTCACCCACACCCCACACATGCATCACAATCTCGTTCCGTCTCTCATGCTGCCTCGCGTCTGAGCTTCCGGGTCTCCAGTACTCCGCTTCCTGGACAGGGCAAGATCTCTACACGTTACAAGGGGTAACCCACTAATCCATGTCCATTCGTCTGTAATCTGATGGTCTAGGTTTTTGAAAGGGAAAGGCTTATTGCAATTGGCTGTCCAAATCAAAAAAAGGCCCATCTCCACTCTCGTTAAGTGCGAGGGAGATCAAGCACCAACAAGGGTCTACAGAGAATATGGTCAAAGTTTACAGATTTCGTCTCCTCCATGGATGGGTCCCCTAGTAATCCTAGGATTCAGGATGTTCTTGGCTTCCTTCAGACAGGTCTGGATCTGTCTTTAGTCAGTCAGCTCCCTGTAAGAGTCCAAGTTTCGGCCATTTCGGCCTTCACTGGGTTTTCATGGGCCAAACACACCCTTGTCAAGCAATTTTTCAAAGGCGCCATGAGGCTTAGGCCACAGACGAAAAACCAAGGTTTTCAAAATTGGTACCTTCCCTTGGTTTTGGATTTCCTTTCAAAGAAATTACGCACTGGATGACTTATCCATCAAAGATCTGTCCTTAAAAGCTGTCTTCCTTGTGGCCATAACATCGGCCAGCAGGGGTCTCAGAAAATAGGTTCTCTAGGTTTCAAAGAACGTTTCTTACTTTTTTCCCTGATCGGGGTCGTATTAATTCCCATGTTGGGATCTACGATATAGAAACATTGGGTCTAAGGTCCCCAAACCTAGGACCAAACAAAAAAAGGGGGGGGCACAGTTGGACTATTGCGGTACATGTAGAATTGGATAACAAGATTACTAAATAAGGGTAAAATAATTTTATTAAATACATAGAAGAAAAAACACAATACAGAGCTTAAAAAATGGTTGACGACCATACATAACGCCAGTATAATAATCCCGGTGGGGAACAAAATAATGCGTTGGGGGTCATGACAATCTTGACGGTTTAGCGGTATTGACCGCTTCATCAGAAGTATGTCGTCACAATTAAGTTAAAAAACAATTGGTTATACATAAATTAGGAATACAAGATTTAAATGGGGGAGAGGGGGCTCAGCTGCTTACCTAGGTGTATCCCGCAGAGGAGAATCACCGAACGAGGTCCCATGTAGAGGCCAGGGCAAGAACATGGGGATGGATCTAATAGACAGGTATGTAGAGTGAAATTATATTAATAATTAATATAGGGAGGGCCCTGGTCATGGGAAAAAAAAAAATAAAAAAAAATAAAAAAAATAAAAAAAAAAAATATAGAGGGGGGGGAAGGGATTAGTGCAAGACCATGCGTGTTGAATATACGTGATAAAAGGGGGTAAAAATAAAGTGGGGATGTGGATGGAGGACAGGGAAAGAGGGGGAAAGGGAGAGGGGGGAGTGGAGTAGACGTATATTCAACACGCGTGGTCTTGCACTAATCCCTTCCCCCCCCTCTATATTTTTTTTTTATTTTTTATTTTTTTTTTTTTCCCATGACCAGGCCCTCCCTATATTAATTATTAATATCTTTCACTCTACATACCTGTCTAGTAGATCCATCCCCATGTTCTTGCCCTCTGGCCTCTACATGGGACCTCGTTCGGTGATTCTCCTCTGCGGGATACACCTAGGTAAGCAGCTGAGCCCCCTCTCTC